>CM055070.1:37529404-37618852 GCA_029204045.2 Tillandsia leiboldiana | reverse complement strand
GTATCTTAACTCTGATCTATTACATATCTATATATATATATAAGTTTGTCACAAACATGTTCATGACATTTAGTTTTTACGTGCAAAGAAGATATGTTGGTGTTTTTTTAACTATGATCTGTTTACATATCTGAATATAAATGTCATGGTAAGTATAAATGAGTTTAAACTTTATCTCTGTTTGTGGTTTTTGAATAATACAAAATTCTTGAGGTATCTAACGATTTCTTTTGTCAAGAATGATTTCTTTTTGCAGAGAGTACAGATGTCTAAGTCTAGAGTCTGTTTTAAGTGTTTAACTCATGTATTGTATTTTGGATCTCCATTGTAAATTTTTGTTGTATGGTGATAGCAACAAAAATATCTTTTTGAATTTTCTTTAGTGGATCTATGTTTTGTCACGAAACCGCCAAAGGGGGAGATTGTTACGGAATTTGAGTTGGCGTAGTTTCGTGAAAGTTTCAAGTCCTGAAGATTGAAGGTGAAGAAAAGTTGAATCATTTAACTCAATCTCAAGAAAGAAGAATTCAAAAGGATCAGGTATGTTTAACTAAAGAATTTGTGTGATCCGAATACTTCTTGTAGTGTAGAAACACTTGGAAGAATCTTTCATTGCATAAAAATCAAAAACTGGACTTGGGACATGTTTAGGATCCGGATCAGGTTGTTCGATCCGGATCCCGAAGGTGGTTCGTTCATACATCGTCGCAATCCGGATCGTAGTCTCTTGATCCGGATCCCGAACGTTGATGTTTGGTGAACTGTATGAACGATCCGGATCGTAGTCACATGATCCGGATCCCGAACCTTCGTTTTTCTGGAATTGGCTGTTTTGTTATGACGATCCGGATCCTAGTTATCACGATCCGGATCGCCGTCCGTAAAAATCCAGAAATGGCAGGTTTTTGATTCTTATCTCCTTCCTAGGGTTTCTAACCTATAAATACACCCTATGACTCCTTTTCTAGGGTGAATCCACATAGCCGTCATTTTCATATATCATCATATACGGCTATAGATCCACATATAGAGAAGAAAGGAAATCATTAGAGAATACTCTATGTTTCTTCATCTATATTGATTAGTTTGATTCTAGGTTTTCATACTCACATCTTGAGTTGAATCAAACTAATGAATACTTAGATGGTATTTCCGATCTATCTTTGATCTAAGTATTCGGCGGATCATCACCACCCAAAAACAACGATTTACCCCAAAAATCGGCGCGTGGATTCGCGTGTCCTTGTGGATTCAAGGTTCAATCGCTCTCGTGGATTCGGAGCGAGGCACGTTCGTGGATTCGAACGGTGCTATTGGGTGAAGACCGTGGATTCGGTCGGACGTCGTGGATTCGACGTTGGACGCCGTGGATTCGGCGTTGGGCGCAGATCGTGGATTCGAGAAGCGTCTGGAGCGAGCGGAGAAGATCCTCTAGGAGCGTATGGAAAAGGTTGAGTCGTAAGTGTGTACGGTAAATCACCTTGTACGTGTTTTAATTCTAGTGGATTTCTGCCGTGTTATCGGTCCCGTGGTTTTTTACTCCGGTGATGGAGTTTTCCACGTAAAAATCTTGCGTGTTATTTTATTTTCCGCATTGGGTTTTATCGCAACGATTTTTGGAGTGTTTATACGTTTACACCTATTCACCCCCCTCTAGGTGTTTCTTCCCCTATTTAGATCCGTATTATATACGACCCAACAGCAGTAAATCCGATCCGGATCGCCGTCTTGAAAATTTCCAGATAAGGTAAGTTTTTGATTCTTATCTCTTTCCAAAGGTTTCTAAACTATAAATAGACACTTAGGGTTTCTCAAAAACGTGGGAGCTACGGCCGATCAATTTATAAAACACTTGAGAGCAACCCTAGAGGCTAGGTTTTTATCGATCTTCTTCATAGCCTCTTTTAGGTCAATTCGATGGTTCTTTCAAGAACATATCTTTTGTCGAATTGATCTAATCTTTGCTTAGAGATTTCTTCTACGGTTCCTCAATGAGAATCTAAGCAGAGGATCACCATCGAAGTCAATATTCTTATCGACTGAGTTTGCGTCGTGGATTCGACGTGGCATCGTGGATTCGGTGTGCTAAAGGCGTTTCGTGGATTCGAAGCGTGCGTTCGTGGATTCGAACGTGAGCAGTGGACGGGCAAAACGGTGGAGCGCGAGGTCCAAGAAATTGAAGGAGGGGTTAAATCCGTGGAGACGGTAATCACCTTGTTATTCTTCTTTTCTTAGGGATTGTTATTGCGTGGATATCCAACCGGTCAGCGCAAGGTCCGAAGAAGCTGAAGGAGGGGTTTGAGTCCGTGGAGTCGGTAATCACCTTGTTATTCTTCTATTCTTAGTGGATTGTTATTGCGTGTTGGTCCCGTGGTTTTTCTCCTGGATTGGAGTTTCCACGTATATCTCGGTGTGCTATTTTTATTTTCCGCATTGTTTTTATTTTGCACTGAGATTGAGTTTTTAAGTATTACACCTATTCACCCCCCCCTCTAGTTGTTTGATAGTACCTATTTAGATCCTTTGGGATTCATAACTCTACAAATCAGAGCTCCTCTACTTCGGCACCAGCAACCAAAAAGGCGAGCGTCTAGCAGCGATCCTAAGCTGTAAGCTGGGCTCGCTCCCGATCCGGTACCTCGGGCTCCCGCTGGGCAGGGGCGTCACCCCGAAGGAAGACTGGGGGCGCCTTATCTCCAGGATCGAGCAAAGAATCAACGGGTGGCAAGCGAAGCTTCTCTCCTACGGGGGGAGGTTGACTCTGGTCAACTCGGTACTATCACAACTTCCGCTCTACTTCTTCTCGGTCTTCAGAGCCCCGGGCTGGGTTATCAGAAGAATCGACAATCTACGCCGTGCCTTCTTCTGGAGGGGAAGCACGTCCGTGTCGGGAGGTAGCTGCCTGGTGAACTGGAAGACGGCCTGCAGAAGCAAAAGAGATGGGGGTTTAGGAATCCTGAACCTTGATAGTTTCAACATCGCCCTTCTGGTCAAGTGGTGGTGGCGATTCCTCTCCCTGGATCCGCCCTCCTAGGAACCGCTAGTCGCGCGGCTTTACTACCACCGCAGGAAACCGCTACGCGAGGGATCATCCTTTCTGCCTCACTCTCACTGGTGGAGAAGTGTTCTGCGCACGCGGGAACTCTTTAAGTGTGGCACAACACTCTCGGTGCGGAATGGAGCGCGGACTAACTTCTGGTCTGATATATGGATTGGAAACTCGCCCCTTTCTACCCAGTTTCCTGCTATCTTCGAGTCGACCACCAGCAAAAGCCTCCGGGTTAGCGACTGCTACGATCGCGACGGCTGGAGCTGGGCCACTATTCTGGATGGCCTCGATGGAGACTCCTTAATCTGTGGGGACGACGTCCAAGCCCTGAAAGCGATCGTTCAACAACTCCAACCATCTAACAGCATTGATCTTTACCACTGGCGCTGGACCACCAATGGCTGCTTCTCAGTAAAGTCCATGTACTGCTTCCTACAGGACAGTGGGGAGTTGGACGACCGCTTCAGCAAGCTTTGGAGCATCAAGCTGCCTTTGAAGGTCAAGATCTTTGTCTGGCTCGTACTTCGAGGGAGAGTTATGACCAGAGACATCCTCTGCAAAAGGAACTGGACCGGCCCAACCTGCTGCGCCATCTGCCTGGGCCCTGTCGAATCCGTTGACCACCTCTTCCTTTCCTGTGCCTACGCTTCCTCGCTTCTGGAGACCCTGCTACCTAACAAAGCTGAAATCCGCAACTGCTCGACCGTGGCTCTGCTCTGGGAGGCGGGCGCGCTAAGGAGGGGGGCTTGGGGCGCTAGGACCCTCACCACCATCGGGACCACCTGGTGGTCAGTGTGGCTCGAAAGGAATAGAAGGGTTTTTGAGAACAAGAGCCACTGCCTTCGTGCTGCCCTTGCCGAAATCAGGTTGAACCGATCGCAGTGGTCTAGATTTTGTGCTTAAGGGCGACGATCACGTCGTCGTCATCGTCCGTTTCGTTCGGTTTTTTTTCTTTTTTTTTCTTTTCTCCTGTTTTTCCTACACTTTCTGTGCTCTCTGAGCCTTCTTGGGTCAAGGCCTGTTGGCCTCTGTCCTGTAGCTAAGTTCATTTCCCTTTTGAATGAAGCGGTAGCATGCTGCCTTTTCTCAAAAAAGTATTGAGTGTAAAAAAATAGTTACATAGGAAGACTCCTAAACTATACCATTTTAAAAACTAGTGTAGGCCCACGTTTCACGGCAGGTTGATGATATTTTAATCAACTAAAATATATAGTTATTAAAATTTTAAAATTATAACTAACAATATAAAAAAAAATTTATAAAGAAATCTTACACACATTATAAAAAATAATATTTTTATTAATATTTATCTAATTTTTAATATTTGTGGAGTTAAATTATTTTAATAACTTTATTTAATATTTTAATTAAGCTTAATAATTTTGATATTTATTTTATAAATATATTTAATTTTTAGCTAAAAAGTTAAAGTTAGAGGAATTATTACATACACTTGATGTATATTAATACTTCATATACCATAAATTGTATTAGATAATTAATAATTTAATATTTAATTTTAATTTATTGTACAATAAAAAATTATTTTTATTGAATATTTTAGAGTCGTGCAATAGGTGCACCCAAAATATGGGAACATATGACAAGCTCCTAATTTCAAGGGAGAGGAGAAATATTTTCTTAAGCCCGGTGCATACTAATGCTTCATATACCGCACAAAATATAAGAAGATTGATAAAATATTTAATAATTAATACTGTACAATATAATATGATATAATATATGTAATATAAAATATTTAAATAATTTATTGCAGTATAAAAATTTATTTTTAATTTATATTTTAGAATCTGTTTGCGGTACAATATGTGCACCCAAAATTTTTATTGACATGTGGGTACATGTGGGAATCTCTTAATTTTAAGGAATATAAGAAATTTTTTGTTGAGTCTGATGCATACTAATACTTAATACACCGCACAAAATATAAGATAATTAATAAAATATTTAATAATTAATAATGTAAAATATAATATGATATAATATATATAATATAAAATATTTAAATAGTTTATTGTACGATAAAAATTTATTTTTAATGAACATTTTTGAGTTGGTTTATAGTACACTAGATGCATCCAAATTTTTTATTGCCATATTAATTAAAATTTCATATATCGGTCGAGATATTTTATATACATACCCAATTTGGATTTGACCTGGACTTGACCTTTTAATGGGTAGGGTTCAAAATAATTTTTAAATCTGGATACAGATCCAGAATCCGATGAAATATCCAAAAATAATATTAGGTGAAATATAATAGTTTCTTCGTGATTCTTGTGCTCCTCCTCCAATGCCCCCGCGTCGACGCCGCACTCTCACCCACACCTCTTCTTACATCGCATGCAACAACAGAGTCTCGAATACGGCATAGATTGTGGAGGTGGGGCTGCGGCGAAGGAAATGAACGTGCACGGCGATGGTTACGAGAGTATTGTAATACCAAATAAAACTTTAGATCGTATCTTCCGTCATGATTTTCAATTTCCTAAAACTGATTGTAGATGACGGTTCTTCCTTTCGATTCATCCTCGTACGCAATCTGCAAAAAGCGGGATGTTTCCGGTCTATTCCCTTATCCCCGGAGATGGAGCCGTCACAGAAAATTTGGATTAGGGTTAGACTGGAACTTCCGTTATGTCATATATATATATATATATATATATATATATATATATATATATATATATATATATATATATATATATATATATATATAACCTAATGTAAGGATGTTTTAATCACGTCCGTCCATCAAGGATATGTCCAGATACATTTTAGCCGATTGGATTAATTGTATCTTTAAAGATCGCCTTGAATAAATTACATAGGCCACATCCAACATTCTCCCACTTGGCCCAGTGATATATTTAATACTGTATAGGCGATGTAAAACTTTATTAGGTACCCACCAAATTATACAGTCAAAATCTCCCACTCAATCAAGAAATAATAATACTTTGATCATAGCGGTCATATACAAAATGAACACTTCCTTCTATGTATCAAAAGTATGTATTCCTTAATTAAATATCTTTATGAGTTATAACTATATGAACTTACTATAAGTTCAACTCAGAGTCCCACTTTAATGCACAATAATACTTTAGTGTACAAATATAACTTTATGTGCATAAATGCGCAAAACAAAATGTTCTTATTCAAATAAAAATAGTCACTGAAGTCTTTATACAATAAGAAAAAATTCAAACTGTAAAGGAACTCAAGATACCCATACGATCAACATGATCCTTGAATTTGTTTGCCGGCAATGCTTTAGTCATAGGATGAGCGATCATCATCTCAGTCCCAATGTGTTTGATATCTACCATATTCTTCTTGTCGTATTCTTTCACAGCAAGAAACTTTATATCGATATACTTGCTGCGATCTGTAATTCGACTATTCTTAGCAAAGAACACTGCAGCAGAGTTGTCACAATGAATTTTGATAGGCATTGCAATAGAGTTGACAACTCTTAAATCTAAGATAAAATTTTTTAGCCATAAAGTCTGTGACGAAGTCTCATAATAAGCGATGAACTCCGTCTCCATAGTGGATGTAGCAACTGTATCCTGCTTGGTGCTCCTCCAAGATATAGCACCGTGAGCAAGAAAGAAAATATATTTTGAAGTGGATTTTCTATAATCCACACATCCAGCAAAATCGGAGTCCGAATAACTAACCACCTCAAGATGGTCAGAATGTTTGTAGGTGAGCATACCACTGACGGGAGGCCTGTTTTAGTCTGTATATAGACTTCTTTAGTCTGCAAACAAGGTGATTGTTCTCATCTGTGCTAAAACTTTCGGGCTGTTGCATATAGACTATTTCCTCTACAACCCCATTTAGAAATGTCGTTTTCACTTCCATTTGATGTAGCTCCAAATCAAAATGAGCTACCAAAGCCATGATAATTCTTAACGAATTCTTCTTAGATACCGGAGAGAAGGTTTCATGATAATCAATGCATTCTTTCTGAGTGAAACCTTTGGCAACAAATCTGGCCTTATATCGCTCTATGTTACCTAAAGAGTCCCTTTTGGTCTTGAAGACCCACTTACAGCCAACGGCTTTAACTCTTTGTGGTAACACAACGAGATCCCAAACTCTATTTTCTGCCATAGATTTCATCTCTTCCTTCATGGCATCATACCAAAATGAGGATTTATCCCCTTGCATGGCCTCTAAAGACGTCCATGGGTCTTTATGGTGCCCAACATCATAGTCAGATTCCTGGAGATAGACTACATAATCATCAGAAATTGCTGATCTCTTTTGCCTTGAGGATCTTCTTAAGCCAACCACTCCCTCTAGGTTTTCATTATGCTATGCAGCTGGCTCTATAATTGTATGTTTCTCTTGGGAAAGCTCTTCATGGGGAGGTTCAACTGGTTCAGCATTTTCATGCTCTATGATTGGTTGGCCTCCAATATGGTCATATTGATCTCTTAGAAGAGTAACTAAATCATCATCTTTTGATGGATAACCAGTTGAATCCCTTATTTCCTCAAAATCCATCTTTTGAGGAACAACACTCCCACTAGCTTCAAAGTTCTCAAGAAACTTGGCATTCCTGGCTTCAACTATCTTGGATGAGTAATTTGGATAATAAAATCTGAATTCCTTCAAGTTTACCGCATAGCCAATGAAGTATCCACTGACTATTCGGGAGTCCAACTTCTTTATATGTGGGTTATAAACCCTCACCTCGGTTGGACATCCCCATACATGCAGATGATTTAAACTAGCCTTCCACCCTTTTCATAACTCAAAAGGAGTTTTGGAAGCAATCTTCGATAGAATCCTATTTAAAACATACACCGCTGTCTTTAATGTTTCACTTCAAAGAGATGATGGAAGACAAGAGTTGTTAATCATATTCCTTACCATGTCCGTAAGTGTTCTATTCTTTCTTTCGGCAACGCCATTTTGTTGGGGCGTGCCAAACATCGTATACTGAGCAATGATGCCTTCACTTTTGAGGAATTGAGCAAATGGACCGGTCATTTGACCTTTATCCGTATGTCTTCCATAGTACTCACTCCCTCTGTTAGACCTCACAATCTTGATTTTCCTATATAATTGTTTCTCTACCTCAACCTTATAAGCTTTGAAAGCATTGAGTGTTTCAGCCTTTTCAAATAAGAGATAGAGATACATGTATCTCGAGTGGTCATCAATGAATGAGATAAAATATCTCTGACCATTAAAACAAGGAATAGGAAATGGTCCACAGATATCTGTATGTATGATCTCAAGAATTTCAGAACTCCTTCTAGCACCTTTAGTGGTATTCGTGTTGGTATGCTTTCCCTTTATGCATTCCACACAAGTACCAAAATCGGTAAAGTCAAGATCTTTTAGGATCTTTTCTTTCACCAATCGCTTTATTCTCTCTAAAGAGATATGAGCTAAACGCTTGTGCCACAATGAAGAGGAGTTTTCCTTAAGAATGTTCCATTTAGCACCAATGCTATGATTAACATTAAAGTTATTCTCAAAAGATTGACTCAAATTAAATTTGTACAAATCATCTACCAAGCAACCATTGCCAACAATAATATTATCAGAGAAGATAGTAAAAGATTTATTTTCAAATAAAAACTTGAAACCTTTATTTCTTAGTTTAGAAATGAAAACTAAATTTCTAGAAAATCTATGAACATAAAGAGTATTCTCAAGTTCAAGTACAAAACCAGTGCTAAGCTCTAAAATATAATTTCCTACAGCTTCAACTTGAGATTTATTTTCTTCTCCACTAATTAAAATCCTTTCATTTGGCTTCAGCATCTTTAGGTTGTGAAAACCCTGCATGGCATTTGAGATATGTACAGTAGTGCCAGAGTCAATCCACTATGTGTTTTTAGGAATATTAACTAAATGAGATTCATAACAAATATTGTGGTGACCCGGATCTCTGCAGGGCTTCTACAGTATGACCAGCAGCTTCTGGAGGCCTATGTGGCGTGTCGCCGGTATTGGTGCACCAATTGGACATAAGTGATGGACTCCGGTTGTTAAATGGATCACGTGGGTAGTCGGATGACCCCATCGAATGTTTAGAAGTGGTTCCGCGTGAAACAGATATTAAAATTGGACTCAGCACGAAAATTTGGAGTAAGAACACCATTCCGGATGCTTTCGGCAATTTTTAGAAATGGAATTTGGCAAAACGGACAATGGATTTGGATTCAGCGCGCGAAAACGATCAAAATGGACTATTTACTTATATTTTTCGGAGCCCGGATGCCAAAACACAGATTTCGAGGCATGTGGGGCACTGTTCCGGCCGGCGGGCAGCGCCGGCGGCGACGACGGGTGGCGGAGCGCGGCGGCGGGCTGAGGCGCAGCCGCCCGGTCCACTGGCAAGGCGTGCACCGGGGGAGGGACGCGTGGCGCCTCCCGGTTGGCAGGCGCAGCACGCGCGGTTCATAGGGCGCGCGGTCTGGTGCATGGATCGGCGGGGGACACGTGCCAGCTTGTGGTTGGTTGGTCTTCGTATGCCGGGTGCACACAGCGCAGCTAAGCAGGTCGCGGCAGGTGGCCGTACGACGGGCAGGTGGCCGTACACGTGGGGCAGGCGCGCGACGTGCGCGGGGGCAGCCCCGGTCGGCGCCACGTGGCGCGACCGCAGCGGCTGGCGCCGCTGTGCGCTGTGCGGCGTGCCACGTGGCACTCAGGGATTGGCCCAATTTGTTGTTTGCTGTTCTGGGACATGTGGCGCTCCAGCGTTGATTCGGGCTTTGACGGTTTGGGGTACGTTTTCGGTGTACTGTAGCAGCCCGAAAGATTCGGGCGCCCATGTGGGGACACAGATGGAATTATCTGAATTGTTTGGTTGGGCTATATAAACCTCCTCTTGGGCCGCGGATTCGAGCCCTTTCCCGAGCCCATCTTCAGCTGAGGCTTGAAGAGAAAATGTTCTTCATCTTGTGCTCTATCTACTAAGGGATTTTCAGAATTTTTGGAGGCCTCAATATCCTCGCTTTCTGCGACGCGGCGCACTGCGACGTTTCTTGGATTTTGGCTTCCACCGTCACTTTTCGGTCCGCGAAGCACCCTGGATCACCCCGATAGAAGTTTGAGCCGATTTTCATGGCAGCGCGTTCATGAGAGGTAAGGCTTCGTTTTCTGTGTTGATCACTTCTCAGCATTTCGAGTTTTTGGCATAGTTCTCGAGGTGTTTTTGTGACCCCTTTTTTGTTGTGAGATTTTGGACAGCGGAGGCTTGTCGATTTTCTATCTTGACCTACGAGGATCAGAATGAGGCATTTAAGGACTCGATTGATATCTACTCTTCGAGTGGAACGCGGTCGTATTTTATTGGATTTTTCTGAGGACTCTTCGAATGTGAGATTTAAGCTTCTTTGGGGTTGTATCCTGCAGTTTTCGCAGTGTTGTGGTTGCCGACGCACCACCTTGTTTAATTTGTATCCTAGCCTACAGGTGTCAGAATGGAGCATATAAATACTTGTTTTTGGGCTACTCGTCGCAAGGATCCCAACCGTGATTTTTCTGGAATTTTTAGAGGACTGTATGCAGGTGAAAATCCCCCTCTTCTCTTCTGGTTTGTAAAAATAGCATGTGCTGTTTTGGGGATATTGTGGTGTTGGTTATTGATTGTTGGTGATGTTGTTGGTTGGAACAGAGGCTTGCGCGACTGAATACCGAGGGTGCGGTTTTGGTAGATTTTGGATAGCGTGTGACTACGCACTTCACCGACTTCGGCTTTGCCTGCGGAAAGCGTTTCAGGTGAGTTGCTTCATCTCCAGAACCGGTGGACGGTTCACTAATTCTTATATTAGAATGCATGCATGTTTAGGGTACATTGTATGTTATTGTGAGGTAAGCTATGAAGGATGATTGTATAAGGGAATTGCAAGATTAATATTAATGTTAAATATTATTGGGGACTTGCGGGATTTGGATATTCATGAGGATGAATAGTAAATGCTTACCTAGGGGATTTACCCTATGTGATTGTTAGCATGCTTGTTTAATTGTACAATATTTAGCATCGAGATGGAAGCTTGTGGAATGGCCTAAATCATGCAGATTGATATACTATAGTAGTGATCTTTTAGCATGCCTTGTTGCACATAGTCTTTTATGTTATGATTACTCGATGGAGTAGGAGGCTATATCTATGTGCGGGTATTATTCTGATCATTCTTTTGATGGACCCTGGATTATGGACAGGTGTAGTTCATTAGGGATTCTGGTATGTTGTTTATACCTAGTGGATCTATTATATGCTTTACTCCCTTTCATTTCCTTGAGGACATTTGTATGCTTGTATGAACATCTAGTTAGGCCATCTTTTACTGCTACACTACTTTTTGGAACTTGACTTAGGAGAAACTATGTTATTCCTTTCTCCTTCTTTGTTAGTCAGGCAGTCTGTGTTGCTCGGGTGCGAGCAGAGGTTTGGGGTAGTGTAGCCGGGACATTGGTGTCAGGGATGGGTTGTGCTGGATTGAGGCTGGCAGGGTTTTGCGGTGACCGCGGACTTTGGGCGGTCGACCGGAGGTCGGTTTTAGATTATGGTTTGTGGGGCATTACGGCAACTGCGGATATTGGGCGGTTGACCGGATATTTATTTATGCATTAGATTGGGTACCAGATTTCTCTAGTGGACGGAGTTTCCCACTTATTGAGTACTATTGCATCTGAATGAGGACCGGGGCTTTCTTTAGTGGATGAGTTTTCCCACTTTGATCAGTGTCATGATCCAGTCCTGCTGATTTATACTACTATTATACTTATTACTCAGGCACTTTACTCGTGTGGGTCGCTCCCCTCGAGTGCCACTCCGGAGTGTGTAATATACAGGCTTTGAGTCCTTGAGACTCCTATCCCCTATCGGTGTTATGCGTTGGCCAGCATATCCGATTTGGCAGGCACAGCAGGCAGTACCAGTGTTTACTGGTGATTAGATTGGGTTTATTACAGGCAGGTACTTTATTGTTGCACTCGTGTTAGGGGGCTGAGTGGAGTCTAGTAGCTGTGTTTAGACCAGTGCTAGTGTTGTTGGGAGCCGTTTGGTTTGACGGTGGTCCCGTGTCGTTGTGAGTACTTTGATCATTGTGTGAGAGGTTGAGCATCTTGAGTCTATCCGTTCTGAGAGAGAGCGTGGATTTCAACTATAGCCTGCACGAGCCACTACTCGATAGCGAGTTAGTCCGTTTGAACATCCTACGTAATTCCTGCCCGGCAGTGGGAGGTGGTTGTAGGTGGGCGCAGGTTTGACTGGACCAGATGTGGCAGTCAGCTCGATTGGGTCGATTGTGCACTTCATGTGCTAGTGGTTGCATACCATTCTATGGTTCTCCCCTTTTGAGCATTTAGATAGAGGCATGATAGCTGTTGAGTGTCTCCAGCTTTCTTGTTCAGTTTTTACTGCATTGGTTATCTTATGCCTCTAGTGGACTTAGTGGGCAGATCGTCGGGCCTGGCGGTGGTACCCACTGAGAACTCCCTTTTTGGTGTAGTTCTCACACCCATTCGGGGGTTTTCACCTCCTCTTTCTTTCTCTTCTTTGTTTTGCAGAGTCTTAGCGGGTGTTGCTGATTCTGCGGTTGTTGTGCGAGGCGAGAGAGTTGCGTGCTAGATCCCTACCCGTCTGTGGAGAGTAGCGGTACCCCTACATTGGAGATCCTGAGTACAGTCAGTAGATCAGTTTATTTCTGCTTTTGAGAGATTATTGTAGTGATGTTATTACTTGTATTGCGAGCCACTAATGTAGTATTTCAGGTTACCTCCCTACTGAGTTCTGATATATTGTATTTGAGGATATTGTATGATTATCACTTATGGGAGATGGATTTTATATCATTATTCCAGTTGTACAGATGGATGATTTTAATTTTACCGCACTTTTATGGTATAGCTCTGATATCTGTTTAGCTGTAGTACTTTTCTCGCAGGTAGGACGCTTCGCCTATGCGGGGTTTGGCATAGGTGGCGAATCTGTTGGCGAGCCCGGATCGCAGTTTCGACCCCGGGGCGTGACAGATTAGAGTGGTATCAGAGCCTAGGTTGTAAGTCATGGTGGACTTAGAAACCCTAGGCTTGTAGTTGGACCCTAGGATGGCTTCGTGAGAGTCGTGATTTGTAGCGAGAGTCCTGATTGAGTTTTACACCTCTCCCAAGGGACGGGATGAGTGATTGGCATGTTTATTCTCCTAAGTGGTTATGTTGGCTGCAGACACCATAATGCTGTGGAACGGGTGACATGCTTTAGACTTTCGCTGGATTGGGTCGAGCGTTGTTGTGTGCTGATTTGTGGTTTCGTCGTGGCGAGCGGTGTCTCGCCGACGCTGGGTTTGGGACCCGTGTGCATCCTGTCATAGCAGTTGAGCTTGAGCGGTTGGTTTTGGGCCGAATACCCGGATTGAGGTCAGAGAGCTCCGGACCCAGATGACAGGATTGTTAGAGGCATATCAGCGACTGAGTGAGCAGCTGGTCTTGGTGACACAGTTGTCGGAGCACTAAGTAACCCCCTCCGTGCCAACGTTTAGTGCCGAGGCACCGAGGCAGGGTGGTTGTTGACAGCTGGTGAGCTGAGGGGACATGATCGATCTATTAAGCCAGATTTGGCAGATGAACCACCCCGATTCATAGGATTGAGCTTGCAGCCTTTGGAGCCAGAATCGTGGTTGGTGGTATTGGAGAGACTATTTGAGAGCCTCCTTGTGCTGAGGGTTTACGCAGTTGCTTAACTGCGCGCTCCAGGTTCAAGGGACGAGGCGCATAGGATATGTGTGGCTGGGAGTGAGTTGCGTCAGGATACTTTTCAGTTTAGTTGGTCCCTCCGTTATGGATTATTGATGCCTCGATGGAATAGGCGTTGTGCTTGGAGCGTGGTGTTGCAGTTCCTTTGGATAGGGATCTGCCGCCAGAGGCGAGTTCTGGATATTGGTGCTTGACACTAGATGATAGAGGACAGATTGGCCGGCAGTGGCATTCCTGATTTTTCTCCAGGGTAGAGAATTTCTGAGACCTCAGAGGTCGGGTGGACCCCGATGGCAGCATCAGCATCTATACCAGAGTAGCGCAGCGGTAGCGTGGATTTGTTGTCTGCGGAGGACCATATCCGTCGCCTCAGTGTGAGCAGAGATAGAGGTCGTGCTCCCTTTGTGATTGGTCTTGATACTTTCTGGCAGACTGAGCGACAACCGCTTGCATTGTGTGGATGAGTTGTGCCGCCTGGTTGGAGGGCGCCACAGCAGTGGATCGGGTTGTCGCAGGTGTGATTTCATCCCAATAGTCGGAGTTAGAGCACTATGCATTCCGGCATGGACTAGAGGCAGAGTTGTTACCACTTGCACTAGATGTACAGGTTACTATTGGTGTTGTGCATGTGGAGGAGGCTTGTGGATCATGTCCAGTGCGGTTGGGGCCGCGAGTTATGCCGGCAGACTTATTGGTAATTATGGCAGTTCGATGTTTTGACCCAGTGCTTGGGATTGGTTGGCACAGTGCCACAGGATGTTTGGCTGCGGAAAGAGAGGACTTTGACCTTTTGCAAGGCAGACGAGAGGAGGCTTGGTTGTTGAGATTGTTAGAGCACACAGGTTATAGCGACAGTGTGAGAGGTGCTTACGGCGGCACCGGGACTCAAGGATATCCCTGTTGCCCACGGGATCCCAGGTGTGATTTCCACTTGAGTTGTTGATGATGCCGCCGGTTAGGGAGATAGAGATTGCGGTTGACATGGCTCGGGGAACTGCGCCACCCTCGACAGCACCTCATTGGATATCGCCAGTGGAGCAGTTAGAGAGCTGATGGCGGAGTTACAGGATCTGATGGATCGAGGGTTCTTTCGGTGAGTTGATCACTTGCCACGTCGTTGATACACGACGATGGGGGTTCGTTGTGACTTGAGCACAGGCAGGTCCGGATATTATTTAGGACCTTTTGGTGGAGTTCTACTCCGACAGTTACTGTGGTGATGCGTGTACCTACTTGGAATCAGACAGCCGAGGACTTTGCCTAGATGGCGTTTAGGACACGGTAGGAGCATTATGAGCTCACAGTGAGGCCAATTGGATTGATTAATGCCCTGCCGCTCTTATGATTTGAGGAATTGTGCTCCAGCTGTACTTGATTGGATTGGTAGCAAGATTCTCCATGGGATATTTTGATTTACTCCCAGAGCGACTTGGAGCACGAGGAGCACTTGTGGATGTGCTACGATGCTTGGGTGGAAGAAGCTGTATGCCGTGTTATTGAGGTACAAGTTTTAGCTTCAGAAGCTTATTTCTTGGGTCACATGGTTTTAGCCATTGGGGGCGGCTGTAGAAACCCGGCCAAAAATGGATGCCATTCGAGATTGGCCGAGATCAATATTTATGGTTAAGGTAAGGAGCTTCTTGGACTAGGCAGTGCCAGGAAAGCTTGGTAATCGGATGATGAGACTGATATCAACGCCAATTCTAGTGTTGTCAGTGTTGGGAGAGGGATCTGCGAGTTTTAGCGATGCCTCCCATAGTGGCTGTGGAGTTACCGTTGGTTTACTTTTGAGCATCCAGTATCACCCCGACAAGGCCACTGTGGTGGCGGAAACCTGAAACAGGAGAGCTTTTGGGGTTGAGTTGATGATTCCACAGCTGGCGCTGTGTGGACTGTTGAGGCAAATATTGTAGAGTTATTAATCCCAAAGGATCTAAATAGGTACTATCAAACAACTAGAGGGGGGGTGAATAGGTGTAATACTTAAAAACTCAATCTCAGTGCAAAATAAAAAACAATGCGGAAAATAAAAACAGCACACTGAGATTTACATGGAAACTCCAATCTTGGAGAAAAACCATGGGACCAACACGCAATAACAATCCACTAAGAATAGAAGAATAACAAGGTGATTACCGACTCCACGGACTCAACCCCTCCTTCAGCTTCTTCGGACCTTGCGCTGACCGGTTGGATATCCGCGCAATAACAATCCCTAAGAAAAGAAGAATAACAAGGTGATTACCGTCTCCACGGATTTAACCCCTCCTTCAATTTCTTGGACCTCGCGCTCCACCGTTTTGCCCGTCCACTGCTCACGTTCGAATCCACGAACGCACGCTTCGAATCCACGAAACGCCTTTAGCACACCGAATCCACGATGCCACGTCGAATCCACGACGCAAACTCAGTCGATAAGAATATTGACTTCGATGGTGATCCTTTGCTTAGATTCTCAATGAGAAACCGTAGAAGAAATCTCTAAGCAAAGATTAGATCAATTCGACAAAAGATATGTTCTTGAAAGAACCATCGAATTGACCTAAAAGAGGCTATGAAGAAGATCGATAAAAACCTAGCCTCTAGGGTTGCTCTCAAGAGTTTTATAAAAAGATCGGCCGTAGCTCCCACGTTTTTGAGAAACCCTAGACGTCTATTTATAGGTTAGAAACCTTTGGAAAGAGATAAGAATCAAAAACATACCATATCTGGAAATTTTCAGGACGGCGATCCGGATCGGATTTACTGCGATCCGGATCGTCGTAACGAGATTGACGATTCCAGAAATACCATGGTTCGGGATCCGGATCGCATTGCCCGATCCGGATCGTTCATACAAATCAGAAAACTTAACATTCGGGATCCGGATCAGAAATTGCATGGATCCGGATCGAAGTCTTGTATGAAGCAACAACCTTCGGGATCCGGATCGTTGGCTCTGATCCGGATCCTGAACATGTCCGAACACCAGTTTTTGATTATTATGACAATAAAAGTTCATCCAAGTGTTTCTACACTATAAGAAGGTATTCGGATCACCAAAATTATTTAGTTAAACATACCTGATCCTTTTGAATACTTTCTTCTTGAGATTGATGTAACTGATCCACAATTCTTCATCTTCAATCTTCAAGACTCAAGACATTGAGTGTCAACTTGAGCTCTTGTTGAATCTTCTCTAAGTCTTTGATTGCTGATTGACAATTTGATCCCTTTAAGACTCCGACTCAACTCACTGACTTGACTCACGAAATATGCCAATACCAAAAATGCCGTAACAATCTCCCCCTTTGGCAATTTCGTGACAAAACCCAAAATACATAAAAACGCTCAAGTCACTCATCTTAAACCAAAAAATCGAAACTCAATGTCATCACCAAAACATTGATTTTCTTTGCGTGAAAGATCTAATAAATACAAAATTACATTTGAACCAAACAGTCCTAGAACATACTCTATGACTTAGGACTTGGAGTCTTAAAGTGATGTAATTCCTGCAAAACAAAACTCCAAACAAAATCAAACGTTAGTCGTTAGAAATTACAATCCTACATTTGATCCGTCTTCCTTTTAGTTCTTTTGTTTTTCTGCTCTTTCAATTTTTTCTTTGTCTCCCCCTATCTTGAGCATCTCTAACATGTTCTCCATGTTCTTGAGCATCTATGTTCTCCCCCTTTGTGATACGATCACCATTTTCCGTTCTCCCCCATTTTTCCATTTTCGTTTCGTTTGTCCTCTCTTGATGATCTCATCTCCGTCATTTCTCTTCTCCCCCTTTTTATCACAAATTGTCAAACAGTGAACATACTAGACAAAAGGAAATTACTAACAAAATTAGTTCATGGAGAAAGAGAGATAAAAGCTCAGTTCTGGTATATAACAAAAATGCAGATTGCGTACCGGTACCAGAAAGCAAAAATCAAATAATTTCTTGAAACAAATCCAGATTTTAGAATCTTTTCAAATACCGATTTGTATTCCATCAAGAAATCAATTTAAGTGCTTTAAACAGTGAATTCACACAGATGTCATTCACTCCAATTAATTTCACAAAATTAAAAAGATTTACTCCAAAATCATGAAAAATAAAGGTAAAACATTATAAACCGTTTTTCATGTTATATTCATCAAACACAAGTCATCAAAAATAATCTTGAGATCCAAAGTCTATCAAGATGTAACGGATTTACAAAGATGACATACGGAGATTTCCAAACGACATCAATCTTGAATTCTACCCTTTCAAATTGAGATAAGCACTGAAATACCTAAGGGTGACTCTTTGAGCATCTTTCAACTATCCCACCTTATACCAACCAGGAGATTGTTCAAAATATAAGAGTTTTGCATATAAATCTCCAAATGCTTCAACTAAAGATTTTCTCATAAAATACTATCAAGCATCCATAACATGTGGTAGCTTCACACACAAACCGGACGATCGGGGTGGCTGCTCTTTCCAACATGTGGTGGTAGTTTTCACACTCCTTTCGGATGTAACTCTTTCCACATCTTTTAAAAAACATTTATTTACCCTTGTAAGAATACAATCTCTTACGTGAAAGAATTAAATCCCAAATTTTAATCAATCGGTTGTCTCACGTTTATCACAATGAATTCACACAACCGAGATAGATTAAGCATCTAAAGATCACACATGATTTCTAAAATTTGATGCTTATAATATCAAAAACTCCTATAATGAAGTATCTTCAAGATTATGATTAAGGAGTAAAGTTGATAATCCAAATAAAATTAATTTGGAGTGAATAAAAGTGAAGCCCTTTTTATTCAATGCACTTGTTCAGTAAAAACCCTTTTGTTCAAAAACAAAGTATAAAAACGAAGAGCATTAAAAAACATGTAATGCAAAGATTAAGAAAGATATGAAGGGAAAACCAATCAAAGCATTACATACAGTCATAAGCTATTTAGAACTTAAGACAAGGAAAGATATCACCTTTCCGAATCCAAAATCGCTGGATTTTGGGTTGTCTTGATTCGTTGTGGCCGAGGGTTGTCCGCTTTGACTGTTGGTCCACCTTAGGTCTTTGCCTCGCAATGATCCACTTGTATGATTGATGTTGTGGCTCGGACCTTTGGTGGGTTGAGTGAACTCCTTTGACTTGATGTGTCTTTTGATTCCGTTGAGTTCGCCCCGTAGATGAAGTTGCCGAAGGACTCTTCTTTCTCTTTTTCGGGCAATTCTTCACCAAATGTCCTCCAAGTCCACATAAGTGACAAGTTCTTCCTTTCAATTTCATTGTGGAACTTGAAGCATGCACAGTTTGGTCCTTTTTGAATCCCAAACCAACCTTGCTTGTTTGACCTAAACCGGACATACACTCAAGTTTCTTGGAATCGGTTGAAATCCTTTGTATGTCGGATTTAAGTTGATGAACTTGTTTGGTCAATGCTTGGTTGGTGACATGAATCTCCTCAAACTGTTTTTCTAGAAAACCAATCTTGTCCGTATATGATTTAGCGTTTGTCTCCGATTGGTTTATCTTTTCTTGGAGGATTTTATTGTTATTCAATAATCGTCCTTGTTCCTCCTCGAGATCATGAAGTTTTATCTTTAAAGCATGATTCTCGTCTTGATTCTCAAGTCGTTGCTTCCTCAACTTCTTGATATGCTTGGCCATCTTCTTAGATTCCGCAAGAAGTTGTTGATATGCCTCAACGAGTTCTTCCTCGTCCGACTCCCCCTCACTTGATGACTCTCCGCCGGTTGTTGATGTTTCATACAAAATCAAAGGAGTAGAGTCAGTGACTAAAGATGATAAACAATTATTAGAAGAGGGAAAATGAGAGGCATGAGAAGCAACGATTTTTCCTTTTTCCTCTTTACTTGAGGTTGATTCATTAGAAGTAGAATCGTCCCAAGTTTTCGCTTGCAAAGCCTTCTTTTTATATGATTTCTTAGAAGGACAATCCATTGAAAAATGGCCGTAGCCTTTGCATCGATAGCATTGGATTTCCCCTTCGAAATCATCTTTTTCTTTTTCTTTAGAAGGTTTTGCAAAGCTTTTGAGTTTAAAGGATTTAGAACCCGATGATCCTTTAGATGGTTTCGTGGATGAAGATCCATCGGTTCGATTCTTCCAAAACTTCCGACGAAATTTCTTTGTGATCCGCGCCAATTGTTCTTCGAAGTCGGCTAAAGAGATTTCATCGTCGGAACTTGATTCGCCATCTTCTTCCTTTGTTGATTTGAATGCAATACCTGTAAGCTTAGAAGAAGACTTGGAAGAAACTTGATTAGTAGGAAAAGTCATCTCATAAGTTTGCAAAGCCCCTACTAATTCCTCTACACTCATCTCATCCGGATGACTAACGGTTTCAATGGCGGTAACCTTTGCCCTAAACCGTTCCGGAAGAGTCCGAAGTATCTTTCTTACAATTTTCGACTCCGGGATCTTTTCTCCTAAATTAGCACATGTATTTATTACATCTTGAAGTCTAGTGTAATAATCTGTAAACAATTCATGCTCTTCCATATGAATAGAGTCAAATTGACTTGTAAGCATCTGGAGCTTTTGAATTTTTACAAGATTAGTACCCTCATGTGTAATTTTGAGAATATCCCAAATTTCCTTCGCGGTTTCACATGCGGAAATTCTTGTGAACTCAGTCGAGGAAAGAGAGTTAAAAAGAGCGTTCATACCTTTCCCATTGTAAGAAGATCTTTCGAGTTCCTCTTTGGACCATCTAGAGCGAGGTTTTGGGGTAGTAGAATTTCCTACTTCCTCAACAGGATGCACCCAACCGTATTCCACGGATTGCCATACCCGCTCATCAATTGCGATGAGAAAAGCCCTCATCCGCACTTTTCAATAAGCATAATTAGTTCCATCAAAAAGAGGAGGTCTATAAATATTACCACTTTCACCCAACATGATAGATAAACCTAAAACCCTCTCTGATACCACTTGTAGAGTTATTAATCCCAAAGGATCTAAATAGGTACTATCAAACAACTAGAGGGGGGGTGAATAGGTGTAATACTTAAAAACTCAATCTCAGTGCAAAATAAAAAACAATGCGGAAAATAAAAACAGCACACCGAGATTTACGTGGAAACTCCAATCCAGGAGAAAAACCACGGGACCAACACGCAATAACAATCCACTAAGAATAGAAGAATAACAAGGTGATTACCGACTCCACGGACTCAACCCCTCCATCAGCTTCTTCGGACCTTGCACTGACCGGTTGGATATCCGCGCAATAACAATCCCTAAGAAAAGAAGAATAACAAGGTGATTACCGTCTCCACGGATTTAACCCCTCCTTCAATTTCTTGGACCTCGCGCTCCACCGTTTTGCCCGTCCACTGCTCACGTTCGAATCCACGAACGCACGCTTCGAATCCACGAAACGCCTTTAGCACACCGAATCCACGATGCCACGTCGAATCCACGACGCAAACTCAGTCGATAAGAATATTGACTTCGATGGTGATCCTTTGCTTAGATTCTCAATGAGGAACCGTAGAAGAAATCTCTAAGCAAAGATTAGATCAATTCGACAAAAGATATGTTCTTGAAAGAACCATCGAATTGACCTAAAAGAGGCTATGAAGAAGATCGATAAAAACCTAGCCTCTAGGGTTGCTCTCAAGAGTTTTATAAAAAGATCGGCCGTAGCTCCCACGTTTTTGAGAAACCCTAGACGTCTATTTATAGGTTAGAAACCTTTGGAAAGAGATAAGAATCAAAAACATACCATATCTGGAAATTTTCAGGACGGCAATCCGGATCGGATTTACTGCGATCCGGATCGTCGTAACGAGATTGACGATTCCAGAAATACCATGGTTCGGGATCCGGATCGCATTGCCCGATCCGGATCGTTCATACAAATCAGAAAACTTAACATTCGGGATCCGGATCGGAAATTGCATGGATCCGGATCGAAGTCTTGTATGAAGCAACAACCTTCGGGATCCGGATCGTTGGCTCTGATCCGGATCCTGAACATGTCCGAACACCAGTTTTTGATTATTATGACAATAAAAGTTCATCCAAGTGTTTCTACACTATAAGAAGGTATTCGGATCACCAAAATTATTTAGTTAAACATACCTGATCTTTTTGAATACTTTCTTCTTGAGATTGATGTAACTGATCCACAATTCTTCATCTTCAATCTTCAAGACTCAAGACATTGAGTGTCAACTTGAGCTCTTGTTGAATCTTCTCTAAGTCTTTGATTGCTGATTGACAATTTGATCCCTTTAAGACTCCGACTCAACTCACTGACTTGACTCACGAAATATGCCAATACCAAAAATGTCGTAACAAATATGCCTTGTGGTTGTGTCCCTGAGGGTTCCTTTGGATGATAAACCGCGGCTGAGTAGTCCACTCGGATGGTCAAGATTCGGGAGTGACCGAGTGAGGACTCCTCTTTGTTAGTGCTATTTTCCTTATTGGATGTTAGTGTGGGTATGCTTCGGGTTGCCTTGGTTGAGTTGACACAGGATGTGATTTGGTGCGTGTTGCACTGGTGGTTATTTTGTTTCCCCCAGCTTTTTGATGGAGCCCCTGTGGTGTTTCATGTCTCAGCTCAGGAGTGTTTTGTTTTTGGATCCCTTGCCCATGATTGACTCGCTCCATTTGAGATCTAGAGGCGTTTGGAGTACGAGGGACGCCCGTTGTGAATTCTGGCTCGCGAGATGAGAGAATTGCACATCGGGCCATGCCGTACGGGTTGTTGTTGTTGTTGTTGAGGAGTAATCATAGGGAGTGAGTGGTGTTTCGGGAGCTGGAGACGTTATTGATGGATACTTACCCTTGGTAATTGTGACTCCTGTTTGAGTTGTGCTAGTTTCGAGGACGAAACTTTCTTTTAGTGGGGGAGGATGTGGTGACCCGGATCTCTGCAGGGCTTCTACAGTGTGACCAGCAGCTTCTAGAGGCTTATGTGGCGTGTCGGCGGTGTTGGTGCACCAATTGGACATAAGTGATGGACTCCGGGTGTTAAATGGATCACGTGGGTAGTCGGATGACCCCGTCGAATGTTTAGAAGTGGTTCCGCGTGAAACGGATATTAAAATTGGACTCAGCGCAAAAATTTGAAATAAGAACACTTTTTCGGATGCTTTCGGCAATTTTTAGAAATGGAATTTGGCAAAACGGACAGCGGAATTGGATTCAGCGTGCGAAAACGATCAAAATGAACTATTTACTTGTATTTTTCGGAACCCGGATGCCAAAACACAAATTTCGAGGCATGTGGGGCACTGTTCCAGCCGGCGGGCAGTGCCGGCGGCGACGACGGGCGGCGGAACGTGGCGGCGGGCTGAGGCGCAGCCGCCCGGTCCACTGGCGAGGCGTGCGTCGGGGGAGGGACGCGTGGCGGCTCCCGGTTGGCAGGCGCAGCGCGCGCGGTTCATGGGGCGCGCGGTCTAGTGCATGGACCGGCGGGGGATACGTGGCAGCTTGTGGTTGGTTGGTCTTCGTACGCCGGGTGCACACAGCGCAGCGAAGCAGGCCGAGGCAGGTGGCCGTACGGCGGGCAGGTGGCCATACACGCGGGGCAAGCGCGCGACGTGCGCGGGGGTAGCCCCGGTCGGCGCCACGTGGCGCGACCGCAGCTGCTGGCGCCGCTGTGCGCTGTGCGGTGTGCCACGTGGCACTCAGGGATTGGCCCAATTTGTTGTTTGCTGTTCTGGGACACGTGGCGCTCCAGAGTTGATTCGGGCTTTGACGGTTTGGGGTACGTTTTCGGTGTACTATAGCAGCCATAGTTAGTTAATTCGGATTCGGCAAAAATTCGGTACAGATATAATACAGATAAAATTCGTATCATAATTTTAAAATTCGTTGAAAAATTCGGCTACAAAATGGGCTCGTCAATTATTCGGATACGTGATTTATACGGAAATAATACGTTCACTAATTAAAAATTCGGGATAAAAAATTCGGCTATTAAATTTTAAAAAAATTAAAAAATTTATGCTATTAGTATAAACAATTATAATTTTTTAAAATAATTTAATCAATTTATTTTAGAAATAAATAAAATATTCATTTAGAACCAAAAAAAATATAATTTTAAATTATTCCCGAAAATAATTTTAATTCGGATTCTCAATAATTCGCGAATAATTCACGAATAATTCGCGAATTAACTAACTATGCTTTGAAAAAGAACGAATTTTTCACCCAAAAATTCGTAATTCGTGAATAATTCGCGAATAATACTTTTTGATTCAAAAATTCGCGAATTATTCCGAATTTTTGGAAAAAGTCGGAAACGACACGTTTAATTCGGATTCTCAATAATTCGCGAATAATTTGCGAATTAACTAACTATGATAGCAGCGCGAAAGATTCGGGCGCCCGAATGTGGGGACACAGATGGAATTATCTGAATTGTTTGGTTGGGCTATATAAATCTCCTCTTGGGCCGCGGATTCGAGCTCTTTCCCGAGCCCATCTTCAGCTGAGGCTTGAAGAGAAAATGTTCTTCATCTTGTGCTCTATCTACTGAGGGATTTTCAGATTTTTTGGAGGCCTCGATATCCGTGCTTTCTGCGACGCGGCGCACTGCGACGTTTCTTGGATTTTGGCTTCCACCGTCACTTTTCGGTCCGCGAAGCACCCTGGATCACCCCGATGGAAGTTTGAGCCGATTTTTTTGGCAGCGCGTTTATCAGAGGTAAGGCTTCGTTTTTCGTGTGATCACTTCTCGCATTTCGAGTTTTTGGCACAGTTCCCGAGGTGTTTTGATGACCCCTTTTCTGCTGTGAGATTTTGGACAGCGGAGGCTTGTCAATTTTCTATCTTGACCTACGATCATCGAAATGTGGCATTTAAGGACTCGATTGATATCTACTCTTCGAGAGGAATGCGGTCGTATTTTATTGGATTTTTCTGAGTTCTCTTCGAAGGTGAGATTTAAGCTTCTTTGGGGTTGTATCCCGCAGTTTTTGCATGTTGTGGTTGCCGACGCACCACCTTGTTTAATTTGTATCTTGGCCTACAAGTGTCAGAATGGAGCGTATAAATACTCGTTTTTGGGCTAGTCGTTGCAAGGATCGCAACCGTGATTTTTCTGGAATTTTTAGAGGACTGTATGCAGGTGAAAATCCCCCTCTTCTCTGCTGGTTTGTAAAAACAGCATGTGCTGTTTTGGGGATATTGTGGTGTTGGTTATTGATTGTTGGTGATGTTGTTGGTTTGAACAGAGGCTTGCGCGACTGAATACCGAGGGTGCGGTTTTGGCAGATTTTGGATAGCGTGTGACTACGCACTTCACCGACTTCGGCTTTGCCTGCGGAAAGCGTTTCAGGTGGGTTGCTTCATCTCCAGAACCGGTGGACAGTTCACTAATTCTTATATTAGAATGCATGCATGTTTAGGGTACATTGTATGTTATTGTGAGGTAAGCTAGGAAGGATGATTGTATAAGGGAATTGCAAGATTAATATTCATGTTAAATATTATCGGGGACTTGCGGGATTTGGATATTCATAAGGATGAATAGTAAATGCTTACCTAAGGGATTTACCCTATGTGATTGTTAGCATGCTTGTTTAATTTTACAATATTTAGCATCGAGATGGAAGCTTGTGGAATGGCCTAGATCATGCAGATTGATATACTATAGTAGTGATCTTTTAGCATGCCTTGTTGCACATAGTCTTTTATGTTATGATTACTCGATGGAATAGGAGGCTATATCTATGTGCGGGTATTATTCTGATCATTTTTTTGATGGACCCTGGATTGTGGACAGGTGTAGTTCATTAGGGATTCTAGCATGTTGTTTATACCTAGTGGATCTATTATATGCTTTACTTCCTTTCATTTCCTTGAGGACATTTGCATGCTTGTATGGACATATAGTTAGGCCATCTTTTACTGCTACACTACTTTTTGGAACTTGATTTAGGAGAAACCATGTTATTCCTTTCTCCTTCTTTGTTAGTCAGGCAGTCTGTATTGCTCGGGTGCGAGCAGGGGTTTGGGGTAGTGTAGCCGGGACATTGGTGTCAGGGATGGGTTGTACTGGATTGAGGCTAGCAGGGTTTTGCGGTGACCGCGGACTTTGGGCAGTCGACCGGAGGTCGGTTTTAGATTATGGTTTGTGGGGCATTACGGCAACCACGGATATTAGGCGGTTGACCGGATATTTTTTTATGCATCAGATTAGGTACCAGATTTCTATAGTGGACGGAGTTCCCACTTATTGAGTACTATTGCATCTGATTGAGGACCGGGGCTTTCTTTAGTGGATGAGTTTTCCCACTTTGATCAGTGTCATGATCCAGTCCTGCTGATTTATACTACTATTATACTTATTACTCAGGCACTTTACTCGTGTGGGTCGCTCCCCTCGAGTGCCACTCCGGAGTGTGCGATATACAGGCTTTGAGTCCTTGAGACTCCTATCCCCTATCGGTGTTATGCGTTGGCCAGCATATCCGATTTGGCAGGCACAGCAGGCAGTACCAGTGTTTACTGGTGATTAGATTGGGTTTATTACAGGCAGGTACTTTATTGTTGCACTCGTGTCAGGGGGCTGAGTGGAGTCTAGTAGCTGTGTTTAGACCAGTGCTAGTGTTGTTGGGAGCCGTTTGGTTTGACGGTGGTCCCGTGTCGTTGTGAGTACTTTGACCATTGTGTGAGAGGTTGAGCATCTTGAGTCTATCCGTTCTGAGAGAGAGCGTGGATTTCGACTATAGCCTGCACGAGCCACTACTCGATAGCGAGTTAGTCCGTTTGAACACCCTACGTAATTCCTGCCCGGCAGTGGGAGGTGGTTGTAGGTGGGTGCAGGTTTGACTGGACCAGATGTGGCAGTCAGCTCGATTGGGTCGATTGTGCACTTCATGTGCTAGTGGTTGCATACCATTCTATGATTCTCCCCTTTTGAGCATTTAGATAGAGGCATGATAGCTGTTGAGTGTCTCCAGCTTTCTTGTTCAGTTTTTACTGCATTGGTTATCTTATGCCTCTAGTGGACTTAGTGGGCAGATCGTCGGGCCTGACGGTGGTATGAATTTTCTGGTTAACCTTAATTCAATGTCATTTTATAAAAAATAACATAAACGATCATATACTATAACTAGAATGCTGTGGCTATTTCTAAACATAGTTAATCTCACAAATCTTTATATCACATCGAATGACCGAATATTTTATATTATTCCTAAACGCACCGAAAAGTATATAAAAAAAAAAATTATACAACTTTATGTGACTCAAAATGCATATACTGTATGAAGTCTATATAAACACTACTCTAAATTTTTATGATCAACGTATGTGTGTTTAAAATAAATAATAATAATAATAATAAACTAAGCACACCACTTTATAGTCATGAATAAATAAATAAATGAGTAGTACAAAATCATATATAACAAAAATCATAATTTGATATAGATTTTTTTTATAATGATGAGTCACAATACAAAATATATATTTTATTTTCCGTTTAATAATAATAATAATAAAAAGAATATATTTTTTTTTTCGGGTTGAAGCCCCAACATCGGCTACCACGTGCAGCCCCAAAAGGCTGCACAATACGACCCATTGTGGGGCGCCTAATGCGGTCGCGGCGGCGGTGGCGCATTCCTCCGAATGCCGGTTCCGATGGGACAGGTCAACACCACCACTTACGTAATCCAATCGGCGATAAAAAAAGGAAAAATATATAATTATTATTGTTTTAAATGAAAAGAAAAACAAACTAAATATAAAAGAAACGAAAATAAAACAAAAGGTGGCTCCGATACCATATGTAATACCAAATAAAACTTTATATCGTACTTTCTGTCATGATTTTTAATTTTCTAAAACTGATTGTAGCCGACGGTTCTTCCTTTCGATTCGTTCTCATGCGCAATCTGCAAAAAGCGGAATGCTTTCGGTCTATTCCCTTATCCTCAGAGATGGAGCCGTCACAGAAAATTTAGATTAGGAGATTAGGATTAGATTGGGACTCCCGTTATGTCATATATATATATATATATATATATATATATATATATATATATATATATATATATATATATATATATATATATATATATATATATATATAATTTATTATAAGGATATTTTAATCACGTTCGTCCATCAAGGATATGTCCAGATATATTCTAACCGATTGGATTGACTGTATTTTTAAAGATCACCTTGAATAAATTACATAGATCATATTCAATAAGTATCGCAGAACTTGAGAATGACGAGAAGAAAAAGTGCATTGGGGCGGAGACAATCCAACAGCAAAGGGCAAAGAAATTAAAGAGCGTAGTAGAAAGAAAAAGCACATAAGAAAACACAAAAAGTATATATATATATATATATATATATATATATATATATATATATATATATATATATATATATATATATATTTCTTCTTTTGATATATCGATACTATTACAAAAGAAAAAAATAAAAAAGTAAAAATAAAATAATAATAGAAGAACAAAAACGAATCAGAGAGAAAAAATATATATATTTTTTGATGATTTTATTGAAATTCATATCAAATTTTTACTGCAAAATTAATAAGAGCAATGCTACATGTACACCCCGAAGGGGTGTACATCATACATCTCCACCATTTTAATGATGGCGATATTTTTTACGGGTCACATCAAGTGACCCATCATCACACCCCCACCCTTAGATGGGTGGGGGTGTGAGATGTACACCCCTTACGGGTGTACACATAGCATTTTCCAATTAATAATAGTGAATTTTTTTTACGCAAATTGGCTTTCTTCTGAATAAAAAACTTTAAAAAAAAAACAAAAAGCAAAAAACAAAATCCCTTTACTTAGGACCAAGTTGGAAACATGTTGGGAGCATTGTTCCCTTCAATTCAAAACCGAACACCGTAGAAAAATGGAAATTTTGCCCTACGCAACCCCTGTAAATATTTAATTGGCTAATGCTACAAGCTAAGGGATATTCGGTGCAGTATTATGCCACATTTTATCATATAATATCAGAGTCAGAATAATTTTTCATCAAAAAAAAAAAGGAGAAAAAACAGATGCAAAACAAAGTTTATATTTATTTCCGAGTCATAAATGAAACAGTTGCTAAATGGACATTAATTTATGTGTCAAATAGAAAAGATAAAATTATATAAAATTTATTTTATTTCCGTGATTCAATAACTCTTCGTGCACAAAATTTAAACTAATTATTTATTTTAATATAAAAAAATTTATAGTTATGTAAATTGCATAAAAAATATATTAACTAAATTTATAAATTAAAATAAAAGACACATTCAAAATTTTGAGTTAAAAATCACTAATTAACTTAAATCAAATAAATTTAAAGATCATATTGTACTAAAATTATACTTTTGAAATGTTAGGTAATAGAATTCAAAAGACTGATACTTCAAGTAAGTTTTATATAATTTTATCAAAAAAACAAAAAAAAATCACATCATTCATTACCTCATAGGTGTAACTTCACATTTAACATTTTCTTTATTTCAAAAAAAAAAAGAAGTATTTTTTGGCGCTAGTTTTGTTTCTCTTGATCTTGCTAGCTTTAAATGCAAGTTAAGCATCCATGACCCATGAAATCTCAAGTTTCAAGTTTCAATTTTCAAGTTCCAAGTTTAATTATTTTATAAATTTTTAAAATTTAATTTTAAAAAATAAATAAAATATATAGCTTATTATCTTTCTATCTCAAAAATTAAAAAAATTACAAAAGTCTCAACATGCACTAATATTATTTTTTAGAGAAATATTCCTATACTTTTTATTTTTTTTTATTACTTTTTGTAGATATTTGTTGCGTAACGTTTTTTTTTTTTTTTTTTTTTTTTTTTTTTTTTTTTTTTTTTTTTTTTTTTTTTTTAAGGTCAAGAATGTTCTCTGGTCATAATATAGGCCTTAGGTTTGGATTTCGAACTGGGCCAAAATAAATAATAATAATAATAATAATAATAAAACAACATGAAACGATTCACATGATGGATGTTGGATGTAAAGTTCATTAAATTTTTATTTATTAACAAAAAAAATTTTGAATGTTTCGTGGAAAGAATTTAAAAAAAAAAAAAAGCAAAATAAATAAAAATTTGCTGAAAAGGAAAAAGAAAAAGAAAAAATAAGCCAAGCAATCTATCTATATCTATAGCAAATAAAAGTGGAGAGAAATACACTCATTTCATCATAAATTAATTTTAAAGTATGTATCAAAAATAAAATTGTATAGTATAATAAATTATTCAAATATTTTATGTCATTTATATTATATTATATTATATTATATTATATTAATTATTAAATATTTTATTAATAATTTAATATTTTATGTGGTGCGTGAACTATTGGTATGTACCTGGTGCAAATAAAAATATCTCTCTTTAAATTATGAGTGCACTCTATTACGGATATATTTACACATACACTACATATTTAAAATTTTGTAATAAAAATTTTAAATTTAATTTATAAAATATAATTTAAATTATTAGACTTTGTAAATTGCATAAGGATGGATTTTTTTAAAATTTGAACCCACACCCAAAATTCGAAATAGAAATCGAAATCGAAATTCAAATCCGAACCTTACGAATTTCAAAAATTCATATCCAAACACGAATGCGACAAGAAATTCAAAACTCAAAATCGAATCCGAAATAATTATTTATCTTTATTATATTTCAAAATATATTATTTTAAAATCTAAAATTTTAAAATACAAGTAAAAATATAACATTAAAAAAATATATATATTATTATATAATGTAAAATCAATTCAGATTCGAATTCGGATCGGATAAGGATAAAATTCATATTCAAATTTAAATTCAAATCCGTCCTATTTTTATTTTTAATATCTATTTTTGAGACCATATCCGTTTAGCATTAAATAAATTCGTTCGGTGCGAATTCGAATTCGAATAAAATTTGAAATATCTGTACATCTACGTTCCCAGCTAAGGAGATATTACAACAGTATCTTCATGTAGAGAAAAAGATCCAAATAGTTTATCATTGTGAGTGACTGAATGGTCCATGGAAAGGCACGATCCATTTTTCCATCACTAAATCCTGCTTTGTGGCCGGTAGTCCCGGAGATCTGCTATAGAAAATCTGCTCTCTTTCTGATAGTAAAGTTATATTTACAAACAAATTCTACGGCGTTTTATAAATTTGTTTATATGACCGAATTTAATTAGTAAGAAAATATCAAACATAAATTATGGAGTGGTGAGATTTTCACGCTATTTGGTGTAAGTGGATACAGCAATGTATCCGGAACGCTAAGGTGACGGTGCTTATAAATGGAGAGGCCACTAATTGGATCAAGGCTAAGCGTGGGGTGAGACAAGGAAACCCCCTATCTCCTTATCTGTTTCTAATGGTGGCTGAGGCCTTTACGCGCATGACTGATGAGGTGGTTAAAAACAAACTCCTGCGGGGACTAGACCTGTCTGATGATTGTGAAGTTTCACTTATACAATACGCGGATGATACTCTTTTCTTCTGTGAAGCCCGAAAGAATCAGCTACGGAATTTGAAATTCATTTGGCTTCTGTTCAAATGGGCTTCCGGGCTCAAAGTGAACAAGGAGAAAACGGAGTTGTTCTACACCGGCAGGCTTCAGAACAAGGGGAGTAGACTTGCGAACATTTTGGACTATAAAGTGGGCGTGTTCCCGACGAATACCTCGGTCTGCCATTGTCCAACAAGAGCCTCAGGAATGAGATGTGGAGAAGTGTTATCGAGAAGATTCAAAGTAGAATCGAGGGGTGGCAGACTAAGTTACTCTCTAGAGGTGGTAGGCTCATCTTGGTTAATGTCGTTCTCACCAACTTGCCCCTCTATCACCTTTCCATTTTAAGACTCCAAAATGGGTCATTAACCGCATCGAGGTCCTTAGAAGGTATTTTTTCTGGCCTGCCTCCTCGGGATCTCATGGATGGGGACGGCTTATTGCTTGGGCTAACGTGTGTAGAAATAGGTTAGAAGGTGGTTTGGGTATTCTAAGTTTGTGCGTCATGAACGAGACTTTGCTCTGCATATGGTGGTGAAGGTTTTGTACGGCATCTGACTTACAGTGGAATAAATTGATTCGCGATCTGTATTACATGAAGAGAAAACCGCTGGGAGAGGGGAGCTCCTTTAGGCCAACCTTTCAATGGTGGAGGAATGTCCTCAGTATCAGGGAGGTCTTTAAAGGAGGAGTTTCCTACCTGATAGGGGATAGAAGTACTATTAATTTTTGGACTCATAGATGGTGCGGCGAGATGACGTTGCAATCCCTATGCCCCGAGCTATATAGCGGGGTCGTAAGGAAGCGGATCAGAGTTTGTGAATGCAAATGGAGGTGACCAAAAATTTTAAGAGAGGCTAGCACGAGGGATCAGAGGGACAAGGATCTTGTGCTAAAATTGAAGGGACTTGTGGGCGCTACGACGCCGGGGAACAGGGGCGATGGAGTAGTTTGGAGGTGGCATGAAAAAGGTATCTTTACTGTCAAGTCGACCTACTAGCTCCTAAACAATGGGAGACTGTCGGACTCCTCTGCCTCCTGCCTGTGGAGGCTATGCATACCGACTAAAGTTAAGATTTTTATCTGGCTTGCCTTGAAGAACCGGCTCCTCACAGCTGATAATCTCTAAAAAAAGGGGATAGACTGGTAACAATCTTTGTGTGCTCTGCAGGTCCCTAGCTGAGGCCGACCATTTATTCATGAGATGTGTGTTCTCACGTTTCGTAATTGGGATGGGCGATGGGGATGTAGGTTTCCAGGAGTTGGCGTGGGAGGGGTGGTCGGGAAGGGAAAGACCGGTGGAGGCGGCTAAGGTCCTAACCTACCTGTCGGCAAATTGGTGGGTGCTTTGAAAAATTCGAAATAAGGTTATTTTCCAGCAAGCTAATTCCGACCCCATCTACTGTTACGTGGGTCAGAAGTGAGCTTGTGCTGTGGGCGGACATGTGAAACCGCTCTCTTTTTTTTTTTCTTTTTTTTTTTTTTTTTTTTTTTTTTTGTAGTTGACCATTTTATTATTATTAGTACTAATATTATTAGTATTATTATTTTTATGGTTTTTTTTGAGACTTTGCTTTCTCACTCATGTTAGTTTAATTCACTTTCGTTATAAATGAAGCGAATAGTGTGCTATCTTTTTTTCATATATATATATATATATATATATATATATATATATATATATATATATATATATATATATATATATATATATATATATATATATATATATATATAAAAGAGATGAGATGATTGGTGTAATTCATAAAGAAAAAGAAAAAAAAAAAAATCTAACTGCTAAATTTTAAGTTTTGTAAATGGCCAATTAGTATAAAAAATTCAACAGTTTTGAAATTTTGCAAAAATATATCACTATTTTGAATTTAACAGAATAGGTTTAAATTTTTAGAAAACTGATTAAAATATATATTTTTTTCTCTCGGACCCTCCTCCATCGTTTTTTTCGTCCTCTGCGATAGTAACAAGAGCGGCGCCGCCTCCTCCTCTTCCTCCGCTTCGTTTTTTCGCCAGTGTAGCCACCAACGTCAGCACCGTAGGACAAGAACGGAGACAGAGCAGGTGAAAGCAGAGCGGGGTGCTTCTCCAAAAAAATATTTTTGATGAAAATGACGTCCGTGACAAAGAACGAGATATTTCTCAGCATATTTTTTGCAAAACTAACGAATTTTTTATACAAATTGGGCTAGGGCAGAGGGTGAGAAAGAGAGATCATAATAACATATTTTTTGCAAAACTAACGAATTATTTATACAAATTAGGCTACGACCGTGGGCGTGCAAGAGATCATGATTGCATATTTTTTATAAAACTAACGATCTTTGATGCAAATTGGCCTAGGTAGATGGTTGTACAAGTTGTTTGTAGAAATAGCATATTGTCTGCTCCTCTTTCCAAGGAGTATTGCAACGGTCTGTAAAAGAGTTAACGCTATTGGTTGACCGTTATCAGGTTTTTAATTTGAAAAATAATAATAGTACATTTAAATATATATATATATATATATATATATATATATATATATATATATATATATATATATATATATATATATATATATATATATATATTATATTTTATTTATTTTAGAATAAAATAAATTTTATTCGTTATTTTAAAATATCTAATAAAAAAAAAATTTAGATAAATAAAATATGTATAGTACATTCAGAATAATGTACAAGATAATATTGCTCTTTTAATTTCTGTTTCCAATTAATTTTTATTTTTTGCTATCAGGTCCTTACACTTTATATGTGATTTCAGTTTGGTCCCAACTATTCTATTTCTTGTTAATTTTGTTTCGATAGGCTGCGCCAACATCAATAAAGCACTGCCTAGGTATATAAATCTCGATTATTGGGCTGGAAATTTCTCGATCAATCTTTTCACTGATTTTTTAAATTTTTTGAAGGAATTTGATGGTGCACGTGACAGTTTCACGTTAAGAATAGAACAGGGGGCAAAAATAAAAATAAAGAAAAAAAAAATAGAAAAGCGGTTGGCAACAATGGTGCAGATAATTATAAAAGTTGAAAATCTCATTACCTAAAAAAAAAATAAAAAATTGGAGACCAAGGCTCCTCCTAAATTGTTAATATATATATATATATATATATATATATATATATATATATATATATATATATATATATATATATATAGGAAAATGCTATGTGTACACCCCTTTCGGGGTGTACATCATACACCCCACCCATCCAAGGGTGGGGGTGTGTTGATGGGTCACTTGATGTGACCCGTAAAAAATATCGCCACCATTAAAATGGTGGAGGTGTATGATGTACACCCCTTCGGGGTGTACATGTAGCATTGCTCATATATATATATATATATATATATATATATATATATATATATATATATATATATATATATATATAATATAAAATTATAAATTATATAATACATGTTGTTAAAAAAATATTATATAAATTTGTATATTTTTAGTGTGGCAAATCCAAACCATTATCCAAGCGGAACAAAGAGCGTGGGTTTCCTAAAACCCCCGTCGTTTTTAAATACTGGAATTCAAATGGACTAGAGGAATAAATTAATTTGGATAGTAGGAATTTATTCCAGCATTAATCAGTCAGTATTTAAAAATGAGAGTCTTAAGGGCTCGTTTGGAATGGGACTAGAACAGGGAATAAGGGGGATATCTTCCTTATTATATCAAACGCATCAGAAATTATTCGGTACAATAGTTCCAGTACAAACAGAATAAGCTGCAACAACAATTCTTATCTATTATTTTATAATTTTTTTTTACCAAACTACCCCTCTTCCCCTCCTTTCTCTCTTCCCTATACACTCTCATCATCACAAATCTCTCTCTCTCTTCTCTCTCTTCTTACTAATACATTCTCAATATCACAAATCCCCCTCTCTCCTCTCTCCCTCTTTTTAAATTAATTGGATGTTAAATTAAATATTATTTTTAAAATTTTAGAAATTTTGTTTTGATTTTGATTTTATCATAATTTTTGTAAGGCTTTAAATTTTAAAATTTTATATTCAAAATTTTAACTTTAATTTAAACAAATAAAATTTTAAATTAAATATTATTTTCATAAAATATAATTTGAAATTTGATTTTGATTTTGATTTTGATTTTAATTTTATCTTAATTTTCGTAAGGCTTTAATCCATTAATTAAAACGAAGAAAGTAAAAATTATTATTTGAAAATTTAAAAATTTTATGTTTAAAATTTATAATTTAAAATTAATATTATAAAATTTTAAATTTTAAAATTTAAATGTTGAAATTTTATATTTAAAATTTTAAATTTAATTTGAGAAAATAAAATGTTAAATTAAATATTATTTTAAAAAAATATAATTTGATTATGATTTTGATTTTATCTTAATTTTTATAAAACTTTAATCCATTAATTAAAACGAACTAATTAGATTTTAACAATTTTTATCGCATATTAAATTTTGAGAGCGAAAAGGTAATTTATCCAACTTAACCTCTTTATTCCTCTTATTCCTCATTATCATACCAAACACAAAATCTCTTATCCCTGGAACCATCCCAAACGTTCTTTTATCATAGTTCCGTACTTTATACTTATCCCAGGATTAGCTAGTTCTACCTTAATCCATTACCAAACGGGCCCTTAGGTATATAAATTTTACATTCAACCCATCCAATAATTTTCTAATTTTTTTTTTTCAATTTTAGTATTATAAAAATAAAAGTTGTAGCATTAAAGAAAATAAAGTTTAAAAATGTCAAGCAATTTTTTTTTATTTTTATACTTTAATCCGTTTTTAAAGTTGCACCTGAACTTTGTTTTCTTTGATTTGCACTCCCTCTGCTGCTGCTGCTGCTGCTAACCAGAAAATAAATAAAATATTTAGAAAAATTCTACGGCATGGTGTTGTTAGTTATGTATTAATTCCGAGGGAAATAGAAAGAAAAAACGATATCAGAACGGACAAACAATGCACGCAGGAAAGCCCCAAAATTGTCAACGGTAAAAACAGAAGAAAAAAAAGAGGCCCAACTGCCCCACGTCTTGTTTCTTTTTTCTTTCTTTTTTTCACCTCCATTAATACATGCACCAAACATTCCTCAAGGTACATATATGTAATTAGAGAGGTGTATCAAAAGACAGACTTGAGTATAATTGTTTTGGATGGCGGGAGCGGTGAAGGCGGGCAGCCGGCCGCCGTGGGTGGGGCTGGCGGCAGCGGTGTGGGTGCAGGTGGCGGCGGGCAGCGGCTACACCTTCCCTCTCTACTCCCACTCACTGAAATCCGTGCTGGGATTCACGCAGCAGCAGCTCACCATGCTCGGCGTCGCCAACGACATCGGCGAGAACTTCGGCGTCGTCCCGGGGGTGCTCTGCAACCGCCTGCCCCCCTGGCTCGTCCTCGCCGTCGGCGCCGCCTCCTGCTTCCTCGGCTTCGGCCTCCTCTGCCTCGCCGTCTCGCAGACCCTCCTCGGATTGCCCTACTGGCTGGTGACAATTCCTTTTTTTTTTTTTTTTTTTTTCTTTTTTTTTTTTATTTATTTCTTTTGTGGTGCTTAATTTGGGTTGTCACCATTTTGCAGAAGAGAAGTGCTAGGTGTACATCCCAAATGGGGTGTACATCCTACACCCACCCCATCTTGGGATGGGTATTTATCTACTCGTCACATCATGTGACGAGTAAAATTCACCCATTTCTAGGATAGGGTGGATGTAAGATGTACACCCCATTTGGGGTGTACATCTAGCATTTTCCTTTGCAGAATTAGTGTCTTCGGATTTGGCTGGTTAGAATATATATATATATATATTTTAACTCTGTTTCTCTCTAATTGAGTTAATAAAAAAAATTATCTCCTATATAAAATATGCTATTATATTTCTAACTTTCAACAGGTCCGTTTGGTAACGGATTAAGACAGAACTAGCTAATTCAGAAATAAGTATAAAATATGGAACTAGTGTAAAAAAATATTTGAAATGGTTGCAGAGATAAGAAATTTTGTATTTTGTATGATAATAAAGAATAAGATAAATAAAGAGTATTAGTTAGGATAAATTATCTTTTTATCCTTAACTTTATTATGTAATAATGAAGTGAAAGAGAATGCCTCGGTAAACGCGAGAGGGTATTTAAAGAAAAATAAGAGAGTAGTTGGGAAGAGTGAGAATAATAATTTCAGCTTATTCTAGTTGTACTGAAATAAACTATACCGATTGATTTCAGATGCGTTTAAAAAAACAAAAAGGATATCCCCTATTCTCTATTCTAACCCGATTCCAAAAAAGAGCATCGGCAAATTGTAAATGCCACGATTTTTGGACAAGTAGGAACTAAACTGCTTAATTACTTTCGCACAAAAAAAAAATATTTATACTGAATAAATTATTATTTAATATCTTATTCCCACATCTAAACTAGTGTCTTAGAGGAGTTTTATTGTGTGCGCGCGCGCAAACGGCAGGGAGGATTAGGATTGCATTTGTTAATTTTATCTGATATATATATTCAGCTTTTATTTATGCCTTATTGGTTGTTCAGGAATTAGCGATCTTATTAAGTTCCCTTTTTTATAATTTGATAATTAGACTTGTACCCATTTCTTAACATTAATGTTTTTTTCAGGGATTTTATTGGATACTTGAATGTTGTTGAGGAAACTGAACCAACTTTACTGTTCAAAGTTGGTGTGTTTGATATTTTTTTTTGTTTTTTTTGTTTTTATTATTATTTTGGATACTTTGCTAATTTTACCTATTTTATATTGGTTGGTTATTTGTTTCTGCCTTGTTGGTTGGTGAGGGAACTAAACTAACTTTGTTTTTTTTTTGTTCAAAATTGGTATGTTTGTTTTGATGGTTTAATTCATGCCCATCTCACAAAATTATCATCTTTAGGGGGCTATTAGGGTGCACTTGGTTGGTCTTCTTTTAAATGTTTACTTTCCAAATTGAGATTTTTTTTTTTTTTCTTTTCCTTTTATTTTTATATATCTTATATTGTTCATGTCTAGTTTGATAATATGGTGGCTAGAAATACTATTTTTATACTTTGAAAGACCCAAAATAATTTAGAAGAGCTATTATGTTTTTTTTTTTTTTTTTTTTTTTTTTTTTTTTTTTTGATTAAACAGGGATATACCCTATTTGATAAAGACAAGGTAAAAGAAAAAGTACAAACGCCCCGTTGCAACATGGAGTACACCTGAGTTGGCCTAGCACCCAAGGTAGCAACAAGAAGGGGTCTAACCGCAAGTAGAGAGGTAATACAAGAGACTAAGAAAACAAAACAACAGTACTACATAAAACAAAACCAAACTTGGCAACTGCAGGTAATTTAACCCAACAGAACTAGGCACAGCTTCACACCCTCCATTGCTAAAGCGACAGCATCTAATAATGGCATCAACACTGGTTGGGCATTGATGGTGCTCATGGAGATGTCAGTCTCGAAGTGGTCAAAATCCCCAGGGGATGCAGAAAAAATCCTCCATTTATCTATGGAAACAAGCGATGGCCTTGTTCCGATGTAGCACCTCCATCAACATAAACAGGTGACACGAACTAGCCGTTAACGGAGATGAGATTGGATGCCCAGAACTTCGCCATAGACGTAATTCTCCTCACCAAGTTTGTGTCGGAGGTAGAGCTGTTCGTAAATAACCTTGCATTTCTTTCTTTCCAAAGTTCCCAGCATGTCGCCGCGAAGCATATGTCGAAGAAGTCTCTGGCGGAACCCGATAGTGAAGATCTGGCTGTTCTCCACCTAGAAGTTAAGTCCCCCCTTGGTCGATGAGACGGCCTGATGTTCCTCGGCAGCCCGGTAAAAAGTCGATTCCACAGAGATTGCGCAAAGGGGCAGCTGAAGAGTAGGTGATCAAGGTTTTCCCCGCAATTGCTGCACAGCACACAGATGGAAGGTCCAATCCAACCACGCTTTGCGAGCGTGTCAGCTGTCAAAACACGATTTCTAGAAGCTAACCAAAGGAAAATTTTAACCCGGAGGGGTGCCCCGATGTTCCACAGGAAGTAGTTGTTGCCGTTCGTTACTCCGCCGAAAGTCAAGAAGCTATAGGCGCTCGAAGAAGAGAAAATACCGTTGGCATTCCAGCGCCACGAGGGAGAGTCTTCGGAGTTGGTAAGGGTGGGGATAGCAAGCAAAGCCCGGAGACGATGTAGCTCTTCCTGTGCGTGGATGGAGAGGGGCAAGAAAAAAGCCGAAGAAAGGTTGCCAGAATACCTACTTATCCAAGAAGCTGCAGAGAGGTGCTTAAGTTTCGCCGCAGCATGTAAATATAAAATTATATTGACAACTACGAATAGAAAAATATATAATCACATACTTTTTCATAGCGGTTGCAAAACTGCATAAGCTAATTTTATCTTTTTTTTTTTGCTTTTTCTTTTTTGGTAGGAAAAATTACCTATTGATATTTTGATAATTCCACTCATGCTCATTTCACAAAATTAGTATCTTGGACAGTGTTTGGTTTGGAGACAAAACTGAAATAAGGTCTGATTCCTTATTCCCCGTATGGGTGGGATGTTACAGTTTTTTTCTTGAAACAAGTTTGTTCTCACTTGAGAATAAGCTTAATTAAAATAAATATAATTTTAATTATTGTATAACTCTTGAACTAATTTAATATTTTGACTAATTTAGTTATTTTATTAACTAATTATCTAATTATTAGATAACTAATTAATTAATTTATTAAATTATTTATAATTAATTAAAATATTTATTAAAAATACTTATTTTTGTTAATTATTTTATCAATTAATATTTAGATTTATCTAGCAATAGTTAATTAAATAAGTTAAATTTATATTAATTAATAAAATAAAATATTATTATTTTAAAATTATAATTATTCTTACTTTTACAATTTTAATTTAACTATTCAAACGCTACTTTTCTTATTTTCGGAAATAATTCAATTTTCATCTAAACGTAAAAGTTTCTAAATTTATACTTATTTCTGAAATAAATATTTTAATTTATATCTGAACCAAACACAGTCTTAAGAGGTTATTTTAATTATTGGGTTTTTTTTTTTTGTACTTGGGTCATCTTTGGATATTTCCTTTGCGGATTGAGTTATTTTTCCCGATAATTAATCGATAATTGAGAGGGTTGCATTTGCTGATTCGATCTGATTTTACACTGGTCATTTATATTATTGATTTGGTGTTGATTTTCATTATAAAAAATTGGACTCATTTCCTTTTAGATCTTTTCATACTTCTCTACCTGAAACATTAATGTAGGCAGATGAATATGTCTTTAGGAGTTTAAATGTTGCTTACATCTTCAACTTATTATCCTTTTAAGTTGTCAAAATTATTAGCATAATTCTTTACCAATTTATAAGAAATTCAATTTTACGGCACTTGGTGTCAATTTGAAACCTTTCTGGTGCTTCATATACGATTTCAGCTTCAGTTAGTTTGGGTGAGAATGAGTATTAAATCTTTCAATTCAAATTCAGCTATGGATTGCGTTATATCTCGGAACGAACAGCAGCGCGTGGCTAATGACAGCAGTACTGGTGACCAACATGAGGAACTTCCCTGTAAGCAGAGGCACCGTCGCGGGGATCCTCAAGGGATATGCAGGCCTCAGCGCGGCGGTGTTCACTCCGATATACGCCGGACTTCTTGACAGTTCCTCCACAAAACTCTTGCTCTTCCTCGCGCTGGGCCTTCCTGCTGTCTGTCTTGCCATGATGTACTTCATCAGGCCCTGCATTCCTGCGTCAGACGACGACTCGTCTCAGCACGGCCATTTTCTGTTCACGCAGATCTGCAGCGTCTTTCTCGGCGTTTACCTTCTCACCACGACGATTTTGAGTAGCTTTCTCTCACCGAGTGATGCTGTTAACTACATTCTGATTGGCATCATGGTCCTCTTCCTCCTCGCGCCTCTCGCGATACCTATAAAGATGACACTATTTCCAAAAGACAGAAAGAAAGTTACTGCTACTGTCCCTTCGAGTTCGTCGGAAAATTTGTCGAATCAAGACAAGTCGGAGCCGTTATTGGCGGCCTCGCCTTTAGTAACTGCTCTCGGGGACTTATCGGAGGCCGACGATGCGAATGATGTGGGCATACTTTTAGCTGAAGGAGAGGGGGCAGTGAAGAAGAAGAGAAGGCCGAGGAGAGGAGAAGACTTCAAGTTCAAAGAAGCTGTCGTGAAAGCCGACTTCTGGCTTCTTTTCGCAGCGTATTTCTTCGGTGTCGGCTCGGGAGTCACAGTTCTTAATAATCTGGCACAGATTGGGACTGCAGCAGGTGTCGACAATACAACCGTCTTGCTTTGTATTTTCAGCTTCTTCAACTTCCTGGGCCGTCTCGGCGGTGGGGCTATTTCCGAGCATTTCGTGAGGTATTTTCAGTGAGAATAGTTCATCCAATTTTCACAGTACAACTAAATTAAACAGAAATCTTATTGCGGCATAACAATCTCTCGCAGGGCAAGAATGCTTCCTCGACCGATATGGATGGCGATAACGCAAATAATAATGATCATATCATACCTCCTCTTGGCCTCGCCTTTCACCGGCACTCTCTATGCGACGACTGCTTCACTGGGCTTATGTTACGGAGTCCAATTCTCCGCGATGATACCGACCGCGTCTGAGCTTTTCGGGCTGAAGAACTTCGGCATGATCTACAACTTCATGCTGCTGGGGAATCCGCTCGGGGCCTTCTTGTTTTCTGGCCTCCTTGCTGGGTATATATACGATAAGGAGGCCGCGAAACAACATCATGACACACTCCTTTTCGAGAGCTCGAGCCTTACTTGTTTAGGGCCTGAGTGCTTTAGGCTCACATTTCTGGTTCTTGCTGGTGTTTGTTGCCTGGGGACTTTGCTGAGTATTGTTCTCACAGTGAGAATAAGACCAGTATATGTAATGCTTTATTCCGGTGGTTCGTTTCCGATGCCTCGAAGCTTAGGGCATTGATCGGGAAAGCGATCACTTAACCGATTCTTTTGTTGTATGAACATGTTGTTTTTTTTTTTGAGAGAAAGGCAGCATGCTGCCGCTTCATTCATAACGGGTGTGAACTTAGCAATTGGGCAGCCGATGTTTGCAGAAGAGCAGTCGGGCCCAGAAAAAAAAAAAAGAAAAAAAAGAAGAAGAAAAGGTACAGTATTTAATCCAGTTTGAGCGGCAGATACGAGCTAACGCAAGAACTGCACCAATGGGTCGTTTCTGGTTGTCGAAACATCTCCTGTTTCTTTCTAACCAGATGTTCCACCAGGTTGCTGCAAGGGTTGTAAGCAGCCGTTTCCCTAGAGCTCCTTTTTTTTGCCCAGTCTTATCCCATACATTATCGAGCGATGAGGCGCTCTGGATCCCCAATTTGTTTGGCACCAAGATCTCCAGTAGTGATTTCGTGAAGGAGCAGGAAACAAAGAGATGATCCGCCGTTTCATCTGAATCGAGACAGATAGCGCAGCAGGTAGGTCCAGTCCAGTTCCTTTTCTGAAGGATGTCTCTGGTCAAAATTCTCCTTCTCAGAGCCAGCCAAATAAAGATCTTTACTTTGAGTGGTGCCTATATATTCCATAGCGTCTCGAACCGAGTTTCCGCTACCCCACTGTCTTGTAGGAAGCTGTACAACGACTTAACTGTAAAGTTTCTCGAGTTTGTCGAGCGCCATAGGACTTGGTCTTTGTTGTTGGTTAGAGTCTGCGTCGGGATGAACTCCTTTAAGTTTATGATTAAATTGTCAAGGCCCAATGGGTTGGTCGGCAGGCCCTCCAGTATTCTATCCCAGTTCCAGCCATATTGTCCCAAGCAGTCACTTACTCGTAAGGTCTTGTTATGGACCAGATCGAATATTCTTGGGAATTGAGTCGATATCGGTGATTCTCCTATCCAAATGTTTGACCAGAAGGCTGTCCTTTCTCCGTCTCCAACCGAGAGCGTAATGCTGCATCTGAAGAGTTCCCTCGTTCCTAGTACGCTCTTCCACCATTGTGAGTGGGGTCTGAAGGATGTACCTTCGTGTAGGGGTCTTCTCCGTCTATAATACAGACCATTAAGGAGGTGGCCCCACGGGGTTTCCTCTAAAGAGAGGTATCGCCACCACCACTTTGCTAGCAGGGCATTGTTCATGTTTTCCAGGTTCAAGATCCCTAACCCACCATCTCTTTTCCTCATGCAGACCGTTTTCCAGTTGACCAGGCAGTTGCCCCTCTGTATTACCGTGTTTCCTTTCCAAAAGAAGGCTCTCCGCAGTGAGTCGATTTTTTGGAGAATCCAGACAGGGACTCTGAAAACAGAGAAGTGGTAGAGGGGTAAGTTCGTGAGCACCGCGTTAACAAGGGTGAGTCTCATTCCCTGAGAGAGCAGTTTTGCTTGCCATCAATCGATTCTAAGTTCAATCCTGTTGATGAGTTTTATCCAAGCTTTTTTCGGGACATTACCTTTTTTTAGCGGTAGCCCAAGGTATTTGATTGGGAGAGTGCCACGTTTTCAATCTAAGATAGCAGCGAGTCTGTCCCCTCTGTTGTTCAGGTTGCCCAGGTCGAAGAGCTCAGATTTGCTCCTGTTGACCTTGAGACCAGAAGCCCACTCGAAGAGCTACCACATGAAGCGTAAGTTCTTGATTTGCCGGACTTTCGCCTAGCAAAAAAATAAGGTGTCGTCCGCATATTGGATAAGAGTAGTTCTTGTCTCCCTGGTTGGGCCGATGCCAGAGATAAGATTGTTGCGGACCGCTCTATTCGTCATTCTTGTCAGCCCTTCTGCCACCAACAGGTAAAGAAATGGTGACAAGGGGTGTCACGCCCCGGGAGTAAATCGAACCCCGGGCTCGCCAACAGATCCGCCGTGCACACGGAATTTTTCCGCGTACACGAAGCGCTGGTAACCTGCTCAGATATAATATAAACAATAAAAGAGCATAATACAGAGCTGAAATAGAAGAACCACATAGTATCTCAGACTGGAACTAAAAATAAAGCTGTAATAAATACAATAACCTCCCAGCTCACCATAAAAGTACAACCAGCTGGCTAAGGCCAGACCCAAAATAAGAGAAAAATACCACAGTCTGAGTGAAGGGTACAACATCTGTCTAATAACAACTCTCAGTCTCACAGGAGATCTATCTACTCAGCGATCCCCTTACCTCGATCAGCTGCCGATGGCTTAGCAGCTCCCGCAGACGACTCTGCAAAATAAAGGAGAAGAAAGAGACAGAAAATAACAATGGGGGTGAGAATTACCAGATAAACCAGTAGCCTCCCCTAGTGGGTAAAACCTCAACTCTGACGCACCCACTAGGACTACTAGAGGCAAAGGGAAAAGGTGAAGTGGTAAGGTAAATAAGGTACTGAAATAGGGAAACTACCACTACTATGCCCCAAAATGCCATACTGAAAGAAATGACTGTATGAATGCATCAGGAAACAGTATCTGATCAAATAAACCCAATCTGGTCACCAGAGAAATTCTGGTACTGCTTGCTCTGCTGTCACTCACAACTCACCAACTGACCGGAACCCAACACGGTCTGACCGGCACCCAACACGGTCTAAAGCCTACTCCGGAGTGGCACTCGAGGGGAGCGACCCACACGAGTAAAGTATCTCTGTATCAAGCATCTCTGTAACCAATGTCTCACAATAGCAGGACTGGATCATGACTATGATCAAAGTGGGAAACTCCATCCACTCCAGTAAACCCAATCCCCAGCAGATGCAAAACCAGACTCAACCCCAATCTGATGCAAGGATAAACATCCGGTCGACCGCCTACTGTCCGCGGTCACCGCAATACCCCACAAGTCCACAATCTAGTACAATCCCGACTACACTATCCCAAACCCCTGCTCATATTCGAGCAACAAGCCTCCGAATGCAAAGGAGAGCAATACAACATGTCAAGCCCCCATATGATAGTGTAGCAATAAATAGTGGCTAACTAGATGTTCAAGCAAGCATGCAATTGTACTATTTAAAAGCTGTAGAAAGGCGTCAAATATTTATTTTAAAAAGATTGATTTACTGTACTGATATAAAAGTTATTTGCAAGCGAGATTATAGCCTTTGTTCCAACCGCAGTGTCCCAAAATAAGCTGTCTGTGGGGTCATGTGTATGGTTCTCATCAATTGTCACATTTAATTTTAGGGAAGTTCGTCCCAACCACAGTGTCCCAAAATAAGCTATCTGTGGGGTCATATGTATGGTTCTCATCAATTGTCACATTTATTTTTAGGGGAGTTCTAATAATCCCAGTGAGCACGTCAAAAATGAGGCAAGCAACAACCACCCACATCGAAAAGCGTGCACTACACCCAGATAGTCTCCTGGCTGTCCACAGTCCCCTAAAACTGTTGTCTGCCGAAAACGGTGCCCTACAGCAACACACATTGCACAAGGTGTAAATATACTATTCGTAAAAACACAGCTTTTGCTGTTTTTCCAAACAGCACGGAAAATGAGGCATTTTACCTCTGTACAGTGCTCAGAAAAATCCAGAAAAATTACGGTTGCGTTCCTTGCGATGAGTAGATCGAAATCGACTCTTTAAACGCCTCGATCCGATGCTCCTAGCTCAAGATATAAATTGGAGAAGTCGATACTGTCCAAAGCACACCACAGCAAAAAGGGGAGTCAAAGAGGCCTCGGGAATCATGCCAAAAGTATGAAACAGAGCGAAGTGATCAACACAAAAATCGAAGCCTTACCTCTTAGGAACCCGCTGCCGCAAAAATCGTTCAAAAATTCCTCCTGGTTAGCACACAGGGATTTTTGGACTGAACTGCGACGGAAAATGGGCCGAAAAAGGAAATCGTCGAAGTGCGCCGCGTCGCAGATAACTCGCTATGGGTAACTCCAAAAATTCTGAAATTTCTAGGGGAGAGAGAGAAGAGAGAGAGGAACAATTTTAGTAGAGGCCACTTGCTCAGATTCTCTCTCTACAATTCGCAATTGGCCAAGAGAGAAGGATGGGGTTTAAATAATGGGCCAAGGAATCTTCGGGCTCCCCACACAAGATCAGCCCGAACAGGAAACACCGAAACGGACCAACCAGGACGCGCCACGTGTCCACAAAACAGGAAACACTCATGCAAGTCCACTCATATGTCGCCACGTGTCCCCCCGGGTGCACGTGCCCGGTCCCCGCTCTGGGTTTTCCGGAAGATGTCGGCCAATCAGAGTGTGCCACGTGTCACCTCCCCAGTGGCCTTCTAGAAGCCGTCCAACCAATCAGAGGACGCCACATGGCAATCCCTTATTTCCGTGCACCCGGTGCACGCCATGCCTGTGGACCAACCAGCATGCGCGCCTGCCCGCGCCTGCCCGCGCTGCCCGTGCCGCGCTCCGCTGCGCTTTGCCGCGCTCCGCCGCGCTCCGCCGCTGCGCCGCCGCTCGCCGGTCGCCGCCGGCCGCCGGAACAGTAATTCCGGCAGGCCGGAGTTACTGTTCCGGTGAACAGTACTTTTGCGCCGAAAAATAAAGTGAATATACCATTTTGATCGTTTTCGCACGCTGAGTCCGATTCCGCCGTCCGTTTCGCCAAATTCTCATCCGAAATTTTGCCGAAAGCCCCCGGAAAAGCCCACTTGATCTAATTTTCGCGCCGAGTCTATTTCTGAGGTCCAATTTCGACTCTACAAGTTCCGTTACACCGTATAAGCTTCCTACAGTCACTGTTTAATGTTGCAACAGTTCCTGCGGAAGTCCGGATCATCACAAGGGGTCCCCTTGGCGCAGACCCCTTCTCAACTTAAACCAATTGGTAGGGGCACCGTTGACCAGAATGGCAGCTTTACTATTGGAGATGCATTGGTCAATCCACCCACACCATTTCTGATTGGCTCCGAGGCATTGGAGAATGTGTCGGAGATAAAGCCAGTTCACTTTATCGAAGGCTTTTTCGAAGTCAACCTTGACTCGAACACCGTTGATGCGCTTGTTCGCTCCCCAGCTGATGAGTTCGGTTGCGGTGACGAAGGAGTCAAGAATAAATCACCCCTTCAGGAAAGCGGGTTGTGAAAGAGAGATGATATTAGGCATCACCTTAACTAGCCTATTCGCCAGAACTTTGGAGATAATTTTCTGGATGCAGTTAATAAGGCAGATAGGTCGAAAATCGCTTGCAGTTTTGGCATCTTCCGATTTAGGGATCAGGCAGATGTGAGTATAATCAATGGGTCCCGTGTTCAGAGAACCATTATAGAGATCTTCAAAGATTTTGACAAGATCATCTTTGATCACTTCCCAGAACTTTTGATAAAACACCATATTAAACCCGTCTGGTCCAGGGGCCTTGTCCCCGCTCATTTGGAACGTTGCTGTCTTGATTTCTTCCACGGTGAAGTGAGAGGTAAGGCTATTCGAACTTAACGAAGCATTATCTGGGAACAGATCGCTCCAGTCTCCAAAGGAGGAGGGAGGAGGGTTGACAGGTGCAAATCTATCCTTGAACTTGCGCAAGAAGTAGTCGCTTTTGTCTTTTTCCCGGTTCAGTCTATAGCCCTCATCCTCGATGGTCCCAATGTGGTTGGCTCTATGTCGACCATTGGCTATTGCATGAAAGAATTTGGAGTTACCATCCCCTTCTTTTAGCCAGTGCTGTTTAGCTCTGGTTTTTCAGAGTATCTCTTCTTCTTCTATGATTTCTCGCAGTTTAGCTTTGAGTTTTATTCTTGTGTCTAACTCACCGTGGGTCAGACATCGCATTTCTTCCGTCAAGTCCAGCTTTTGAATATCTTCCGCCAGTTGTCGCTTGGTTTTTCGGATGCTGTGGTAGTTGGAGTGTCGCCATTCCTTAATCCTCTTGCGGCAATGTCTGAGTTTGGCGTTAAAAGTGAGGATGCTTCCTTACTGGCCCTGCTTCTCTTCGATTTCACGCCACCAAATTGGGGTCAACGAAATGAAATCCCCCCGCGTGAGCCAGACTTTTTCGAATCTGAAGAGACTAGGGGCCAACCGCCTCTCCGTTTTAAGAAGGATCGGTGAGTGATCCGACGTGATTCTGGGGAGTGCCGAGACAGTTGACAGAGGAAAGGCGAGGTCCCACTCGGTCGAAATAAGGAAGCGGTCAAGCTTTGCTAGAGTGGGCGAGCTTTCCAGATTAGACCACGTAAAGCTCTGATTGTTCAACGGGGTATCTATCATCTCGAGCTCACTAATCGTGTTAGCAAACAGAGTCGAGAGACGGTTGCACCAAGCACGGCCACTTCTCTCGGTTTGGCAACGCGTCAGGTTGAAGTCGCCACACATCACCCAGGGGCCAACACAGATCCCTTTAAGCTGGATCAGTTCCTGGCAAAATTTCAATTTTCCTTCCCAAGACGGAGGACCGTACACATTTGTTAGAAAGAAGGAGAAGCCACTGGAAGTGCATCGCACCCGCAGAGTGAGCGAGCGTTCGCACACTATGACTTCAGAGCAGCTGAAGTTCTTTGAGCTCCAACAAGTAGCAATACCACCGGATGCTCCAAGTGAAGGGATGAATAAACATTTATCGAGACTGGGGCCCGCAAAAGATCTGATGAAGGAACGTGAGAACGAACTCACTTTAGTTTCTTGTAGACATAGAAAAGAGACCATAGTTGTCACGCCCCGAGATTCGAAAGTGGGTCTAAAATTTTTTTTTTAAAAACAGAGTTTAAACTTATTTTCTCCAAGGCGTGAACAGACCGCCACACATATAGAAAAGTCTCTGTATCTCCAACAGAGTCTTCCCTATATGTGCTCGGCTAACAGATACAGTCAATCAGAGTAGATACAAGATAGATATACTAATTAAGTTCTACTCTATTACATCCACAAGGTTCCAGAGTTATTACAATCCAGTTTCTCAAAATGGAAATATCAGTTATAAGTTTTACTAAAACCAAAAGGGGTACATCCTACCAGGGTCAGTCTATCTCACGTCCTCACACAGAGCGTCCAAAAGTCCCCCCACCCGAAGGACCTGAAAAACAGTCACCCGAGGGTGTGAGACACACCGGAGTGTATCCCAGTGGGCACGACGGGCCGGGAAATAGCAAGCCGTACCTACTGGATACAATAATAAGCGGATAGCAAAAGTAGGATATACTGCAACTGAAAGGTATAATTCAAATATGTACCATTAATCATGGATTAATCGACAGAGCAGTGTAATCATATATAAAGCTGATCATGCTATAACTGATAATCTGACAAGTAGGAATAAATATGTTATAGCTGACAAACAGGAAATAGTCATACTATCACTGATAATCTGGCGAGCAATAAATGATCATGATATAACTGATAATCTGACAAGCAGGAAATAACAAAGATCATGCGTCAAAGGTGTCACCACAAATATACCCAATCACTGCCACTATTGGCCACAAGGGCCTCAGGCTAAACTTGCCATGGAGCATATGACCTCAGGCTAAACCACTTTTGGTCACACAATCAAGCTATCATAACCCCACTAGGCTCACGGGTCGATCAGACCTCTCTACCGGTAAAGAACATCCTGACGGTGGCCAAACCGTCGGTGTGCGCGACTGAAAGCTTGGCTCGACGGCGATCATAATGCTGATGCTCAAACCATGGTACACTGTGCTAATGCTCAAACCATGGTACACTGACCACGAAGACGGCAAGAAGCCGAGGAAAATCCCCACTGGGATACTAGTATTACATGCCACATGCTGAAGTAGTATCTCCTATTCTAAATATGCAGTGAAGAATAGAGACAGGTATAGAACTATGCTAGTGACCAATCAAGCATGGCATGTGTCCAGGAAATGCATATCAACTGTTGAAGAAATCATGATATAACTCAACATGATAAACAAGCAACTGCTGGAAAATAAGCATGATATATCTCAATATGGTAAACAAGCAACTGCTGGTAGATAAGCAAGTAATAAGAACAGGTATAAACTCAATAGCAATCATACTGCTAAATCTCAGTCCACGGTCGGTAGACCGGACAGACGGCGAGAAGCCGAGAAAATCCCCACTAGGATATCGATACTGATGCAATTCATGCCAAGTACTGAGACTAGAACTCCTATTCTAAACATGCAGTGAAGAATAGAGTATCACGAAAGGCTCATATGTATAATCAGGCAATATAGCTGAAATAACTGAATGCTGGAATGAAAGCATATAGTAAGGCTAAAGCATAGGTTCAGGGTTACACCAAGAACAGGGGTCCAACCTACCACGGCACCCAATAGGGCCGACCTGATAAAACGCGGACCGAAGATAAACCCACCTGTATATAGGAGGAACAACGACTCCACCAGAAGGTAGACGGTCACGATAACCACAAGATGGATCACGGCTGGCTCCTGACGACTGGGCCCTACAATAATAGCGGGTGACAACTCAGGATCTATCAATCCTCAAAGTGCAACTAGCGCGAATTGACTATTTCGTCGATTAACGCAATATTAAGCAATTTAGCTTTTCAAGAACCCCCGAGAAACCCACTGAAAGGTTAATACTATTTTAGAACATTTATCTAGCTTTTCTATACTGCTACAATTGCAGCAAGGCCCTCGAGTTTACTCAGAATGAATTTTATACGATAAATAACCACTGTTTTGGCTCGTTCACTCAAACGGTAAATCATTTTTACGAGCCGTCACCTCCAGTAGATGACATTCGACTTGCTGAACGCCGTGCTCACCCATTTGTGGCAGCACGATGTCCGAGGAAAACTTCGGGCCATGAATTACTCCTCTAACCTAGCCGAAACGCATTTTCGCTTCTTCGGCTCACCAAAACCCAAAATAAACGCGAGCATCGAGTTCAGTGACCCCAAATTAGCCAGGAGTACACTGTTGCAATATTTTAAACAACCCTAATACTGTTATTAAGAATTTATTGTATTTAGGCTTGATTTTGATGCAACTTTGCTTCTATACCTCATATATCAAAACTTTGTATATACACATGCCTTTAAATATTGTAAGGACACTGGGGCTCACCATCTTGGCAGCCCATTCCTGCTGGTTCAACCAGAACTACATTCTTGCTCTCACACACACTCACAATGCACCATACACTTGTCCACACAGATCCAAGTTGATCTGAAGTGAGCATCAAGCTCAGGGGACCTTCCTGAGTAACTTTTATATACAACTTGAAGCTTAATTCTGCCTCGAAGTTCTTTGAGGCATTTCCTCAAACACTTGGCATGCACCATATATACAAAGCTTCACAACAACTTCCCCGAGTTGGTTCTCAGCATTCACAGCACCTGGGGGCCTACCGCTTGGATCAAAATACTCCACTAGATCCCAGGTGTTGTTCTCATCATCTTGGAGCAACCAATTCCCCCCAAAGCCGGGCCCGAGGAAGAAGATGACTTCCTCAACCTTGAATTTCGTGATGACCAACCCAGGACTTCTGGGCTTCATCAAAATGCACCAGCAGGTGCATCTCATTTCCCTGATGCTCTCCAGGTCCATGCCTGGTCGACGGAGTGAGGCGGCGCCGGCCGGGCATGAAGCTCCATTTTGAGCTTAATGCCTCTAATGGCGGATTTTATCCGAGTCCATGGGAAGCCCTCAAACTTGCAAGGTAGGTTCCCTAGACCCGTACGAAGCTTCCCGACCCACTCCCGGTTGCCGGAGATGGCCGGAGCGCCGGCGGCCAAGAATGGAGTCACTCTCGGGTTAAACATGGCCGCCACCATCCGATGCTGCATGGGCAGCATGCAAGTGCATGGATGCACTCCCCTTGGTCCCAGAAACCTTTCTGGACAAGTGCCCGGCGGCGAGGAGGCGCGCCGGCGCCGGAGCAGCAAGCTCGGCCATCATGCACTATTCCAAAAAGCTAGGGCATTCATTTTCTCTCAAACGGCTCGACCACAAATTCTCAAACTTTGCAGATTTGATCTACATGTTCTACAGTCTCGGCACCCCAATTTTGGTGCGTATTGGTCAAGCGGTTCATGAGTTCTCTCGCGGCGGAGCTCGGCTAGGTTTCCGGCGAGACCTTGCTCCCGCAGGCCAACCCAGCAGCATGGGTGCTCGGCCTTGTGCATGTAGCATCCCTAGGACATGGGAAATCTACTGCTAAGGGTCTCGGGTGTTAGGAACCAGTGGTTAGGGTGCTCTCACCTTGGCCGGAGTTGGTGAAGGAGGAAGAAGCCGGTTCTCGGGTCCTTCTTCACGCGCGGCCTTGGGCACTCTCCAGCAAGGTCCTCCTTGCGCCAGGAACTCCTTAGGGTCACCAGATCAAGACTGGGAAGAGGTTGCTTCCAAGCTCCTCCTTCTCTCTCTTCCCCGAGTTCACAACAATGGGTTGTGACTCCTCGGCCACCCTACACCAAGGCCTTATGAGTTTTAACTCTTGGGAGTTAGAAATCCCAAGAGCCTCGTGTAACCTCCCACGAGGAAGCCCAAAAGCCAACTCCTCTTTAATGCAAGATTCTTTATTCCATTAACCTTAATCCGGGTTCACACACAACCCCTAGCTCCAAGCTCTGCTCAACCTCATTCGTGGGCCACTTAGGTCTACAGAAGCCCAGTGAACAAGGTCCCAAAGCCTTGGCCCAAGCATATTTAAGTTATTCGAAGAAAAAGCGATAATTTGGCCCTTTTCACGCATTTCGAGAAAATTTGCTCGACGAAATGCGAAATGGACTTCGCCACGACGTCCGGCTCGTCGAGAGCTTCAAGATAGGCTGTTCATTTGCTCAATTTGGTGCACAAATGAATTCTCGGGCCATTTAGCTCAATGTGTCGTAATCCGACGCACGCACTTCGATGCACCCGGATCGTCAAACACGAAATCCGTCAGTGCCATTGTGCTCAGAACGTTGAAATTAGTTAGGATCCACTACTCATACCCCTATGTCAGGGTTTTAGATAGTGGTTCGGCCAACTGTCACTCGCGAAGGGTCGAAAATCGCGAGTTACTATTCACACTTAAGTCGCGGGGCCCGTTTTTGATTTCTGATTTCGGGAAGATCCGACCGTCGGATCGAAAACATATGAATATGGAACTTCTATGTTTCGACGAGACGATCGCAACGGTGATCTCGGATTTTCCAGATCAGACCCCGATCAAAAGTCGACATTTCTGGGCCACTATTGACCCACTAATTACCCATTTTTGCTATTTAAATAATTCTGAAAATTATTTTAACTTAAATTTGGATTTTAAATATTATGGTTACTACATCACCCACCACTTATAAGAAGTTTCATCCTCGAAACTTAAACTTAACTAAACCACTAGTAAGCCTCTAACAGGTTCACGATAGTGATAACCAATCTTAAGGCATCAACAATTCCAAGGCTACTATTTTAGACCCAATCTGATATTCCCCATTACAGGGCAGAGTATTTCACATTTCTTTTGAAAGTACGTTGTCGATAATATAACCTCTACCAAAGGTCACTACCATCTTGTGATCATGAATATCACTCGGGCTACCACATTTCTACATTTACTAACACCTCTCTAGAACTGTCGCATAGGTCAACTTTGACAAACTGCGAGGCTGGTGCAATACCAGCAATTATCTGCTATTGTGCCATTAATCCAACAACTACGGCAAAAACCGTGGTCAATCTTTGAACCACATATACTGATCTGAGCCCTCTGGCTCCACTGGAACATCTCGCCCACGACCCGTATCACGATCGCGGCCAACACTGCACCCACTATCACCACCAAGCCCAGAGCGCGTGCGAACACCGCTCGTAGCCACAACAACAAGGTTAGGAAACAACTCGTTAGTGAATAATTCACCAGAGTTCCTAACCACAAGACAACACCCCGCGCTCTCACGTCAGACTCAGGTCATCCTAGGGTTTTTCCTAACCCAAACCTAGGTACCGTGTACCTATGCTCTGATACCATCTAATCTGTCACGCCCCGAGATTCGAAAGTGGGTCTAAATTTTTTTTTTAAAAAACAGAGTTTAAACTTATTTTCTCCAATGCGTGAACAGACCGCCACACATATAGAAAAGTCTCTGTATCTCCAACAGAGTCTTCCCTATATGTGCTCGGCTAACAGATACAGTCAATCAGAGTAGATACAAGATAGATATACTAATTAAGTTCTACTCTATTACATCCACAAGGTTCCAGAGTTATTACAATCCAGTTTCTCAAAATGGAAATATCAGTTATAAGTTTTACTAAAACCAAAAGGGGTACATCCTACCAGGGTCAGTCTATCTCACGTCCTCACACAGAGCGTCCAAAAGTCCCCCCACCCGAAGGACCTGAAAAACAGTCACCCGAGGGTGTGAGACACACCGGAGTGTATCCCAGTGGGCACGACGGGCCGGGAAATAGCAAGCCGTACCTACTGGATACAATAATAAGCAGATAGCAAAAGTAGGATATACTGCAACTGAAAGGTATAATTCAAATATGTACCATTAATCATGGATTAATCGACAGAGCAGTGTAATCATATATAAAGCTGATCATGCTATAACTGATAATCTGACAAGTAGGAATAAATATGTTATAGCTGACAAACAGGAAATAGTCATACTATCACTGATAATCTGGCGAGCAATAAATGATCATGATATAACTGATAATCTGACAAGCAGGAAATAACAAAGATCATGCGTCAAAGGTGTCACCACAAATATACCCAATCACTGCCACTGTTGGCCACAAGGGCCTCAGGCTAAACTTGCCATGGAGCATATGACCTCAGGCTAAACCACTTTTGGTCACACAATCAAGCTATCATAACCCCACTAGGCTCACGGGTCGATCAGACCTCTCTACCGGTAAAGAACATCCTGACGGTGGCCAAACCGTCGGTGTGCGCGACTGAAAGCTTGGCTCGACGGCGATCATAATGCTGATGCTCAAACCATGGTACACTGTGCTAATGCTCAAACCATGGTACACTGACCACGAAGACGGCAAGAAGCCGAGGAAAATCCCCATTGGGATACTAGTATTACATGCCACATGCTGAAGTAGTATCTCCTATTCTAAATATGCAGTGAAGAATAGAGACAGGTATAGAACTATGCTAGTGACCAATCAAGCATGGCATGTGTCCAGGAAATGCATATCAACTGTTGAAGAAATCATGATATAACTCAACATGATAAACAAGCAACTGCTGGAAAATAAGCATGATATATCTCAATATGGTAAACAAGCAACTGCTGGTAGATAAGCAAGTAATAAGAACAGGTATAAACTCAATAGCAATCATACTGCTAAATCTCAGTCCACGGTCGGTAGATCGGACAGACGGCGAGAAGCCGAGAAAATCCCCACTAGGATATCGATACTGATGCAATTCATGCCAAGTACTGAGACTAGAACTCCTATTCTAAACATGCAGTGAAGAATAGAGTATCACGAAAGGCTCATATGTATAATCAGGCAATATAGCTGAAATAACTGAATGCTGGAATGAAAGCATATAGTAAGGCTAAAGCATAGGTTCAGGGTTACACCAAGAACAGGGGTCCAACCTACCACGGCACCCAATAGGGCCGACCTGATAAAACGCGGACCGAAGATAAACCCACCTGTATATAGGAGGAACAACGACTCCACCAGAAGGTAGACGGTCACGATAACCACAAGATGGATCACGGCTGGCTCCTGACGACTGGGCCCTACAATAATAGCGGGTGACAACTCAGGATCTATCAATCCTCAAAGTGCAACTAGCGCGAATTGACTATTTCGTCGATTAACGCAATATTAAGCAATTTAGCTTTTCAAGAACCCCCGAGAAACCCACTGAAAGGTTAATACTGTTTTAGAACATTTATCTAGCTTTTCTATACTGCTACAATTGCAGCAAGGCCCTCGAGTTTACTCAGAATGAATTTTATACGATAAATAACCACTGTTTTGGCTCGTTCACTCAAACGGTAAATCATTTTTACGAGCCGTCACCTCCAGTAGATGACATTCGACTTGCTGAACGCCGTGCTCACCCATTTGTGGCAGCACGATGTCCGAGGAAAACTTCGGGCCATGAATTACTCCTCTAACCTAGCCGAAACGCATTTTCGCTTCTTCGGCTCACCAAAACCCAAAATAAACGCGAGCATCGCGTTCAGTGACCCCAAATTAGCCAGGAGTACACTGTTGCAATATTTTAAACAACCCTAATACTGTTATTAAGAATTTATTGTATTTAGGCTTGATTTTGATGCAACTTTGCTTCTATACCTCATATATCAAAACTTTGTATATACACATGCCTTTAAATATTGTAAGGACACTGGGGCTCACCATCTTGGCAGACCATTCCTGCTGGTTCAACCAGAACCACATTCTTGCTCTCACACACACTCACAATGCACCATACACTTGTCCACACAGATCCAAGTTGATCTGAAGTGAGCATCAAGCTCAGGGGACCTTCCTGAGTAACTTTTATATACAACTTGAAGCTTAATTCTGCCTCGAAGTTCTTTGAGGCATTTCCTCAAACACTTGGCATGCACCATATATACAAAGCTTCACAACAACTTCCCCGAGTTGGTTCTCAGCATTCACAGCACCTGGGGGCCTACCGCTTGGATCAAAATACTCCACTAGATCCTAGGTGTTGTTCTCATCATCTTGGAGCAACCAATTCCCCCCAAAGCCGGGCCCGAGGAAGAAGATGACTTCCTCAACCTTGAAATTCGTGATGACCAACCCAGGACTTCTGGGCTTCATCAAAATGCACCAGCAGGTGCATCTCATTTCCCTGATGCTCTCCAGGTCCATGCCTGGTCGACGGAGTGAGGCGGCGCCGGCCGGGCATGAAGCTCCATTTTGAGCTTAATGCCTCTAATGGCGGATTTTATCCGAGTCCATGGGAAGCCCTCAAACTTGCAAGGTAGGTTCCCTAGACCCGTACGAAGCTTCCCGACCCACTCCCGGTTGCCGGAGATGGCCGGAGCGCCGGCGGCCAAGAATGGAGTCACTCTCGGGTTAAACATGGCCGCCACCATCCGATGCTGCATGGGCAGCATGCAAGTGCATGGATGCACTCCCCTTGGTCCCAGAAACCTTTCTGGACAAGTGCCCGGCGGCGAGGAGGCGCGCCGGCGCCGGAGCAGCAAGCTCGGCCATCATGCACTATTCCAAAAAGCTAGGGCATTCATTTTCTCTCAAACGGCTCGACCACAAATTCTCAAACTTTGCAGATTTGATCTACATGTTCTACAGTCTCGGCACCCCAATTTTGGTGCGTATTGGTCAAGCGGTTCATGAGTTCTCTCGCGGCGGAGCTCGGCTAGGTTTCCGGCGAGACCTTGCTCCCGCCGGCCAACCCAGCAGCATGGGTGCTCGGCCTTGTGCATGTAGCATCCCTAGGACATGGGAAATCTACTGCTAAGGGTCTCGGGTGTTAGGAACCAGTGGTTAGGGTGCTCTCACCTTGGCCGGAGTTGGTGAAGGAGGAAGAAGCCGGTTCTCGGGTCCTTCTTCACGCGCGGCCTTGGGCACTCTCCAGCAAGGTCCTCCTTGCGCCAGGAACTCCTTAGGGTCACCAGATCAAGACTGGGAAGAGGTTGCTTCCAAGCTCCTCCTTCTCTCTCTTCCCCGAGTTCACAACAATGGGTTGTGACTCCTCGGCCACCCTACACCAAGGCCTTATGAGTTTTAACTCTTGGGAGTTAGAAATCCCAAGAGCCTCGTGTAACCTCCCACGAGGAAGCCCAAAAGCCAACTCCTCTTTAATGCAAGATTCTTTATGCCATTAACCTTAATCCGGGTTCACACACAACCCCTAGCTCCAAGCTCTGCTCAACCTCATTCGTGGGCCACTTAGGTCTACAGAAGCCCAGTGAACAAGGTCCCAAAGCCTTGGCCCAAGCATATTTAAGTTATTCGAAGAAAAAGCGATAATTTGGCCCTTTTCACGCATTTCGAGAAAATCTGCTCGACGAAATGCGAAATGGACTTTGCCACGACGTCCGGCTCGTCGAGAGCTTCAAGATAGGCTGTTCATTTGCTCAATTTGGTGCACAAATGAATTCTCGGGCCATTTAGCTCAATGTGTCGTAATCCGACGCACGCACTTCGATGCACCCGGATCGTCAAACACGAAATCCGTCAGTGCCATTGTGCTCAGAACGTCGAAATTAGTTAGGATCCACTACTCATACCCCTATGTCAGTGTTTTAGACAGTGGTTCGGCCAACTGTCACTCGCGAAGGGTCGAAAATCGCGAGTTACTATTCACACTTAAGTCGCGGGGCCCGTTTTTGATTTCTGATTTCGGGAAGATCCGACCGTCGGATCGAAAACATATGAATATGAAACTTCTATGTTTCGACGAGACGATCGCAACGGTGATCTCGGATTTTCCAGATCAGACCCCGATCAAAAGTCGACATTTCTGGGCCACTATTGACCCACTAATTACCCATTTTTGCTATTTAAATAATTCTGAAAATTATTTTAACTTAAATTTGGATTTTAAATATTATGGTTACTACAATAGTGTCCCCTATTACCGATTTAATAAGTCGTCGCTTTGCTAAATCGTTCAATCCTCTTACATTCCACGAGCATAATTGCAACATTGAAAAACAGACCACCAACTATCTTAAAGCAAGCTAAGAGACCCAGTCAATCAGGTCGCCGGGCTGATAAAGTCCAGGAGGCGGGAGCGTCCACCTCGCTCAGCGCGATTCCAAATTTGGCACACTTGAGTTTGACCTTGATCATCCTCTGCGCCAGAGCAGTGTCAACTGCACCTAGAGTGTCAATCTCGGTGACAGCGGGATCCAGCGGATTTCCATACATGTGGGCCATCTTGCGTGCTATTGCGAGCTCCAGCACCGGTTTACCGACTTTCTTTGCGAGTCTCGGACTTTTTCTGATGCTCCGGGTTGCTGGTGTAGGACCTCCCAAGGTGGTCAGGGTAACCGAGGAGGCTTCAGCAGGGGGTGGTGCCAATCGGTTGGTTGGCGAGGTGTCCTCAGTTGAAGAGGCCTCAGTCAGCGCAGGAGGGTCCTTCGCAAAGGGTGGCAAGAGCCCTGGAAGGCCTCTCGACTGCTCAGAAGAGGCGGTGAGGGAGTGGGGCTTGGCAACGGCTGAGTCGGGTCCAATAGCCCAGGGCAGAGTCGGTTGGCAGAGGAAGATGGGTTCCCCAATTATTTTAGGCCTAAGGTAGGATAAGGGCCCGGGCGGTTCCAAAGCCTGACTGGGCCAGTCTAATGAGAGAGTCCACAGTGGGGCTAAGTGGGCCCTGCTTGGGGCAGAAGGCCCCCACGACTGCAAATGCACGGAACGGGTTTCCGCGGTGAGGAGGGGGCCCGAGGTGAAGGGGGGTCCACATCCAGTGGAGGGAAGTCGGTTCAACAGATTAGGATCCTCCAAAGGCGAGGGGTTCGTCGATCAAGGATTCGAGAATAGGGGCCTCGAGACGCTCCCCGCCTCGGCGGAGGTACCGAACGCCCAGCAGTCGTCGATTCCGTCCTCCCATGCAGAGGGGAGTAGAAGCCAAACATGCAGAAAGCAGAAACTATTTGAAAAGTTGCAGAAGAAAGGGGGAGTGCGGTTCCCAAGGTACAAAGGTCGGTCGGCGCAGCCTTCGTTTGTCAATCCTAGGTCTCCTCGCGCCGCGGTGACGTCAACGCCATGGAGGACCCCCGGGTCAGTGGGTGAGCTCGCCAGGTGGGGGTCCAGCGGTCCGAAGGGTGTCATCTTCTCGGGAGCCGTCGTCCCCGAAGCTTTCGCCGGTGGGTGGTTCCCTACGGACGGCGATGATCCGCGTCGCCTATCTCTTATCTCGGAGGATTCCCAAGAGTCGCTCTGGCCGGTTCGGGTTGCATCCCTAGACTCGCTGCTCTCTCCGCCCAGCCCGACCAAAGCAACCCTCCTTGCCAGGAGCGCACCGTGGGGATCAGTTTGGTCACCGCCCTCGCTGGGGCCCCGCCCCCCCCCCCCCCCCCCCCCCCCCGCGAGTGGGGTTCCGTGGTCATCCCCGCCGAAGGGTGCGGTGCTCTGTATTCGCACCGTCGCCGAGATGACGACGTCACCCATAGAAATAGAAAGGACTTCCGGGATGTCGGCAAGATCATCCACCGCTACAAGACATCTGTAGCCCGACATATCCACGATGTTGATACTGTTTTCGTCGGCGCGAAGGAATCGTCCGAACCCGCCAACAATAGCGCTGACGCGATTCGACGACCAGCACTCGAAAGGTAAGTTAACAATCTTTATCCAGGCCTTGTATGACAATCTTGATCGATCAGCTACTTCGTAAGGATCCCAATGGTAGCATTGCAGGCGACAGTGATGAAGCCGAAGGAGGGCGGAATTGATGATATCATCTGGTCGGACCCACTCAGGGAGGAATATGACGTAGTCCCTCTCTCGATATCTTGCCGCCAGAAAGTCCGACGGGAAGCCTCCATATCTTGTCGCTAGGTCCGCGGCAATTGTACCTTGCGAGAAGAGCCCAAGGTTAGACCTTCCGACAACGTCCGCGAGAACAGCGTTCCTGCATGTGTTTTGTCGGTTGCGAAAGTCTTCTGACAGAGGGATGAAAGTTTTCATGATTTCCGGTCGGAAACCCCTGGCTCGCTGCATTTTGCGGTTTTGCGATCGAGAGGTGCAGGAACGTGCTAGGTGGCCGGGTCTGTGGCGCTCAATGCAGCGAACGGGGTCTCTGCAGTCGCGCACTAGGTGATCAGTGGCGAGACAGCGGAAACATCTCTTGGCTCTGGTGGGGTAAGAGGCTGAAGATGGTTTGAAGAAGTGGGGGTGGCGCGGGGCATTGTTTGACGGAGAGCTCCTTAGGAGGGCATTCTTATAGGTGAGGGGACCAATCTTTTGGGGGGTCACAAGATTCCTCAAGGTGACGCTCTCGAGCTGCTGTGTAACCCGTTGGGGCTTGGCATCCATGTCCTGTCTCCTCAGGCAGGGGTGTGGGACACGGAATGAGGACAGGGGGGCATGGTTGCCAGGCTTGTTGATACAGAGGGGGTTAGCCCAGGTAACTTTGGGGGGTGTTCTGGAGGTGATGTGTCCCTCACGACAATGGGAATCAAAGGAGGGTGAAGATTCGCGAATCTTAGTTTTGTCCAAAACACAAGCAACATGCTTCCCAGTTGGAGAGCGAACAGCTTTGAGGGGCCGCTGTCTTGTGGAAGTAATCCTAGGTTGTTGATCTGTCCTCTTCGACTTTCTCCGCGGCTCGCAGTTTGCAGGATCGGGAATCCTCCTCCTGTCAACTCTGATCCACGTCTCGGGGGCTCGTCTTCGAGGGGCGCGTCGGGGGCCAACCGGTTCCAGGCAGCTGTCCCGAGGCCATTGACTCCGGCAGGGGGAGGGGGAGAATTCGCGTCGGTATCTTCCAGTCCGGCTTCCTCTCGCTCGAATCCTCCCTCTCTCTGTAGGTCTCTCTCTCTCTCTTCCTCTCTCTCTCTCTCTCTCTCTCTCTCTCTCTCATCTCTCTTGTATGAACATGTTGTTGTTTCTGTGTTTATTGTGTTTGAATTACTATGTTTGAGAGAATTTTTTGAAATTTGGAACTGTTTTCCTGTGATTTTTTATGAGGTTTATACACAAATTGGTTGAGGAATTAAACTGTACTGAGAGTGATTGTAACAGATGATTCATTTATTATATTAACTTGTCGAGAAATAAAGATAAAAAGATATACAACCTTATATTTTCCAGTTTCCGCGACTTCTATCTTTTGCACTCTGGAGTAGCTAGTTGAATTACAGTGCATTATTCTATTTGCTATTCACTTGTATTAATTGTTGCATGTTAGCGCGAGAACAAAGTAATAGGTTCGGACTAAAATGCACTTAAAAATCAACAAAATGAAGATTTAATGCGGATCACTCTTTCGTTGTAAGTTGCAGAAATGTGGAAATACTTAAATTGTTCGCTGAATAGAATTGCCATCACATTTTGTTCACTCTTTTGTTATAATTTCAAAAGTTTGAGCCGTTAAAAAACCACAACTAATTTACTTGAAGCATACAAATACAAAGTTTAGGGGTCTCGATTGTGACTTGACCTGATCCAAATTTCTGCCATTTCGAACATGATTCGGTCCAACTCAACATCCCGTCACAAGATGGAATGCAGGTCCCTTTAAACCAACATTATCTATAGTAATTTGTCAGTCCTTTCCGATCAAAGGTTGTCAGCTAAGTTGCAGGAACCATGGGCAGGTTATGGTGGAATAAGTTGGAGGAGAGAAATGCAGATTAATTAGGGGAGATGGAAACTCGGGAGAAACGATTAGAATCGCATGTTGAGTAAATAAGAATCAATTTCCCAACTAGCTAACAGTAGCTTGATCATAACCCATCGAACATTTACAGCAACAATGCCAACAGTAATTATATGTTAACTAGTAGCAAATATAGCGAGTATGCAATGATGTGTTTTTTTGCCATATATATACTCTCCTGCAAGGCTGCAAAGCCTGCAGAATCGCAATGCAAAAAGTTTGTATTTGTTAGCATGCCCTTCCAGGAGTATCCATGCAAAAATCCTCTTTCATAGATCCTTGTGGTTTTCGCAAAGACACCACTTTACAGGACACTCATTAGTTTGTATAATATTGTAAATTTTATTTGTGAGTATAACAGTACTTAGTAAGGAAAATAGTTTGCTTATAAAAAAACTCTTTCAATATTTTACACTATACAACTCAACGGTTGGATTTCAATCTTGAAATTATAACTCATGCTTATCTTTTTGTGGTTTGCACTTATCCACTAATTAAATACCGCCACCTAAGCCAGCTTGTAAACTATTATATAATTTGTTTATAAGTATAACATTACTAATTAATCAGTTAAAAAAAAAATGATTTGCTTACAAAAAAAAAAAAAAAATCTTATAATATTTTACACACTATACAAGTCAAAACGATGGAATATCAATTTTGAAATTATAAATTATGCTTATTTTCTTGTGGTTTACACTGGTTGCATGACTAGTTTGTAAAATATTATAAAATTTATTCATAAGTATAATATTACTCTGGTGCAAATGAGGTTTTCAATGCAAACACTCTATGCTTCACTTTTACAGGTTTTATGTTCTGAACATATATAGTCCAGCTTCTAAAGATCTAGAAATTCCCTCCTATTAGAAAAATAATCGCACTAAATTCGATTGTGGTTAAATTATCTAACTATTTTTATAATTAAATTGAATAACAAAATTTACCGTTAAGTGCTATGAAAATTTCAGAAATTGTAGTAGAAAGAAGTCGAAATAAATTAATCCGGAAGCGTGCGAGGCACTGCACTAAGGTGTATTTCCGTCTTTCGTGTGAATTAATCGGAGACACCACTCCAAGATACGACCGGAACTCCCCTTCCTACGAGCACGACCGCAGAAAAAGTTGACGAAGTTTTTTTTCAAGACCGGATAAAAAAATAGAATAAAACCTCTCAAACAAATTTTCGTTCTCTATTATTATTATTATTTTTTTTTTTAAACCAACTTCTGTGCACTATTTTTTTATATTACCCCTATGCATGCACAGGGGAGCTATTTATAGGGTAAAAAAAAATGAACGTTGGGATACGTTCCTGTGTGGGTATCACGGGCATCAATGGCATTAATGTACCCTTTCATTCACAACGTACCCAACACAATAAATACATAATTAAAAAATAAATAAAATTAATAAACAAAATTAAAATTAATGAGTAGGGAATTTTGAATTTTCACTAACAATCCCCCACAAAATTCAAAATTTTGAAATAAAAATTAAACTCAACAAATTAAAATAAAATTATCGGGTGTTTATACTATGTAATAGGTAAGGTGTCTTTAAGAGACTTAACCTCACTTAGTGTATGTAGCTTCTATCAGAAGGAATTAGAGTAAAGCAGGTCTTGAACTACGTTCCTTTGACTCCGACTTCAACTACTACACACACAGTACAGAATTTTCCGTCGCGAGTCTGTGCGTTAAAGGCCCCTGCACAGTACCTTGATTTTTCATAAGAGTTTCTATGGACAACCCACATCTCATAGCCGCGACCTTATACGAATACTCTTATATAGGTGGTCTTCTCCATGGATGTGTGTAGAGTGACATCTCGCGAAAATTATCGTCTCGAATTCCATTAAGAGTTGTAAGCTTAACCTCAACCACTACACAGAGCACTAATCATAGGGATGGAATTGGAACTAAAGTTTCTCTGAATAAACTGTAGAAAGTGCTCTTTGGCCAATCTGACAGCTTGTTTTTACCACATTAAACCTTCTTCAATGGATCTTCTATCATAAAGGTTGGGTTCCCACTGTAGGAAGGCCCATTTATGGGCAAAGTCGCATCCCTTGATGACACTAGGACCTTAGTCCTATTCAGCCTTTTCGTCAAGCAGTCTGCAAGATTCTGATCAGATCTGATAAAACTTAAAGAAATAATATCATGAGAAGTTAGCCATCTAACAGACTTTTATCTCAATTTAATATGTCTACTAACCTTAGAATTTACCAATTTCTTTTTACAAAAATCAATTGCAGTTCGAGAATCGCACCGAATAGAAATAGGTGGAATAGGAGTAGAAATTAAAGGAATTGATGACAAAAGGTTCTTGAGCCACTCGGCTTCAAGACAAGTAGTGTCAAGGACAACCAACTCAGCCTCCATAGTACTTCTGGCTATTATAGTCTGTTTGGTGGATTGCCAAGAAACTGCACTGCCACCAAGAATAAAAACATAGGCAGAACTGGATTTGATATCCAAAGAATCAGAAATCCAATTGGCATCGTTGTATCCCTCAATTACAACAGGGCCAACAAATCTGAGAGCAAACGAAAGAGTATCTTTAAGATAACGAAATACTCTTTCCAGAGCAATGCAATGAATCATACTTTCCAGAGCAATCCAATGAATCAGAAATCCAATTGGCATCGTTGTATCCCTCAATTACAACAAGGCCAACAAATCTGAGAGCAAACGAAAGAGTATCTTTAAGATAATGAAATACTCTTTCCAGAGCAATCCAATGAATCATACTAGGACTACTAGTATATCTACTCAATCTTGATATGGCATAGGCAATGTCAGGTCTAGTTCTATTGGTTAGGTACATTAGATAACCAAAGATCTGGGCAAATTTCTCTTGATTTACTGGATTACCAATGTTCTTCACAAGTTGAACACTGGGATCAAAAGAAGTAGAAACAGGAGAGCAGTCAGAATATCCAAATTTATTAAATACCATTTGGGTATAATGAGATTGTGTCAGAATAATAGAATCAGATGATTTAAGAATTTTCATTCCTAAAATCACATCTGCTTCACCAAGATCCTTCATATCAAAATGGTTCGATAAGAAAGACTTAACTTGGTTAATCAGATCAAGATCAGGAGTAAGAATCAGGATGTCATCAACATAGAGACAAAGAAGGACACTACGATAACCAAATCTCTTGAAATAAAGACAGTTGTCAAAGTCGTTGGTCAGAAATCCATATGATGCTATAACGCTATCAAATTTCTCATGCCACTACTTAGGTGCTTGTTTTAGTCCGTATAAAGAGCGAACTAATTTACACACCTTATTCTCTTGACCAGGCACAGAGAAACCATCAGGTCGAGTCATATAGATTTATTCTTCAAGATCACCATGAAGAAAAACGGTGTTGACATCCATTTGGTGAATCATGAGTTTATGAATGGATGCTAATGCAAGAAGAATTTGGATAGTAACAATGCGAGCAACAAGCGCATATGTGTCAAAGTAGTCAATATCAGCCTTTTGCCGAAAACCTTGAGCAACAAGTCGCGCCTTATACTTCTCTACTGATCCGTCAGTCCTAGGTTTCTTTCTAAAGATCCACTTACATCCTAGGGGTTTACTACCAGGAGATAAATCAGTGATAATCCAAGTGTTATTACTAATAATAGATTCCATCTCACTTTTATAGCCTCCTTCCAAACAGAAGCATCAGGAGAACTCATAGCTTCCTTATAAGATGAAGGTGTACTTTCAATTAAGAAAGTAAAGAAGTTTTCACCAAAGTTCTTCTCAAAGTGAGTTCTCTTACTTCTTCTTAATTCAGGTATTGGATCAGGTTCTACATGATCTAAACTACAATGCAAATCAAATGCAGGTATATGATCAGAAATAGATGCATGATCAAAAGTAGACTGATAATCAGAGGCAAATTTAGAGATGCGGGTTTTGAAAGGAAAAATATTTTCAAAGAAAGTTGCATATAGCTCTAGATTCAATCAAAGTGTCATTGGAAATTTCAGAAATCTCAGAGTTGATCACAAGAAATCTATAGGTATTAATATCTAAGGAATATCCATAAAGATAACATCTACAGTTTTAGGTCCAATCTTCTTTCTTTTGGGTTCAGGAATAGATATCTTAACCAAGCACCCCCACACTCGGAAGTAACTCAACCTAGGCGCTCTTCCTTTCCAAAATTCATAAGGTGTTTGGGTTCTATCCTTAGAGGGAATCCTATTAAGGATATAATAAGCTGATAAAAGAGTCTCCTCCCACAAGTTCGGAGGTACACCAGAACTTAAAATCATTGCGTTAATCATGTCCAATAGGGTTCGGTTCTTTCTTTCAGCTACACCATTAGATTGATGTGAGTAAGGAGCTGTTACTTTATGAATGATTCCATATTCCTCGCAGAATAGATTTAATTCATTTGAAGTATACTCGCCTCCTCTATCAGACCTTAGAATTTTAATCCTCTTATCTAATTGGTTTTCAGCCTCAGCTTTAAAGGCTTTAAACTTGTAGAGGACTTCATCTTTGGTCTTCAAGAGATAGGTGTAACAATACTTGGAGTAGTCGTCTATAAAAGTCACAAAGTAGTGACTGCCTCCACGGGTATTGTCACGCCCCGAGTTTTAAAAATACGGTCTATTTTTTTTTTTTTTTTTTTTTTTTTTTTTTTTTTTTTATATATATATATATAAATCAGAGTTCGCAAACTTGGGCGTAACAGACCGCCACACATATAGGAAACCCTCTATCCCATGGACAAAGACTCCCCTATACATGCACGGCTAGCTAGTAACCATCATCAGTAAGCAACAGATAACTCAGCTAATCATCCTAATCTAACCAGTCAAGAGAATCCCAAAATAAATTATTAGATCATCAGTTAAATATTTAAATCGACAGGAACCGGAAGGAAATGCGATAAATGAAAGTCATCGAGTATCTCAATCATCTCTATCTAGGATCATGGGGACAGCTCTATCGTGACAGGCTCACTGGATCGTCCCGATATCTCCCCACCCAACGGACCTGAAAAATGGTCACCCAGGGGGTGTGAGATACATTGTACATGTATCCCAGTGGGCACGACGAGCCGAGAAATAGCTAATCGTACCTACTGGGTATTAAAATCTGCGGATAGTAAAGATCGATAGGTACAGCTGAAATAACAGATAATATCTACTGGAAAGCAATAAATCCACGGATAACCTGAACTAAGCAGATAATCAATCATAGAAAAGCTGCAGATAAATAATGCTGGGAAATCAGGGTATAACTATAGAAGTCAGGCATAAGGGAACTGTAGATAATAAATGCTGGAATCAGGGGATCACAGTAATAATCAAGCATAGCTGAACAGCGAAGGTACAAGGTAAATAGATAACAGATAACATCCACTGGGAAGCAATAAATCCACAGGTAAACTGAACTAGGCAGGTAATCAATCATAAGTGAAACTGCAGATGAATAATGCTAGAGAACAACATAAACAGAACAACAATGGTACAAGGTAAGAATCATGCGTCAAGAACAGAAACCCAAGTACCCAATCATGTGCCAATATTGGTCTCATAGAACCTCAGGCAAAGCCACTGTTCGGCACCCTTTCGGCTGACATAACCTGCACTTACAGACGCCAAGCAGTCCTGGTGCAAAGGGCTCACGGGTCTTATCTCAAGACCACTTTACCGGTAAAGAACAATCTCCACGGGGTGCGACCCCGGCCATATTCGTGAAGTACAGCAGTGCATGGCAAGTCATAATGATCAATCTCACGGTCTAGTGACCGGGTAGTCGGCAACACGCCGGAATCCCAACAGGGAATCATCAGTCTATCAATCAGGATCAATCAATCATGCATATCGGAATGTCAAGCAACATCTCAAGTGACAGGAATCAACGAGTAAAATCGAATCATGCAAATCTATATACTGGGATATAAGAGCTGATGCACAGGTACATGTGATATGTCTCACGTAAATCAAATACTGTCAGGAGCAATCATGGGGCATGTCAGTACAATCATCAGGGATAATCTAGATAAAATCAGCAGATATATATGACGAGTCTAAAAGAATCAATGTCTATCAAGGAGGATCACATGGCATATAGATCAAGTCATCAGGTATAGTCAAGAACCAGTGTACATGATATGTCTAAAGAATCAATAGCTGTCAAGTACAGGTGTATATGACGATCCAGAGGAATAAATGTCTATCGGGCAGCTCATGTGATATATAGATGAAGTCATCATGGGTCATAGAGATCAAATCAATAAGCTAATAAACAGGTATATGAAATCATAGTGCGTCTCAAGTCGATCAAGATCTATCAGGAGTAGTCATAGAGCATGTAGATGTAAGCATCAGGGGTATATGACAGGTCTAAGGAAATCCGTATCAATCAGAAGGATCATGTAGATAAAATCAACAGGCTAGTCAATAACAGGTGTCCGACTGGACTAAAGCAACCAGAGGGCCGAATAGATAAAGCCCGTACCGAAGATAACCCACCTGAGTGTAGGCCGATCCACGAACTCCCGCACAGCTATTGGGAGGCCGGTGCTGAACAGCTGAGCCCTGAGTAAGAAGATCTGGTCAGTAATAAACTCTCATAACCCATCCCGACGACACTATAGTGACGTGACACTAATACGGGGCAATATCGCCGATTTACGGAATAAAATCAATTTCCCGATCAACGGGGGTCTACGGGCCTCTAATAAAATGTCCAGTAAATGTATAATTACTGTCTAAGGGTCATCATCGTGTCAAAATCTCATTTTCGTCCATAACATTTTCTAAATTGCATTTAGGTCCCTAATAGCTTTTAAATTGCATCATTAGCTTATATTATAGCCTGTTTCGGCTCGTTCTTTCAATCCGGGGGTCCAAAAGCGACGCCGTAAGTTTCAGCGCGTTTATTACGTCGAGACGGAGCCCGTGCTCACATGATTGGGCTGGCACGGGTCCCGAGGGCAAAGTTGACCCATAACTTATTTCGGGTTCATTTAGCAATTTGTGAAATCTTAATATTTACTTGATCCTTTAAGCATCTAACTGGAGCATGTTATCAAGGGTTGGTCCAGGAGTGGGGTGCTCACCTGAGGCGCGCTGGAGGTGGCCGGAGGAGTCGCCGGCCCAAGGTGGTGTTCCTTCCAAGGCTCGGGTTTGGGCTATTCTTGGATCAACCCACCTCCGACCTGTACCAAAGGGGAGCATCAGTTAAAAGAGTGTCTCAGAAGATCTCGGGTCCATGTGGGGTCGAGCCCCGGCGGCCGGAGGCGGCGGCGGCCGGAGATGAGCCCGAAGTTCACATCTCAGGTGCAAGATTTGGAACCGAGATGCAGGGGGTGTGCCGGGTCAAAACAAAATCATGGGGGGCTTTATTAGGGCCTGTAGGACTTACCCGTACGGTTGGTCGGAGCCCGGGTCGCCGGGGATGGCCGGAGGGGAAAACCCAAGCCAACTCGGGTGCAACCCTGTAGACGAGGATCCCGACGTTAAACCTTGCATGCAACCAGATGGGAGAGTTCCTATGGACCAATGGAGCTCACCTGGGCGGTTTTTCGGAGTCTGGGAACGCCGGTAAGGGGTGGCGGAGGAGCTCGGTTGCAACTCAATGGCCGTTAATGGCGGTTTCCGACCGGGTGGCTCCGAGCCGGAGCGACTTGGACCAGAAGCTCTGTCCCGACGCCGCGGAGCTTGGTGCAGCGGTGGCCGACGCCGGAAAGCCGCGGCGGCGCCGGACGGCGACGATCGGCCTTCGTGTAGAAAAGACAGTTTCTAGGGCATCACCAAACGGGCTCGATCCTCAATGGATGATCCTCCAGCTTTGTGGAAGGGTTACAGTCGACTAGAGGAGGGGATCCAACGGTGTTGATCTCGCGGTTGACGGCCGGATCACGGTGGCGCACGAGATCGGCCCGAAAACAATAATTCCGGCGGGGTTGGCTCCCGCCGGCGATCGGGACGGCGGCCGTGGCTCGGCCTGCACCCGGAGGGTCGCCTCGATGTCAGGAACACAACGGTCGTGCCCAAATGCCAAAATAAAATGCAACGTTCCAAGACCCTACCTTGCCGGAGTTTAGCAAGACGGCGACGTCTCCCGCGGCGGCGCACGGCGGCGGCAGGCCACGGGTTCACCTCCGCTCGGCTTCTGCGTCACAGGGGGAGACCTTGGTTGCAGCTGGGGTCACCCTGGGTCTCTGGGACTTCCCACCTTCACAACCGAGTTGGAGAAGAACTTGTGCTTCCCCTCATTTTCCGGCGACCGGTGAGGGAGCTCCGGGGAGTGCGGCAGAGAAGTGGATTTCGGTTGGAGGTGCGGCTAGGGCATAGGCTGCTATAGGTTTAGGGTTTTGCAAAAGCCCTAGCCCGAGGGTACTAATATAGACATGTATATGGCACATTTGCATTTTCATCCCTCAAACAATAGTATTTGCAGTTAGGTCCTCCACAGCAGCTCACTCTCGCACTAAGGTCCTTCTCCATGCAGCGGCACGCTATTCGAGGCAAGAAATGTAGGGTTTTGTGTGCAAGAAGCCGCATTTTTATCGTATTTCATGCTTTTCGAGGCGTTCCGGTCGTCAATTTGAAAAAGGACTTCGCCACGACGTCCGGCTCGACGAATCCTATCAGGTAGCGATTTTCGTTTTTCGAGAAAACGCCCAGATGAATTTTGGGTCCATAATAACTGTGTCAAAAATACAGTTTTCGCGCTTTTCGAGACTCTAGGGTCGTCAAACGGAGATTCCGTCAGCGCCATTGCGTCCAGGACGACGAAACCGTTCAAATCCACTATTTTAAGTGCTATGATCGGCTTCCGGATGGCGAATTGGCCTAAAGTTGGCTCTTAGGGAATTTCGAAATAGGGTTTACTATGCACTACTGTTCCCTGCACTGTACACTTAAGTCGCGGGTCCCGCCCGCCTCTTCGCTGATTTCTGGAAGATCCGACCGTCGGATCTGAACTTGCTGAATATGGTTTTCGATCAGTTCGACGAGACGGTCGCACTGGTGGTCTCGGATCTTCGAGATCAGGCTCGGATTGAAAGGCGATATTTCTGACCCATTTACTGTGCAATTTATACTGCAGAAAAGGGCACTTAGACTATTTGTGCCATTTATGATCCAAAAATTCAATTTGACCTTTATTATTTTCATTTATTTAATTACAAAAATTCGAATTCTTACAGGTAGGTACTCTATTAGAATCACAGACATCACTATGAATCAGTTCAAGAATCTGGGTATCCCTATAAGGAACAAATTTAAAAGGTTTCCTAGGCTGCTTAGCTTGGGTACAAATCTCACATTTAGATTTGGAATCAATCTTGAGTTTGTGTAAAAGATTAAGATTGGTCAATTTCAGAATAGATTTAAGGTTCACATGCCCTAATCTGCCATGCCATACATCACAAGATTCATTATTTAAAATAATAGGAGAAGAAGTAGAAGAAGTTGAAGAAGAAGAATTTTTATTATCAACAAAAGAAAGTACATTCAATTTGAACATACCCTCATATACAAAACCTTTTCCAATAAATATTTTTTCCCTAGAAATTACAACTTTATTAGATTCAAGTACAATCTTATAACCTAATTGTACTAATAGAGATCCACTAATCAGGTTCCGTCGGATCTCGGGAACATGCTGCACATTGTGAAGGATCAAAGTCTTTCCAGAAATTAACTTCAGTTTGACTGTTTCGATCCCCAGCACATTGACAGTTTTTCCGTCTTCAACAGTCACACATCCTCTACCTGAGTCCTGATAGGAGGAGAATAGGGACCTATTAGTACAAACATGGACATTGACTCCTGAATCTAACCACCAATCTAAATCATGATAGGTGAGATTAACATTAGGAACAAAGGAGACTGACCTAAAAGTGGAGTTCGAAGGTTCACTGTGATGACCCAGATCTTCATTGGGGGTTTATGGCTTGATCAGTGGCTTCTGGAGGACTATCTTGGGAGTTGGGAGTGTTTGGGTGTGTATCGGACTCAAGAAATGGACTCAGTGCGTTGAATGGATTCCGAGTGTATTCGGGTACCCCTGTCGAATTTTGGGAGGAGTTTTGGGCAAAGCGGAGGCCTTATTTGGATTCAGCGCGGAAAAACGATGAAAAACGGCTATTTACTTGTATTTTTCTGAGTCCGGACGCCCAAAAACGGAGACCCGGAAGTTTTTGGTGCAAATGGTGCATGGTGGGGAGCCGTGGACCGGCCTAGGATACGTGGCAGCCCGCGATTAGGCCGGTGCACACCTCTCGGTCCATGGAGGTGGGCCGCCGGTGCACGGTGGACCAGCGGGCCATGTGGCAGTGCGCTATTGGCCCGGTGCTGTGCGCGCGGCGTGCGGGGGCGTGCGCGGGCAGGCCGGGCAGGCGCCGGGGGAGGCGCGGTGCACGGTGGACCGGGGCGCGCCATGTGGAGGCCCCGGGTTGGGTGCAGGTGCGCGCGGTGCACCCGCGGGCACGCGGCTGCGGCCGTACGCGCACGCGGGCGTAGACACGGGGGCGGCGCGCTGACCGCGCCGGCTGGCGTGTCGGGCGGGGCGGCACCGCGCCACGTGGCGCCGCGCCAGCTGGCTGGCGCTGAGCCGGGCCGTACACGTGGCGGCGCCCGATTTGCGGGCGCCGCTGTCCGCTGTTATGCGGACACGTGTCACGCCCTGGCGGTTTCGGGCGCTGGGCTGGACTGGCTTTCGGGCCGCACTGTGCGGGCCCGAAACTGTGCGGGCGCCCGGAACTTGGGACACAGAGGTAATTATTTCAATTGTTGTTTTGGGCCTATATATACCTCCACCTTCCTCTCTTTCTCTCCTTTTTCTGAAGCTTAGAGAGAGAATGGGAGGGAGTGCCCTCTATGAAAGTTGTTTCTCTTGTAGTTTTTGATCTCGTGGTGGATTCCCAGGATTTTTGGAGGCTCGACAGCGGCGATCTCGATTTTACAGTGCGCCTCGACTTTTCTCCATTTCGGCTCGTTTCCGTCGCATTTCAGTCGGGATTTTCCTGTGCGCAAACCAGAAGGAACTTTTGGGAGATTTCTGCAACAGCGCGTTCCTAAGAGGTAATGCTTTGATTTTTGTGTTGATCACTTCGCCCCGTTTCGTACTTTTGGCATGGTTCCCGAGGCATTTTTGACCCCCCCTTTTCTGTGATGAATTCTGGACAGCACCGGCTTGTTCAATTTATATCTTGGCCTAGGAGCATCGGATCAAGGTGTATAAGCACTCGATTTGGATCTACTCGTCGCAAGGAACGCGACCATATTTTTATCGGATTTTTCTGAGGATGATTCGAAGGTGATAATTAAGCTTTCCCTGGACTGTTTGCCACAGGATTTTGGTTGTGTGGCGTTGCGGCTTACCGCGGTGTTTTATTTGTAACTTGACCTACAGGTATCGGATCGGAACATGCGAGTACTCGTTTCGATCGGCTCGACGCGACGATCGTAGCGGTTATTTTTTTGGATTTTTTCGAGTTCATCTCATAGGTGATATTTAGCCATTTTCGGGACTGATTTTGGACAGCGGGTAATTGTGCATTTTTTGGATTAATTGTACGCCGTTTGGATTACCGTGCAGTGTGCCGTGATTACCTGAAGTGAGGGCGTATTTGGGTTGTGCTTCGCGTGCTCTGTGATCGAGGTGGGTGGTTGTTGCATACCTCAACTTCTGACTTGCTCACTAAGTTTATTAGAGAAGCCCTCTATTGGACATATTGATTGATTACCATGCATGATTGACTGATATAAATGTGAGCCTATCATTTGAGATTAATTTTGTGGACATAGCATGTTGGGAATATTATTGGGATAATATTATTGTGGAAATATGATTGCGGGGACATATTTAATAGCGATAATTAACATGCCATATTAGCACATAGATTTTATGAAAGTTGGTTAAATGGACTAATTATTAGGACATGATGGCATATCTATGTGCGGATACCACTTTGGGATTAATTATGGATCAGGGATTATTTACATGTGTAGTTGACTGATGATTTTAGCATGATGGTTATATCTATGTGGATTTATTATTTGTTACACATGTGGAACTGTTATTTGATATTCTTTCTTTCATCTTGCATGAGGACTTTTGCATGCTTGTATGGACATCTAGATAGGCCACTATTTATTGCTACACTATCATATTGGGATTTGACTTAGGAGAAACCATGATTGTTTCCTTTCTCCTTCTTATTTAGACTTTCGAGTCATGTTGCTCGGGTTCGAGCAGAGGTTTGGGATAGTGTAGCCGGGACCTTAGGGTCGGAGACAGGGTGTACTTGATGTTGGATTTGTGGGTTATTGCGGCAACCGCGGACAGTAGGCGGTTGACCGGATATTGATTATTTTATCCGATTGTGGATTGTGGGTTATTGTGGTAACCGCGGACATTAGGCGGTTAGCCAGATGTAGATTACTTTATTAGATTTTGGGTCTTGTGGGGTGTTGCGGCGACCGCGGACATTGAGCGGTTGACCGGATGTTTACTTATGCATCAGATTGGGTATCAGATTTATCTAGTGGATGGAGTTTCCCACTTATTGAGTACTATTGCATTAGATTGGGTATCAGATTTCTCTAGTGGATGGAGTTTCCCACTTATTGAGTACTATTGCATCAGATCGGGGTTTCATTAGTAGACGGAGTTTCCCACTTTGATCATAGTCTTGATTCAGTCTTGCTATATTGAGATATGTGTGACAGGGTTACTTTACTCGTGTGGGTCGCTCCCCTCGAGTGCCACTCCGGAGTAGGTTTTAGACCGTGACGGGTACCGGTCCATCTGATTGGGATTTTGAGCCTTGTGTGCTGGTCCCTTGGGATTTCGAGCCTTGTGTGCTGGTTCCCTACTGAGTTCTTGAGTTCGACAGCAGAGCAGGCAGTACCAGTTTTACTGGTGGCTAGATTGGGTTTATTTGATCAGATATTATTTCCTGATGCATTCATACTGCCATTTCTTTTGGTATTGCATTTAGAGGCATACTAGTGGTGGTTTCCCTTTATTCAGCAGTTCTGTTTACAGCTTTACCACTTATTTCTTTTCGTGCCTCTGGTAGACTTAGTGGGTACGCCGGATTTTGAGGCTTTACCCACAGGGGGAGGCTACTGGTTTACTAGTGGTTCTCACCCCCATTGTTGTTTCCCTCTTTTCTTCCTCCTGTTTTGCAGAGTCTTCTGCGGGAGTTGCTGATCTTTCGGTCGTTGTTCGAGGCGAGGGAGTCACGAGCTAGATCCTTACCGCCCGAGGAGTGTAGCTGTATCCCCTGGTTGGAGATTCCTTGTAGCTGTCAGCTGGTTTTTACTGTTTACTCTGGAGAGGGATTTTTTATATTTGGAGAGACTAATGTAGAGACTGATGTACTATAGTTTTAGTTTATCTCCCTTTTATAGTTGAGAGATGCTGTACTGAGGACATTGTATGGTGATTACCTGTATTTGAGGAGATGGATGTTGTACTTTATTTCGTGTTGTACAGTGATTGGATTTTATTTTACAGCATTTTATTTCCGCTCTGATATTTGCGTAGCTATAGTACTATCTTTTGCAGGTTAGACGCTTCGCCTATGCGGGATTTTGCATAGGTGGCGGATCTGTTGGCGAGCCCGGGTCGCAGTTTCGACCCCGGGGCGTAATCATGTTGACTTGAGGTTTAGGATAATTGTTCTGATTGTTTTGGTCCTTCTTATAGACAACCTTCTCTTTCTTCCGATAAAAGCATTTTGAAGCAAAATGATTGTCCCGGCCACAGACATAACAGAATCCATCATTCTTCTTATTCCCATTAGATTGGTTAGTATTGGGTTTATGGGTATAGTTTTGGTTTCGGTTTGGGTTCTTACCCTTAAAGCTTTTACCCTTAGGTTTAAAATTTTTATCTTTGGATTTAGACTCATGGTTTTGGTTTGAAATCTCGGTCAGGTTTAAGTTTGATCTGTTGTTGGTCGATTTAATCTCTCTAAGTCGATATTGGTCTTCTATTCTAATAGTTTGAATTACAGACCTAAGTTGAAGAGTTCCTTGGGCTCTTCTAAGTTCATGGGCAAATTTTGACCAAGAAGGGGGTAATTTGTCCAATAGGCAGGTAGCTTGATAGGTATAATCTAAATTTGAACCATTTCTATTAATTTTTTGGATAAAATTTTAAAATTGGTGGATTTGATCATTTATAGGAATGTTCTTTACCATCCTAAAATTGTTAAAATCAGTAATGGTGAACCTAGCAGCGCCTTCATTATCTCTAATGTAAGCATCTTCTATAGCACACCATAAATCTTTGGCAGTTAGGTATTTTCTATATGTTTCATAAAGTTTATCTGAAAGACAACTTAGAATTCTAAATCTACAGTGGAATTCAATTTCTTCAGGGGATCTGTCAGATACAGGTTTAGCAACTGAGATAGTAGCAGATTTAGAAGAATCAGCAGGAGGAAGAGAAGAAACTTTAGAAGTAGGATAAGGAGATGCTTTGCCAATTGCAGTTATAAGGTCTAAGTTAATTAACCAAGCCTCTAATTGTTTTTGCCACCTCGGAAATTCCACCCCTTTAAACTTTTCTGGCTTAAGGCTAGAAAAATCAACATAAGCCATTTTGGACAATCTAGTTGAGGGAATAACGAAATTATGAATAATAAGAATGAGTTGCAAAAAAGGTTCAAAAGATCTTTTTAGAAAAACAAACATGTTGTTTAAGGTTTCTACCGAAGTCATCCAAAATATTTTAAGTGTTCAAGTTTTAATATTAATCTCTTAAATCAGTTGGTTCAATAGCAAACAGATGACCCAAACAATTAAAAGTTTGAATTTGATTTAAATATTTTCGGATATAAATGCAATCAAATAAAATATATAAGCTGTAGGAAAAGATATAAGATTAAACTAAAGAATATAAAAGTAGACTTTGGGCTTATTGGTTATAGGTCTATATGTTAAGACAATAATTGTGGGTTCAAATCTCACTTGAAATAATTTATATATATATATATATATATATATATATATATATATAATAAAAAAAATCTTAGCCTAATTTTTTTTTTATAATAAACAAAAAATTATATATATAGAATTAGGCTAGAATACTATCGATAGCACCAAGTCATTGGTGCTATCAAGTTTTTAGCTTTTGGATTAAAAAATATGTGGTTAAGATGATAGTGGTGCCCTAGGGTTTACTAGGTGGTTGGTTGAATAGTAAAAATCTTAGGGGACCACTATAATCCCAACCGCATATTTTTTCATCCAACGGCAGAAAACTTGATAGCACCAATTGCTTGGTGCTATCGATAGTATTCTAGCCGGACTATATATATATATATATATATATATATATATATATATATATATATATATATATATATATATATATAGAGAGAGAGAGAGAGAGAGAGAGAGAGCTAGGTTAGAATACTATTAATAGTACCAAGTCATTGGTACTATTAAGTTTTTAACCGTTGAATTAAGAAATATATGGTTGAGATGATAGTAGGCCCCTTGGATTTAATGGGTGGTTGGGAAATAGTAAAATCTAACGGGCAAAAATAATTAAAAGGCTTGATCTAACGGTAGAAAACTTGATAGCATCAAATATTTGGTACTATCGATAGTATACTATCCGGACTATATATATATATATATATATATATATATATATATATATATATATATATATATATATATATATATATTAAAAAAATTACTGTGGTAACACAATTAAAACAGCAAATTATATTTATTTTATTTATTTATTTTTAGAAATTACAGTAGCAAAAAAAGTATTCTTTAACAAAATAAAAAAAAAACAGTAATTTTATATTATATATATATATATCTTTTACTTTACTATTGCAAAAACAGTATATATATATAAAAAATTAATTTAAAATTAACAGTAAATTAAAATTGCAAGAAACTGTATGCAATTAAAATTTTAAAATGCTAATCCCATTATGTTTAAGTTTGAATGTCAATCATACAAACAAGTTGACAACAAATTATATGTTACATGCAATTTTTTATTTTTTATTTTTCGGATTAGCACTCGTTAGATTATAATCACAATCAAATAAGAAGAAATACACATTAAAATGTTAGAAAAATAATCGCACTAAATCTGATTGTGATTAAATTATCTAACTATTTTTATGATTAAATTGAATAACAAAACTTACTGTTAAGTGCTATGAAAATTTCAGAAATTGTAGTAGAAAGAAGTCAAAATAAATTAATCCGGAAGCGTGCGAGGCACTGCCCTAAGATGTATTTTCGTCCTTCGTGCGGATTAATCGGAGACACCACCCCAATGTACGACCGGAACTCCCCTTCCTACGAGCACGACCGCGGAAGAAGTTGATGAAGTTTTTTTCAACACCTGATAAAAAAATAGAATAAAAAAATAAAATAAAATCTCTCAAACAAATTTTTCTTCTCTATTTTTTTTTTAAAAAAACCAATTTTTCTACTATTTTTTTATATTATCCCTATGCATGCACAGGGGAGCTATTTGTAGGGTAAAAAAAATGAACGTTGGGATATGTTCATGTGCGGGTATCACGGGCATCAATGGCAGTAATGTGCATTTTCATTCACAACGTACCCAACGCAATAAATACATAATTAAAAATTAAATAAAATTAATAAACAAAATTAAAATTAATGTATAGAGAATTTTGAATTTACACCAACACCTCTTGCACATAAGTCAATGGTCGTAGGCATCTGATATTTACCCTAAGCTAAATTCAGGCCGAGACAGCTTTATTCAAAACTAAAAGGGTCAGTTTAGATAATAGGGATAAAAATTCAAAACCAGACGGTTATGATTTCGATTACTGTAAATTGCTCGTTTGATTTTCAAACTATGAGTCAAGTGATATTTTGGTTTTTAAATTTTGATTTATTATAATTTCTGACTCGAACTTTTAAATTATTGTAATTAAGTCTCACAATGTAATTTAGTCAGCTAAATATTAATAAATTATTGATGTAAGAGTGATGGATGAGAAGCTGGGAGGGTAGAGGAGAGGAGAGGCAAACACTGTAGAGACCCTAGGGTTGGGGTTTTTATCTCCATCAAAGCAAGGAATAGGTGGAGAAAGGAATAGGTGGGAAAACTTCATAGGAGAGCTCTAGGAGAAGAAATTTGTCTCTTCACTTTCCCCTTTGGCTAAGATATTGAGAGAGATGAATAGGGTAAAATCAATGGTTTTGAATTTTGGTATTTAAAAGAGATTTTGAGGTCTTTTATAGGCTTTTACACCATTTTTAAGGATTTTTTTTTGAAGATTTGTAATAACAATGAATTTAAACTTCAAATGAATTTCTAGAATTTTTAAATTCAAAAATTCAAATTTCGAAGGGGTATCCATGAAGAAACGATTAACTTAACGAAACGGGACCGAATCTAACGAAACAAAATCGCTACCTGAATGGTGTTATTGATATGAACATTGTGGTGAAGTCCGATTTTGAATTCGGCAAAGTGAAACCACGAAAAAACACATAAAATAGTATTTTTATTTTTTAAGAAAAAGTTTCAATATTTTATGCGCCGAATTGCGCGAAATTGAACATGGAGGGTCTTCGACGCGTAATACGCATCTAGTCAGGTACTGGATTAAAAATAATAAAGTAGGAAGGAGCTATTGGAATTTTGTCACAAAATCTTTATATAGCTCTTTAGGGTTCTCTTGGGGAGAACCCTAGCCGCATCCTCTTCCCCACTGAACCACCCTGCCCCTCTTCCTTCTCCTATGCGTACTTTCCTCGGAGAAGCACTTTCTTCTTCTTATTTGCTTGTTCTCGGGTTGGAAGGAAGTTGAGGCCACCAAACATCTTTGCATCACCCATGGACCTTCCCCACGTCGCCACAGCCTTCTAGAGATCCTCCCTATGCACCCCCATCGCCGAAGTGCCGCCCTATAGCCGCCGGAAAATCTAGATCTCAGTCAAGCGGCTTCGAGCGCCACCACCATCACCTCTCTTCGGGTTTGAAGGGTTGGGAGGGCCTTTGCTAACCTCTAGTGACTTCCCCGACGTTCCCTATGCGCCTCCGGCTGACGGCATTACCGAAAAAAACCACCCCGAGGTCCTCATCCTTTATCTTGACCAATCTCCACCAGTGTCTCCGCCGCCTCCAGCTGCCGACAGTGGCTTCGTTGATCTCCCCTCGTCGGACACAACCTCCCTCGGTTGTTGGTTGCACCACCACCCGACCGCCAGAACCTCAGCTCCACCGAGCTTGCCTAGGTGCAGCTGCAACCTAGCACCTCTGGCCGCCGCCACTCCAGACTGCTGGCGACACACCGGGCTACCTCCCTGCACCGTACTTGACCCCCTTCTACTCCTGCATGCACCCATAGCCTCTTTGAAGCCAAGCTCTGCTGAGCTGTCCAAGCCCGAGCCCAGGTGCCTAGTAATAGTCGTGGTTGCTCCGACCACCACTCCGACGCCTCCCAGACTGCAGGCAAGCAAGCCTCTAAACCTTAGATCTTCTTGAGTTGTAATGATCGACCCAACTAGCAATAATAACTCGTTGGACCTAAACAACCGACCGAAAATGCTTAAGCCCATTTATTATTATTTGTGTCCATATCTCTATATACCCTAATCAAACTTCATTCCCATCTAATATGGGATTATTGGGGTGTGCACATACTCCCTCGTTTAGGTCATGCATCCCTCGTCAGCCCAAACACACACACACACACAGCCTAAGATTACCAGGTGATGTGAAACTTGTCTCACCAGCCTTGTCTTCAGGACCCTGACATAACCTGTCACCTTGTCTTTCGACTCTAGCCAGTCGAGACTCGTTGTAGAGTACCGGGGTAAGTAACTGTCAGTGTGACTGTGTGAGCATCTGGAGATACTTGGATAGTGTGAGTGTCGTTTGGATGCTCAAATGACGCAAAAACGGGCTCGGGACCGCAAAATGACTGGAAACTAGATGTTAAGAGTTTTCGGGCGCCCTAGGAATTGTTCCTGTCACGCCCCGGGGTCGAAACTACGATCCGGGCCCGCCAACAGATCCGCCGCCCATACGGAAGCCCCGTATAGACGAAGCGTCTAACCTGTAAAAGATAATACTACGGCTATACAGATATCATAGCTGAAAAATAAACTACTGAAATATATAAAAAAAAAACAACTCCAAATAGTGTAAGCCTGAACCTCATAACATAAGTCTCTCAAAAATAAACACTCTCAACAGCAACTATCTACAATAATCCAGCAGACTGTACTACAAGGCTCCAAAAAGGGGGTACAACTATACTCCAAATACGAGTAGGGAACTAGCTCGCGACTCCCTTACCTCGATCAACTGGTGCAGCAACAGGAGTAGGAACAGGGATAGATGCCTATGGAAGATCTGTCACCAACAGAGGGTGTGAGAACACATCGTCACATAGTTCTCAGTGGGTACCGTCTCCAAGACCACGGTCTGCCCACTAAGTCTACTAGAGGCATAAGATAACAGGAAAACTGTAATGATGTAAAGATAAGCTGGAAAGAATCTACAGCTATCATGCATCTATCTACAATGCTGAATGGGTGATACAGATGAAAATGATGCATCGACTCTAACCCAATACTCAATCAACCCAATCACAGTGACTGCCACATAGGGTCCAGTCAAACCTGCGCCACCTACTGCATTACATCCACGGAGGACTTGGACCTTACGTAGGGCGTCCCACACGGACTGCGTCGACAAGTCGCGATAGTAAAGTAACAGGTCAAACTCCGGAGTGGCACTAAAGGGGTGTGACCCCACCGGGGAAAGTATCCGCGCATCTCTGTCGAGCTCAATATGGCTCATGCAGGCTATAGTCCAAATCCACGATCAATCAAATCGGAAATAATAACTCAACACTAATAACATCTACCGGAGACACCCACAGGCTCGGGACCACCGTCAACCCAAACGGCTCCCAGAACCAAACCACTCGACTCACCAGACGAGAAGAAACCAACTGACACAACAAGGGTCCGAGAATCCCGAAAGGCCGGTTGTTACGGAATTTGAGTTGGCGTATTTCGTGAATTCGGTTAAGTCTTGAAGATTGAAGGTAAAGGAAGTTGGATCATATAACTCAATCTCAAGAAAGAAGAATTCAAAAGGATCAGGTATGTTTAACTTAATATCTTTGGTGATCCGAATACTTCTTATAGCGTAGAAACACTTGGATGGATTTGTTATTGCATAAATATCAAAAACTGGACATGGACATGTTCAGGATCCGGATCAGACTGTTCAATCCGGATCCCGAAGGTGGTTGGTTCATACACCAGTTCAATCCGGATCGTAGCTTCCCTTGATCCGGATCCCGAACACTGAGTTTACCATTTTATTTGAACGATCCGGATCAGGCTTCGCAATCCGGATCCCGAACGTTGATGTTTGGTGAACTGTTTGAACGATCCGGATCAAGCACTTCGATCCGGATCCCGAACCTTCATTTTTCTGGAATCTATTTTTCTCGCCTACTGCAATGCCGGATCGCTGATCTCCGATCTCGGATCGTCGTCATGTAAAAACTCCAGAAAAGGTTAGATTTTGATCCTTATCTTCTTCCAAGGGTTTCTAACCTATAAATAGACCCTATGATTCTTTTTCTAGGGTTAATCCAAGTAATCCAAATAGCCGTCATAATAAAATATAATCTTATATACGGCCTAAGATCCACATATAGAGAAGAAAGGAAATACTAGATTTAATCTTATGTTTCTTCATCTATATTGATTGATTTGATTCTAGGTTTTTATACTCATATTCTGAGTAGAATCAAATCAATGAATACTTAGATGGTATTTCCGATCTATTTCTAATCTAAGTATTCGGCAGATCATCACCACCCCAAAAAACAACGATTTACCCCAAAATCGGCGCGTGGACTCGCGTGGCCTTGTGGATTCAAGGTGCAACCGCTCTCGTGGATTCGGAGCGAGGTACGTTCGTGGATTCGAAGCGTGCTACTGGGTGAAGACCGTGGATTCGGTCGGACGTCGTGGACTCGACGTTGGACGCCGTGGATTCGGCGTTGGACGCACATCGTGGATTCGAGAAGCGTCGTGGAGCGAGCGGAGAAGATCAACTAGGAGCGTATGGAAAAGGTTGAGTCGTCTGTGAGTACGGTATATCACCTTGTACGTGTTTAATTCTAGTGGATTTCACCGTGTTATCGGTCCCGTGGTTTTTTACTCCGGTTTGGAGTTTTCCACGTAAAAATCTCTGCGTGTTATTTATTTTTCCGCATTGGGTTTTTATATCACAAAGATTTTTGAGTGTTTATGGTTTACACCTATTCACCCCCCTCTAGGTGTTTTTTCCCCTATTTAGATCCTTTTATTCATATAACCCAACAAGTGGTATCGGAGCGGGAATAGGGTTGTAAACAATGGTTGAAGGTTGAAACATCAACAGACCTCCGTTCTTCGATGGAACAAATTATGCGTACTGGAAAGTACGGATGAAAGCCTTTTTAATTTCCGTCGACGAACGGGTGTGGCAATCAATTGAATTAGGATGGTCTAATCCAACTGAATTTATTGGTGATGTTCGCACCATCAAACCTAGGTCGAAATGGACCAAGGAAGAGATTGATATATCTTCTTACAATGGCAAGGGAATTAATGCTTTATTTAATGCCTTATCACAAACAGAGTTCTCTCGCGTCTCGGCATGTGAGACTGCGAAAGAAATCTGGGATGTTCTTCAAGTTACGCATGAGGGAACTAACCTTGTGAAGATTCAGAAACTGCAAATGCTTACGAGCAAGTTTGACTCTATTTTCATGGCAGAAAATGAATCGTTCACAGACTATTACACACGATTGCAAGACATCGTAAACTCACGTGCTAACTTGGGAGAGAAGATTCCAGAATTTAAAATTGTAAGAAAGATCTTAAGAACTCTTCCTGAAAGATTTCGTTCCAAGGTTACAGCCATTGAAACTATTAAACACCCGGACGAAATCCGTGTAGAAGAATTAGTTGGTTCTTTACAAACTTATGAAATGACATTTCCTACTAACTATTCTTCGGGAAAGGCATCCTCTTCTAAGTCTTCAGGTTATGCTTTGAAAACAACAAAAGAAGAAGACGCGGATTCATCCTCCTCAGGCGATGACGAGAATTTATCTATGGAGGACTTTGAGAAGCAGCTCGCTCTCTTGACAAGAAAGTTTCGCCGAAATTTTCGAAGGGGTAATTCAAGCAAAACTCCATCCTTCGGAAAGTGGAAGAAAGGCAAGGGTTCTTCAAGTTACAAGTCAAGAAAGCAAGAAGGCTTTTCTAAGGATAAGAAAAGCACAGAAGGACAAGTCCAATGCTTCAAGTGCCGAGGGTACGGCCATATCTCAACGGAATGTCCAACTAAGAATCCGTCTAAGAAGAAGGCGATGCAAGCCGTCACTTGGGATGACACCTCATCGTCAAATGAGTCATCGTCAAGTGATGAAGAAGACAACGCAACAGCGTTCCACGCGTCCACATCTTCACCCTTCATGTGCTTAATGGCAAGTACATCCGAGTCATTGTCCAACTCCACTGTTGAAAAGAATGCAACGGACAATGAATCGGATGATTCGGAAGGTGAAGATTTTGCTCTAGCCTACCACAGACTTTAAGGGATTCAAAGAAACTGGCTAAGCAAAACAAGGGGTTGAGAGGGAGATTGCAGGATCTCGAAGAAGAACTAAAGAGGGTAACTTCTCTCTCGACCGATCTTGAAGTGGAAAGGGATAATCTGTTAAAAGCAAATGTTTACCTTCAAGAGTCCAATGAGCAATTCGAGAAGAATTATATAGATATGGTTAACAAAGCGAATTACTTCTTGAAGCTCAACGGCGAGGCTCGACAGGAAAAATTGGAAATGACAGAGACCATTATCCAACTCAAGGATGACTTGCAACGATTTTCATCAGGAAGGAGTAAGTTGGATAAGCTTCTTGGTCTTGGTCAATCAAACAAGTTCGGCCTCGGATACAATTCTTTCTGAAGGACAATTTTAGTTCGGTTGGGACAGTTTTTGTGCCTCAGTCGGTATCTCCTCATCCGACACCGGAATTCACGACAAGCAACGACAACAAGCCTACTTCACCCTCTTCGGAATCGTCAAGCACTAAGGTATGTTTCATTGTAATTTTGCAGGGCACATAAGGAGAAATTGCAAGATGGGAGCCAAACAGTCAACTCAAGCACTTCTTGCAAACGACTACAAAAGGGTGATTCCTCGGAAATCGAATGCAAATTCTTTGAAGGAAAAGAGCCCGGTGAGTTCATCAAACAAGACGACGACGTCAAGGAAAAGCGATAGATCAAACAAGACGCTTTCACCAAAGGTATCAACCTCACAATCACTTTCGACGTACACCAAAACTCGAAAGGTCTGGGTACGCAAAGGTGAATTCTTCTCTCATCCTTGATCACGTCGGTACCAAACGGCCCTTGGAATTAATTGCATATGTATCTTATGGGGCCAACACGTCAACCATCCTTGGGAGGTAATGGTATATTTTCTTATTGGTTTGATGATTTCTCTCGGTATTCATGGGTAGCATTTTTAAAAGAGAAAGCTGATACTTTTGATTCTTTTCACGAGATTTGCCTTCGTATTATGATTGAAAAGAATGAAAGATCATTCGTGTTAGAAGTGATAGAGGTGGAGAATTCATAAATTCTAAATTCATTAATTTTTGCACTTCAACGGCATTAAGCATGAATTCTCAGCACCCTATACACCTCAACAGAATGGTGTTGTCGAGCGCAAAAACAGGGTTGTTCAAGAGATGGCACGTGTTATGCTTCATAGCCGGAATTTACCGCTACATTTTTGGGCTGAAGCTGTGAACACTGCAATCTATGTTATTAATCGAGTTTATTTGCGCCCGGGAACGTTAAATACACATATGAACTATGGTGTTGTAGAAACACCCAACATCAAATATTTTCGCATCTTCGGGAGTCGGTGTTACATTTTATGTGACCGTGAAAATCTTGGAAAGTTTGACTCTCGGAGTGACGAAGGGATTTTCCTTGGGGTATTCTACAAATAGTAGAGCATATCGGGTATTTAACTTGGAATCTAAAACGATCGTAGAATCTATAAATGTTAAGTAGATGAAGCTTTTCACTTTGCATCTGATAAATCTACCCCTGATATCTCTCTTGATGATGATACTCCTGTAAGTGCATCTTCTCATGATAATACTCCAATATTAATGATGCATCTAATGGTTCTTCAAGTTATCTGATGTGCAGGAATCATCTCATGTACCTCCGAGTACTCCATACAACAAACGTTACGCATCTCCAAGGATCATCCTGAATCAAACATCATTGGAGACCCACAAGAAGGAGTCAAAACTCGGAGACAGTTGGTTTGTGGATTCGCGTTCTGTTTCCACGATCGAACCAAGAACGTCGATGAAGCTCTTCAGGATGACTACTGGATTGAAGCAATGCAGGAAGAGCTCCATCAGTTTGAACGAAACAAAGTCTGGGAATTAACGACGCCTCCGAAGCAACACAATGTGATTGGTACTAAATGGATTTTCAAGAACAAGAAAAATGAGGATGGTACCATCATCAGGAACAAGCACGTTTAGTTGCTCAAGGCTACTCTCAAATAGAAGGTATAGACTTTGATGAAACGTTCGCCCCTGTAGCTAGACTCGAGTCCATTCGTATCTTATTCGCTATTGCTTGTCACTTTTAAAATAAAACTCTTTCAAATGGACGTTAAGAGCGCGTTTTAAATGGGTTTTTAAATGAGGAAGTTATGTGGCTCAACCGAAAGGTTTTGTAGACTGTAAACTACCTAACCATGTTTTCGTTTGAAAAAGGCTCTTTACGGTTGAAAACAAGCACCGCGAGCATGGTACGAAAGGTTGACAAAGCACCTTTTGGAGAAGGGCTATACTCGAGGGGGAGCAGATCGGACTCTCTTTGTGAAGCATTATCAAAATAACTTCATTGTGCACAAATCTATGTCGATGACATTGTGTTTGGAGCAACAAGGATAATGATGCTTCTAAATTCGCGAAACCATGGAAAGCGAATTTGAGATGTCTATGATGGGCGAACTGACATACTTTCTTGGATTGCAAGTGAAACAAAATGGTGAAGGCATCCATCTCTGTTCAATCCAAGTATGCAAGGAGTTGGTAAAGAAATTCGGATAGAAGATTCTAAAGATTTTCCTACTCCTATGGGAACTAGCAATAAGGGATAGGAAGTGAATCTCTTAGTGATAATGTAGACGAGAAACTGTATCGCAGTATGATTGGAAGTCTACTTTACCTCACGGCTAGTCGCCCGGATATATCCTTTAGTGTTGGGATTTGCGCGAGATATCAATCAGCACCAAAGGAGGTTCACCTGAAAGCGGTGAACGGATCATCCGGTACATCAAAGGAACTGTAAACTTCGGAATTTGGTATCCTATGGGAACAAGTTTAGATATTATTGGATACTCAGATGCCGATTGGGCAGGATCTGTGGATGATCGGAAAAGTACGAGTGGTGCATGTTTTTATCTTGGCCATTGTCTTGTTGCATGGCATAGTAAAAAGCAAAACTGCATGCACTCTCGACTGCCGAAGCGGAATACATCTCAGCGGGTAGTTGTTCAACTCAACTCATTTGGATGAAAAGCGTGTTGAGCGACTTCCGGATTTCAGCAAACTTCGGTAACTGTTTTTGTGACAACACAAGTGCTATAAACATTTCAAAAAACCCCTGGTGCACTCTAGAACAAAAACCATTGAACTTAGATATCATTTTCTTAGAGAGCTAGTTGAATCAAATATTCTTCAAATTTCCTACATTTCAACTGAAGATCAATTAGCTGACATTTTAACAAAACCTTTGGATCAAAAACGTTTTATTCATTTGCGTAAAGCAATTGGAATGCTTTCCTTGAAATAAACCCTTTTTTGAAACTTTTGTTTAGGTTAGGTTTTGTTGTTTGTGTTTTTGTTCATTATCTATGCTTAGACATAGAATTAATTGAGCATAGTTTTATTGACTTTAATTGCATCCTTTTATATATTTAGAAATTTATTATGCTTGGATATCATAATAATTCATTTGATGCAATGATCATTTATGTTAATTAAATCATCTTTGTTTTGATCAAAGTCAATTTCTCTCTCAATGATCTCTTGGTATAGTTTTATCTTATTTGACTGTTAGTCGAGTATGAATCGAGATCAATATTTGGTTGAATACTTTATATCTTAAATAATTGATAGCCAATTGAGGGGGAGTCAAAGAAAAAGTATATGCTCAAAAGATGTGGAAAGAGTTACATCCCAATGAGGAGTGTGAAAACTACCACCACATGGAGGAAAGGAACTACACCTCGGTCCGAGTACTGTGTGCAGCTACCACATGTATACCAAGCAGGTTTTTCAAGTTGATTAATTAAAATGCTGTTGAAATACTTGACTTGTCAAATTTCAAGGTTGGTATAAGGTGGGATTTTTAAGAAAGATGCTCAAAGAGCCACTCTCTTCAATAAATTGACTAGATATATTATCTACTTATCTGGGATTTCGACATCTATGATCTTGTATTTCATTTCTTTAGAATTGATGATTTGATAAAGGCATTACTCATAAGATCAAGTTAGATGTATTGAAGTGTTCAACTTTAAGGGATTTAATTTTTAAAATTTTCGTTTCATTTGTTGGATATTTTGATAATTTGGTATATAATCTATTTTTGTTGTATGAAACGATGATTTTCGTTTAAAGTTGATACACAAAAGTGCTTACATCTTTTTCTGGTTTTTCTAGAATTTCTCTGAAATTTTCTAAAGAAAAAGTTGGAGCCTTTCGCCCTTCCGAATCAGGAACGGGACTTTGCCGATCCGGATCCGTGCCACGCAGGATCCTTCTGCGGGCAGCCGATCCGGG
>CM055070.1:37499082-37529304 GCA_029204045.2 Tillandsia leiboldiana | reverse complement strand
AAAGAAGTTGAAGAAGAAGAATTGTATTATCAACAAAAGAAAGTACATTCAATTTGAACATACCCTCATATACAAAACCTTTTTTCCAATAATATTTATTCGCTAGAAATTACAACTTTATTAGATTCAAGTACAATCTTATAACCTAATGTAATAATAGAATCCACTAATCAGGTTCCGTCGGATCTCGGGAACATGCTGCACATTGTGAAGGATCAAAGTCTTTCCAGAAAGTAACTTCAGTTGACTGTTTCGATCCCCAGCACATTGACAGTTTTCCGTCTTCAACAGTCACACATCCTCTACCTGAGTCCTGATAGGAGGAGAATAGGGACCTATTAGTACAAACATGGACATTGACTCCTGAATCTAACCACCAATCTAAATCATGATAGGTGAGATTAACATTAGGAACAAAGGAGACTGACCTAAAAGTGGAGTTCGAAGGTTCACTGTGATGACCCAGATCTTCATTGGGGGTTTATGGCTTGATCAGTGGCTTCTGGAGGACTATCTTGGGAGTTGGGAGTGTTTGGGTGTGTATCGGACTCAAATGGACTCAGTGCGTTGAATGGATTCCGAGTGTATTCGGGTACCCTGTCGAATTTTGGGAGGAGTTTGGGCAAAGCGGAGGCCTTATTTGGATTCAGCGCGGAAAAACGATGAAAAAAACGGCTATTTACTGTATTTTTCTGAGTCGGACGCCCAAAAACGGAGACCCGGAAGTTTTTGGTGCAAATGGTGCATGGTGGGGAGCCGTGGACGGCCTAGGATACGTGGCAGCCCGCGATTAGGCCGGTGCACACCCTCTGGTCCATGGAGGTGGGCCGCCGGGCACGGTGGACCAGCGGGCCATGTGGCAGTGCGCTATTGGCCCGTGCTGTGCGCGCGGCGTGCGGGGTCGTCGCCGGCAGCCGGCAGGCGCCGGGGGAGGCGCGGGCACGGTGGACCGGGGCGCGCCATGTGGAGCCCCGGGTTGGGTGCGCGCGGTGCACCCGCGGGCACGCGGCTGCGGCCGTACGCGCACGCGGGCGTAGACACGGGGGCGGCGCGCTGACCGCGCCGGCGGGTCCGGGGCGGCACCGCGCCACGTGGCGCCGCGCCAGCTGGCTGGCGCTGAGCCGGCCGTACACGTGGCGGCGCCCGATTTGCGGGCGCCGCTGTCCGCTGTTATGCGGACACGTGTCGCCCTGGCGGTTTCGGGCGCTGGGCTGGACTGGCTTTCGGGCCGCACTGTGCGGGCCCGAAACTGTGCGGGCGCCCGGAACTTGGGACACAGAGGTAATTATTTCAATTGTTGTTTTGGGCCTATATATACCTCCACCTTCCTCTCTTTCTCTCCTTTTTCTGAAGCTTAGAGAGAGAATGGGAGGGAGTGCCCTCTATGAAAGTTGTTTCTCTTGTAGTTTTTGATCTCGTGGTGGATTCCCAGGATTTTTGGAGGCTCGACAGCGGCGATCTCGATTTTACAGTGCGCCTCGACTTTTCTCCATTTCGGCTCGTTTCCGTCGCATTTCAGTCGGGATTTTCCTGTGCGCAAACCAGAAGGAACTTTTGGGAGATTTCTGCAACAGCGCGTTCCTAAGAGGTAATGCTTTGATTTTTGTGTTGATCACTTCGCCCCGTTTCGTACTTTTGGCATGGTTCCCGAGGCATTTTTGACCCCCCCTTTTCTGTGATGAATTCTGGACAGCACCGGCTTGTTCAATTTATATCTTGGCCTAGGAGCATCGGATCAAGGTGTATAAGCACTCGATTTGGATCTACTCGTCGCAAGGAACGCGACCATATTTTTATCGGATTTTTCTGAGGATGATTCGAAGGTGATAATTAAGCTTTCCCTGGACTGTTTGCCACAGGATTTTGGTTGTGTGGCGTTGCGGCTTACCGCGGTGTTTATTTGTAACTTGACCTACAGGTATCGGATCGGAACATGCGAGTACTCGTTTCGATCGGCTCGACGCGACGATCGTAGCGGTTATTTTTTTGGATTTTTTCGAGTTCATCTCATAGGTGATATTTAGCCATTTCGGGACTGATTTTGGACAGCGGGTAATTGTGCATTTTTTGGATTAATTGTACGCCGTTTGGATTACCGTGCAGTGTGCCGTGATTACCTGAAGTGAGGGCGTATTTGGGTTGTGCTTCGCGTGCTCTGTGATCGAGGTGGGTGGTGTTGCATACCTCAACTTCTGACTTGCTCACTAAGTTTATTAGAGAAGCCCTCTATTGGACATATTGATTGATTACCATGCATGATTGACTGATATAAATGTGAGCCTATCATTTGAGATTAATTTGTGGACATAGCATGTTGGGAATATTATTGGGATAATATTATTGTGGAAATATGATTGCGGGGACATATTTAATAGCGATAATTAACATGCCATATTAGCACATAGATTTTATGAAAGTTGGTTAAATGGACTAATTATTAGGACATGATGGCATATCTATGTGCGGATACCACTTTGGGATTATGGATCAGGGATTATTTACATGTGTAGTTGACTGATGATTTTAGCATGATGGTTATATCTATGTGGATTTATTATTTGTTACACATGTGGAACTGTTATTTGATATTCTTTCTTTCATCTTGCATGAGGACTTTTGCATGCTTGTATGGACATCTAGATAGGCCACTATTTATTGCTACACTATCATATTGGGATTTGACTTAGGAGAAACCATGATTGTTTCCTTTCTCCTTCTTATTTAGACTTTCGAGTCATGTTGCTCGGGTTCGAGCAGAGGTTTGGGATAGTGTAGCCGGGACCTTAGGGTCGGAGACAGGGTGTACTTGATGTTGGATTTGTGGGTTATTGCGGCAACCGCGGACAGTAGGCGGTTGACCGGATATTGATTATTTTATCCGATGTGGATTGTGGGTTATTGTGGTAACCGCGGACATTAGGCGGTTAGCCAGATGTAGATTACTTTATTAGATTTGGGTCTTGTGGGGTGTTGCGGCGACCGCGGACATTGAGCGTTGACCGGATGTTTACTTATGCATCAGATTGGGTATCAGATTTATCTAGTGGATGGAGTTTCCCACTTATTGAGTACTATTGCATTAGATTGGGTATCAGATTTCTCTAGTGGATGGAGTTTCCCACTTATTGAGTACTATTGCATCAGATCGGGGTTTCATTAGTAGACGGAGTTTCCCACTTTGATCATAGTCTTGATTCAGTCTTGCTATATTGAGATATGTGTGACAGGGTTACTTTACTCGTGTGGGTCGCTCCCCTCGAGTGCCACTCCGGAGTAGGTTTTAGACCGTGACGGGTACCGGTCCATCTGATTGGGATTTTGAGCCTTGTGTGCTGGTCCCTTGGGATTTCGAGCCTTGTGTGCTGGTTCCCTACTGAGTTCTTGAGTTCGACAGCAGAGCAGGCAGTACCAGTTTTACTGGTGGCTAGATTGGGTTTATTTGATCAGATATTATTTCCTGATGCATTCATACTGCCATTTCTTTTGGTATTGCATTTAGAGGCATACTAGTGGTGGTTTCCCTTTATTCAGCAGTTCTGTTTACAGCTTTACCACTTATTTCTTTTCGTGCCTCTGGTAGACTTAGTGGGTACGCCGGATTTTGAGGCTTTACCCACAGGGGGAGGCTACTGGTTTACTAGTGGTTCTCACCCCCATTGTTGTTTCCCTCTTTTCTTCCTCCTGTTTTGCAGAGTCTTCTGCGGGAGTTGCTGATCTTTCGGTCGTTGTTCGAGGCGAGGGAGTCACGAGCTAGATCCTTACCGCCCGAGGAGTGTAGCTGTATCCCCTGGTTGGAGATTCCTTGTAGCTGTCAGCTGGTTTTTACTGTTTACTCTGGAGAGGGATTTTTTATATTTGGAGAGACTAATGTAGAGACTGATGTACTATAGTTTTAGTTTATCTCCCTTTTATAGTTGAGAGATGCTGTACTGAGGACATTGTATGGTGATTACCTGTATTTGAGGAGATGGATGTTGTACTTTATTTCGTGTTTGTACAGTGATTGGATTTTATTTTACAGCATTTTATTTCCGCTCTGATATTTGCGTAGCTATAGTACTATCTTTTGCAGGTTAGACGCTTCGCCTATGCGGGATTTTGCATAGGTGGCGGATCTGTTGGCGAGCCCGGGTCGCAGTTTCGACCCCGGGGCGTAATCATGTTGACTTGAGGTTTAGGATAATTGTTCTGATTGTTTTGGTCCTTCTTATAGACAACCTTCTTTTCTTCCGATAAAAGCATTTTGAAGCAAAATGATTGTCCGGCCACAGACATAACAGAATCCATCATTCTTCTTATTCCCATTAGATTGGTTAGTATTGGGTTTATGGGTATAGTTTTGGTTTCGGTTTGGGTTCTTACCCTTAAAGCTTTTACCCTTAGGTTTAAAATTTTATCTTTGGATTTAGACTCATGGTTTTGGTTTGAAATCTCGGTCAGGTTTAAGTTTGATCTGTTGTTGGTCGATTTAATCTCTCTAAGTCGATATTGGTCTTCTATTCTAATAGTTTGAATTACAGACCTAAGTTGAAGAGTTCCTTGGGCTCTTCTAAGTTCATGGGCAAATTTTGACCAAGAAGGGGGTAATTTGTCCAATAGGCAGGTAGCTTGATAGGTATAATCTAAATTTGAACCATTTCTATTAATTTTTGGATAAAATTTTAAAATTGGTGGATTTGATCATTTATAGGAATGTTCTTTACCATCCTAAAATTGTTAAAATCAGTAATGGTGAACCTAGCAGCGCCTTCATTATCTCTAATGTAAGCATCTTCTATAGCACACCATAAATCTTTGGCAGTTAGGTATTTTCTATATGTTTCATAAAGTTTATCTGAAAGACAACTTAGAATTCTAAATCTACAGTGGAATTCAATTTCTTCAGGGATCTGTCAGATACAGGTTTAGCAACTGAGATAGTAGCAGATTAGAAGAATCAGCAGGAGGAAGAGAAGAAACTTTAGAAGTAGGATAAGGAGATGCTTTGCCAATTGCAGTTATAAGGTCTAAGTTAATTAACCAAGCCTCTAATGTTTTTGCCACCTCGGAAATTCCACCCCTTTAAACTTTTCTGGCTTAAGGCTAGAAAAATCAACATAAGCCATTTTGGACAATCTAGTGAGGGAATAACGAAATTATGAATAATAAGAATGAGTTGCAAAAAAGGTTCAAAAGATCTTTTTAGAAAAACAAACATGTTGTTTAAGGTTTCTACCGAAGTCATCCAAAATATTTTAAGTGTTCAAGTTTTAATATTAATCTCTTAAATCAGTTGGTTCAATAGCAAACAGATGACCCAAACAATTAAAAGTTGAATTTGATTTAAATATTTTCGGATATAAATGCAATCAAATAAAATATATAAGCTGTAGGAAAAGATATAAGATTAAACTAAAGAATATAAAAGTAGACTTTGGGCTTATTGGTTATAGGTCTATATGTTAAGACAATAATTGTGGGTTCAAATCTCACTTGAAATAATTTATATATATATATATATATATATATATATATATATAATAAAAAAAATCTTAGCCTAATTTTTTTTTATAATAAACAAAAAATTATATATATAGAATTAGGCTAGAATACTATCGATAGCACCAAGTCATTGGTGCTATCAAGTTTTTAGCTTTTGGATTAAAAAATATGTGGTTAAGATGATAGTGGTGCCCTAGGGTTTACTAGGTGGTTGGTTGAATAGTAAAAATCTTAGGGGACCACTATAATCCAACCGCATATTTTTTCATCCAACGGCAGAAAACTTGATAGCACCAATTGCTTGGTGCTATCGATAGTATTCTAGCCGGACTATATATATATATATATATATATATATATATATATATATATATATATATATATATATATATATATAGAGAGAGAGAGAGAGAGAGAGAGAGAGCTAGGTTAGAATACTATTAATAGTACCAAGTCATTGGTACTATTAAGTTTTTAACCGTTGAATTAAGAATATATGGTTGAGATGATAGTAGGCCCCTTGGATTTAATGGGTGGTTGGGAAATAGTAAAATCTAACGGGCAAAAATAATTAAAAGGCTTGATCTAACGGTAGAAAACTTGATAGCATCAAATATTTGGTACTATCGATAGTATACTATCCGGACTATATATATATATATATATATATATATATATATATATATTAGTATATATAATCTATATATATATATATTAAAAAAAATTACTGTCGGTAACACAATTAAAACAGCACAATTATAGTTACTTTATTTATTTATTTTTAGAACTTACAGTAGCAAAAAAGTATTCTTTAACAAATAAACTAAAATAAAACAGTAATTTCTTATTATATATATATACTTCTTTTACTTTACTATTGCAAAAACAGTATATATATATAAAAATTAATTTAAAATTAACAGTAAATTAAAATTGCAAGAAACTGTATGCAATTAAAATTTTAAAATGCTAATCCCATTATGTTTAAGTTGAATGTCAATCATACAAACAAGTTGACAACAATTATATGTTTACATGCAATTTTTATTTTTTATTTTTCGGATTAGCACTCGTTAGATTATAATCACAATCAAATAAGAAGAAATACACATTAAAATGTTAGAAAAATAATCGCACTAAATCTGATTGTGATTAAATTATCTAACTATTTTTATGATTAAATTGAATAACAAAACTTACTGTTAAGTGCTATGAAAATTTCAGAAATTGTAGTAGAAAGAAGTCAAAATAAATTAATCCGGAAGCGTGCGAGGCACTGCCCTAGATGTATTTTCGTCCTTCGTGCGGATTAATCGAGGACACCACCCCAATGTACGACCGGAACTCCCCTTCCTACGAGCACGACCGCGGAAGAAGTTGATGAAGTTTTTTCACACCTGATAAAAAAATAGAATAAAAAAATAAAATAAAATCTCTCAAACAAATTTTTCTTCTCTATTTTTTTTTTAAAAAACCAATTTTTCTACTATTTTTTTATATTATCCCTATGCATGCACAGGGGAGCTATTTGTAGGGTAAAAAAAATGAACGTTGGGATATGTTCATGTGCGGGTATCACGGGCATCAATGGCAGTAATGTGCATTTTCATTCACAACGTACCCAACGCAATAAATACATAATTAAAAATTAAATAAAATTATAAACAAAATTAAAATTAATGTATAGAGAATTTTGAATTACACCAACACCTCTTGCACATAAGTCAATGGTCGTAGGCATCTGATAGTTACCCTAAGCTAAATTCAGGCCGAGACAGCTTTATTCAAAACTAAAAGGGTCAGTTTAGATAATAGGGATAAAAATTCAAAACCAGACGGTTATGATTTCGATTACTGTAAATTGCTCGTTTGATTTTCAAACTATGAGTCAAGTGATATTTTGGTTTTTAAATTTTGATTTATTATAATTTCTGACTCGAACTTTTAAATTATTGTAATTAAGTCTCACAATGTATATTAGTCAGCTAAATATTAATAAATTATTGATGTAGAGTGATGATGAGAAGCTGGGAGGGTAGAGGAGAGGAGAGGCAAACACTGTAGAGACCCTAGGGTTGGGGTTTTTATCTCCATCAAAGCAAGGAATAGGTGGAGAAAGGAATAGGTGGGAAAACTTCATAGGAGAGCTCTAGGAGAAGAAATTTGTCTCTTCACTTTCCCCTTTGGCTAAGATATGAGAGAGATGAATAGGGTAAAATCAATGGTTTTGAATTTTGGTATTTAAAAGAGATTTTGAGGTCTTTTATAGGCTTTTACACCATTTTTAAGGATTTTTTTTGAAGATTTGTAATAACAATGAATTTAAACTTCAAATGAATTTCTAGAATTTTTAAATTCAAAAATTCAAATTTCGAAGGGGTATCCATGAAGAAACGATTAACTTAACGAAACGGGACCGAATCTAACGAAACAAAATCGCTACCTGAATGGTGTTATGATATGAACATTGTGGTGAAGTCCGATTTTGAATTCGGCAAAGTGAAACCACGAAAAAACACATAAAATAGTATTTTTATTTTTTAAGAAAAAGTTTCAATATTTTATGCGCCGAATTGCGCGAAATTGAACATGGAGGGTCTTCGACGCGTAATACGCATCTAGTCAGGTACTGGATTAAAAATATAAAGTAGGAAGGAGCTATTGGAATTTTGTCACAAAATCTTTATATAGCTCTTTAGGGTTCTCTTGGGGAGAACCCTAGCCGCATCCTCTTCCCCACTGAACCACCCTGCCCCTCTCCTTCTCCTATGCGTACTTTCCTCGGAGAAGCACTTTCTTCTTCTTATTTGCTTGTTCTCGGGTTGGAAGGAAGTTGAGGCCACCAAACATCTTTGCATCACCCATGGACCTTCCCCACGTCGCCACAGCCTTCTAGAGATCCTCCCTATGCACCCCCATCGCCGAAGTGCCGCCCTATAGCCGCCGGAAAATCTAGATCTCAGTCAAGCGGCTTCGAGCGCCACCACCATCACCTCTCTTCGGGTTTGAAGGGTTGGGAGGGCCTTTGCTTAACCTCTAGTGACTTCCCCGACGTTCCCTATGCGCCTCCGGCTGACGGCATTACCGAAAAAACCACCCCGAGGTCCTCATCCTTTATCTTGACCAATCTCCACCCAGTGTCTCCGCCGCCTCCAGCTGCCGACAGTGGGCTTCGTTGATCTCCCCTCGTCGGACACAACCTCCCTCGGTTGTTGGTTGCACCACCACCCGACCGCCAGAACCTCAGCTCCACCGAGCTTGCCCTAGGTGCAGCTGCAACCTAGCACCTCTGGCCGCCGCCACTCCAGACTGCTGGCGACACACCGGGCTACCTCCCTGCACCGTACTTGACCCCCTTCTACTCCTGCATGCACCCATAGCCTCTTTGAAGCCAAGCTCTGCTGAGCTGTCCAAGCCCGAGCCCTAGGTGCCTAGTAATAGTCGTGGTTGCTCCGACCACCACTCCGACGCCTCCCAGACTGCAGGCAAGCAAGCCTCTAAACCTTTAGATCTTCTTGAGTTGTAATGATCTGACCCACTAGCAATAATAACTCGTTGGACCTAAACAACCGACCGAAAATGCTTAAGCCCATTTATTATTATTTGTGTCCATATCTCTTATATACCCTATCACAACTTCATTCCCATCTAATATGGGATTATTGGGGTGTCACATACTCCCTCGTTTAGGCATGACATCCTCGTCAGCCCAAACACACACACACACAGCCTAAGATTACCAGGTGATGTGAAACTTGTCTCACCAGCCTTGTCTTCAGACCCTGACATAACCTGTCACCTTGTCTTTCAGACTCTAGCTCAGTCGAGACTCGTTGTAGAGTACCGGGGCTAAGTAACTGTTCAGGTGTGACTGTGTGAGCATCTGGAGATACTTGGATAGTGTGAGTGTCGTTGGATGCTCAAATGACGCAAAAAACGGGCTCGGGACCGCAAAATGACTGAAACTAGATGTTTAAGAGTTTTCGGGCGCCCTAGGAATTGTTCCTGTCACGCCCCGGGGTCGAAACTACGATCCGGGCCCGCCAACAGATCCGCCGCCCATACGGGAAGCCCCGTATAGACGAAGCGTCTAACCTGTAAAAGATAATACTACGGCTATACAGATATCATAGCTGAAAAATAAACTACTGAAATATATAAAAAAAAAACAACTCCAAATAGTGTAAGCCTGAACCTCATAACATAAGTCTCTCAAAAATAAAACTCTCAACAGCAACTATCTACAATAATCCAGCAGACTGTACTACAAGGCTCCAAAAAGGGGGTACAACTATACTCCAAATACGAGTAGGGAACTAGCTCGCGACTCCCTTACCTCGATCAACTGGTGCAGCAACAGGAGTAGGAACAGGGATAGATGCCTATGGAAGATCTGTCACCAACAGAGGGTGTGAGAACTACATCGTCACATAGTTCTCAGTGGGTACCGTCTCCAAGACCAACGGTCTGCCCACTAAGTCTACTAGAGGCATAAGATAACAGGAAAACTGTAATGATGTAAAGATAAGCTGGAAAGAAATCTACAGCTATCATGCATCTATCTACAATGCTGAATGGGTGATACAGATGAAAATGATGCATCGACTCTAACCCAATACTCAATCAACCCAATCACAGTGACTGCCACATAGGGTCCAGTCAAACCTGCGCCACCTACTGCCATTACATCCACGGAGGACTGGACTTACGTAGGGCGTCCCACACGGACTGCGTCGACAAGTCGCGATAGTAAAGTAACAGGTCAAACTCCGGAGTGGCACTAAAGGGGTGTGACCCCACCGGGGAAAGTATCCGCGCATCTCTGTCGAGCTCAATATGGCTCATGCAGGCTATAGTCCAAATCCACGATCAATCAAATCGGAAATAATAACTCAACACTAATAACATCTACCGGAGACACTCCACAGCTCGGGACCACCGTCAACCCAAACGGCTCCCAGAACAAACCACTCGACTCACAGACGAGAAGAAACCAACTGACACAACAAGGGTCCGAGAATCCCGAAAGGCCGGTTGTTACGGAATTTGAGTTGGCGTATTTCGTGAATTCGGTTAAGTCTTGAAGATTGAAGGTAAAGGAAGTTGGATCATATAACTCAATCTCAAGAAAGAAGAATTCAAAAGGATCAGGTATGTTTAACTTAATATCTTTGGTGATCCGAATACTTCTTATAGCGTAGAAACACTTGGATGGATTTGTTATTGCATAAATATCAAAAACTGGACATGGGACATGTTCAGGATCCGGATCAGACTGTTCAATCCGGATCCCGAAGGTGGTTGGTTCATACACCAGTTCAATCCGGATCGTAGCTTCCCTTGATCCGGATCCCGAACACTGAGTTTACCATTTTATTTGAACGATCCGGATCAGGCTTCGCAATCCGGATCCCGAACGTTGATGTTTGGTGAACTGTTTGAACGATCCGGATCAAGCACTTCGATCCGGATCCCGAACCTTCATTTTTCTGGAATCTATTTTTCTCGCTACTGCAATCCGGATCGCTGATCTCCGATCCGGATCGTCGTCATGTAAAAACTCCAGAAAAGGTTAGATTTTGATCCTTATCTTCTTCCAAGGGTTTCTAACCTATAAATAGACCCTATGATTCTTTTTCTAGGGTTAATCCAAGTAATCCAAATAGCCGTCATAATAAAATATAATCTTATATACGGCCTAAGATCCACATATAGAGAAGAAAGGAAATACTAGATTTAATCTTATGTTTCTTCATCTATATTGATTGATTTGATTCTAGGTTTTTATACTCATATTCTGAGTAGAATCAAATCAATGAATACTTAGATGGTATTTCCGATCTATTTCTAATCTAAGTATTCGGCAGATCATCACCACCCAAAAAACAACGATTTACCCCAAAATCGGCGCGTGGACTCGCGTGGCCTTGTGGATTCAAGGTGCAACCGCTCTCGTGGATTCGGAGCGAGGTACGTTCGTGGATTCGAAGCGTGCTACTGGGTGAAGACCGTGGATTCGGTCGGACGTCGTGGACTCGACGTTGGACGCCGTGGATTCGGCGTTGGACGCACATCGTGGATTCGAGAAGCGTCGTGGAGCGAGCGGAGAAGATCAACTAGGAGCGTATGGAAAAGGTTGAGTCGTCTGTGAGTACGGTATATCACCTTGTACGTGTTTAATTCTAGTGGATTTCACCGTGTTATCGGTCCCGTGGTTTTTTACTCCGGTTTGGAGTTTTCCACGTAAAAATCTCTGCGTGTTATTTATTTTTCCGCATTGGGTTTTTATATCACAAAGATTTTTGAGTGTTTATGGTTTACACCTATTCACCCCCCTCTAGGTGTTTTTTCCCCTATTTAGATCCTTTTATTCATATAACCCAACAAGTGGTATCGGAGCGGGAATAGGGTTGTAAACAATGGTTGAAGGTTGAAACATCAACAGACCTCCGTTCTTCGATGGAACAAATTATGCGTACTGGAAAGTACGGATGAAAGCCTTTTTAATTTCCGTCGACGAACGGGTGTGGCAATCAATTGAATTAGGATGGTCTAATCCAACTGAATTTATTGGTGATGTTCGCACCATCAAACCTAGGTCGAAATGGACCAAGGAAGAGATTGATATATCTTCTTACAATGGCAAGGGAATTAATGCTTTATTTAATGCCTTATCACAAACAGAGTTCTCTCGCGTCTCGGCATGTGAGACTGCGAAAGAAATCTGGGATGTTCTTCAAGTTACGCATGAGGGAACTAACCTTGTGAAGATTCAGAAACTGCAAATGCTTACGAGCAAGTTTGACTCTATTTTCATGGCAGAAAATGAATCGTTCACAGACTATTACACACGATTGCAAGACATCGTAAACTCACGTGCTAACTTGGGAGAGAAGATTCCAGAATTTAAAATTGTAAGAAAGATCTTAAGAACTCTTCCTGAAAGATTTCGTTCCAAGGTTACAGCCATTGAAACTATTAAACACCCGGACGAAATCCGTGTAGAAGAATTAGTTGGTTCTTTACAAACTTATGAAATGACATTTCCTACTAACTATTCTTCGGGAAAGGCATCCTCTTCTAAGTCTTCAGGTTATGCTTTGAAAACAACAAAAGAAGAAGACGCGGATTCATCCTCCTCAGGCGATGACGAGAATTTATCTATGGAGGACTTTGAGAAGCAGCTCGCTCTCTTGACAAGAAAGTTTCGCCGAAATTTTCGAAGGGGTAATTCAAGCAAAACTCCATCCTTCGGAAAGTGGAAGAAAGGCAAGGGTTCTTCAAGTTACAAGTCAAGAAAGCAAGAAGGCTTTTCTAAGGATAAGAAAAGCACAGAAGGACAAGTCCAATGCTTCAAGTGCCGAGGGTACGGCCATATCTCAACGGAATGTCCAACTAAGAATCCGTCTAAGAAGAAGGCGATGCAAGCCGTCACTTGGGATGACACCTCATCGTCAAATGAGTCATCGTCAAGTGATGAAGAAGACAACGCAACAGCGTTCCACGCGTCCACATCTTCACCCTTCATGTGCTTAATGGCAAGTACATCCGAGTCATTGTCCAACTCCACTGTTGAAAAGAATGCAACGGACAATGAATCGGATGATTCGGAAGGTGAAGATTTTGCTCTAGCCTACCACAGACTTTTAAGGGATTCAAAGAAACTGGCTAAGCAAAACAAGGGGTTGAGAGGGAGATTGCAGGATCTCGAAGAAGAACTAAAGAGGGTAACTTCTCTCTCGACCGATCTTGAAGTGGAAAGGGATAATCTGTTAAAAGCAAATGTTTACCTTCAAGAGTCCAATGAGCAATTCGAGAAGAATTATATAGATATGGTTAACAAAGCGAATTACTTCTTGAAGCTCAACGGCGAGGCTCGACAGGAAAAATTGGAAATGACAGAGACCATTATCCAACTCAAGGATGACTTGCAACGATTTTCATCAGGAAGGAGTAAGTTGGATAAGCTTCTTGGTCTTGGTCAATCAAACAAGTTCGGCCTCGGATACAATTCTTTCTGAAGACAATTTTAGTTCGGTTGGGACAGTTTTTGTGCCTCAGTCGGTATCTCCTCATCCGACACCGGAATTCACGACAAGCAACGACAACAAGCCTACTTCACCCTCTTCGGAATCGTCAAGCACTAAGGTATGTTTTCATTGTAATTTTGCAGGGCACATAAGGAGAAATTGCAAGATGGGAGCCAAACAGTCAACTCAAGCACTTCTTGCAACGACTACCAAAAGGGTGATTCCTCGGAAATCGAATGCAAATTCTTTGAAGGAAAAGAGCCTCGGTAGTTCATCAAACAAGACGACGACGTCAAGGAAAAGCGATAGATCAAACAAGACGCTTTCACCAAAGGTATCAACCTCACAATCACTTTCGACGTACACCAAAACTCGAAAGGTTTGGGTACGCAAAGGTGAATTCTTCTCTCATCCTTGAATCACGTCGGTACCAAACGGCCCTTGGAATTATTGCATATGGATCTTATGGGGCCAACACGTCAACCATCCTTGGGAGGTAAATGGTATATTTTCTTATTGGTTGATGATTTCTCTCGGTATTCATGGGTAGCATTTTTAAAAGAGAAAGCTGATACTTTTGATTCTTTTCACGAGATTTGCCTTCGTATTATGATTGAAAAGAATGAAAAGATCATTCGTGTTAGAAGTGATAGAGGTGGAGAATTCATAAATTCTAAATTCATTAATTTTTGCACTTCCAACGGCATTAAGCATGAATTCTCAGCACCCTATACACCTCAACAGAATGGTGTTGTCGAGCGCAAAAACAGGGTTGTTCAAGAGATGGCACGTGTTATGCTTCATAGCCGGAATTTACCGCTACATTTTTGGGCTGAAGCTGTGAACACTGCAATCTATGTTATTAATCGAGTTTATTTGCGCCCGGGAACGTTAAATACACCATATGAACTATGGTGTTGTAGAAAACCCAACATCAAATATTTTCGCATCTTCGGGAGTCGGTGTTACATTTTATGTGACCGTGAAAATCTTGGAAAGTTTGACTCTCGGAGTGACGAAGGGATTTTCTTGGGGTATTCTACAAATAGTAGAGCATATCGGGTATTTAACTTGGAATCTAAAACGATCGTAGAATCTATAAATGTTAAAGTAGATGAAGCTTTTCACTTTGCATCTGATAAATCTACCCCTGATATCTCTCTTGATGATGATACTCCTGTAAGTGCATCTTCTCATGATAATACTTCCAATATTAATGATGCATCTAATGGTTCTTCAAGCTTATCTGATGTGCAGGAATCATCTCATGTACCTCCGAGTACTCCATTACAACAAACGTTACGCATCTCCAAGGATCATCCTGAATCAAACATCATTGGAGACCCACAAGAAGGAGTCAAAACTCGGAGACAGTTGGTTTGTGGATTCGCATGTTATGTTTCCACGATCGAACCAAAGAACGTCGATGAAGCTCTTCAGGATGACTACTGGATTGAAGCAATGCAGGAAGAGCTCCATCAGTTTGAACGCAACAAAGTCTGGGAATTAACGACGCCTTCGAAGCAACACAATGTGATTGGTACTAAATGGATTTTCAAGAACAAGAAAAATGAGGATGGTACCATCATCAGGAACAAAGCACGTTTAGTTGCTCAAGGCTACTCTCAAATAGAAGGTATAGAATTTGATGAAACGTTCCCCCCTGTAGCTAGACTCGAGTCCATTCGTATCTTATTCGCTATTGCTTGTCACTTTAAAATAAAACTCTTTCAAATGGACGTTAAGAGCGCGTTTTTAAATGGGTTTTTAAATGAGGAAGTTTATGTGGCTCAACCGAAAGGTTTTGTAGACTGTAAACTACCTAACCATGTTTTTCGTTTGAAAAAGGCTCTTTACGGTTTAAAACAAGCACCGCGAGCATGGTACGAAAGGTTGACAAAGCACCTATTGGAGAAGGGCTATACTCGAGGGGGAGCAGATCGGACTCTCTTTGTGAAGCATTATCAAAATAACTTCACTGTTGCACAAATCTATGTCGATGACATTGTGTTTGGAGCAACAAAGGATAATGATGCTTCTAAATTCGCAGAAACCATGGAAAGCGAATTTGAGATGTCTATGATGGGCGAACTGACATACTTTCTTGGATTGCAAGTGAAACAAAATGGTGAAGGCATCCATCTGTGTCAATCCAAGTACGCAAAGGAGTTGGTAAAGAAATTCGGATTAGAAGATTCTAAAGATTTTCCTACTCCTATGGGAACTAGCAATAAGGGATTAGGAAGTGAATCTCTTAGTGATAATGTAGACGAGAAACTTTATCGCAGCATGATTGGAAGTCTACTTTACCTCACAGCTAGTCGCCCGGATATATCCTTTAGTGTTGGGATTTTCGCGAGATATCAATCAGCACCAAAGGAGGTTCACCTGAAAGCGGTGAAACGGATCATCCGGTACGTCAAAGGAACTGTAAACTTCGGAATTTGGTATCCTATGGGAACAAGTTTAGATATTATTGGATACTCAGATGCCGATTGGGCAGGATCTGTGGATGATCGGAAAAGTACGAGTGGTGCATGTTTTTATCTTGGCCACTGTCTTGTTGCATGGCATAGTAAAAAGCAAAACTGCATTGCACTCTCGACTACCGATGCGGAATACATCTCAGCGGGTAGTTGTTCAACTCAACTTATTTGGATGAAAAGCGTGTTGAGCGACTTCCGGATTTCAGCAACTTCGGTAACTGTTTTATGTGACAACACAAGTGCTATAAACATTTCAAAAAACCCTGTGTTGCACTCTAGAACAAAACACATTGAACTTAGATATCATTTTCTTAGAGAGCTAGTTGAATCAAATATTCTTCAAATTTCCTACATTTCAACTGAAGATCAATTAGCTGACATTTTAACAAAACCTTTGGATCAAAAACGTTTTATTCATTTGCGTAAAGCAATTGGAATGCTTTCCTTGAAATAAACCCTTTTTGAAACTCTTGTTTAGGTTAGGTTTTGTTTTTGTGTTTTTGTTCATTATCTATGCTTAGACATAGAATATTAATTGAGCATTAGTTTTATTGACTTTGACAGCATCCTTTTATATACTTAGAAATTTATTATGCCTTGGATATCATAATAATTCATTTGATGCAATGATCATTTATGTGAATTAAATCATCTTTGTTTTGATCAAAGTCAATTTCTCTCTCGATGATCTCTTGGTATGGTTTTTATTTTATTTGACTGTTTAGTCGAGTATGAAATCGAGATCAATATTTGGCTGAATACTTTATATCTTGAATAATTGATAGCCAATTGAGGGGGAGTCAAAGAAAAAGTATTATACTCAAAAGATGTGGAAAGAGTTACATCCCAATGAGGAGTGTGAAAACTACCACCACATGGAGGAAAGAGCTACCACCTCGGTCGTCCGAGTACTGTGTGCAGCTACCACATGTATACCAAGCAAGGTTTTTCAAGTTTGATTAATTAAAATGCATGTTGAAATACTTGACTCTGTCAAAATTTCAAGGTTGGTATAAGGTGGGATTTTTAATGAAAGATGCTCAAAGAGCCACTCTCTTTAATAAATTGACTAGATATATTATCTAATTTATCTGGGATTTTAGACATCTATTGATCTTTGTATTTCATTTTCTTTACCGAATTGATGATTTGATAAAGGCATTACACATAAGATCAAGTTAGATGTAATTGAAGCTGTTCAACTTTAAGGGATTTAATTTTTATAAATTTTCGTTTCATTTGTTGGATGTTATTGATAGATTTGGTATAATCTATTTCTTGTTGTATGAAACGATGATTTTCGTTTAAAGTTGATACACAAAAGTGCTTACAATCTTTTTCTGGTTTTTCTAGAATTTCTCTGAAATTTTCTAAAGAAAAAGTTGGAGCCGATTCGGATTGGACCTGCCGATCCGGATCCCGAACGCAGATATTCTTCTGCGGGCAGACGATCCGGATTGGACCTGCCGATCCGGATCCCGAACGCAGTTTTTCACTGCGGGTAGCCGATCCGGATCGTAATCACGAACTGATCCGGATCGCGGCTAGGGTTTTATATAGAACAAAAGGGTTTTGATTTCTTTTACTCCAATCTTTTGTTCCAAACTTTCCAGAGCTTCTCTCTCTAGATTTCATCCATCTTGGAAGCTTTCAAACTCAAGTTCTTCAATTCCAAGTAAGTTTTATTGATCAAAATCTCGGTTTTTCACAGTTTTTCTTATTCCTCCTCAAAACGTGATGATTTTCTTGTATCAATTTCATTTGTGGATGGTTTTTGATCAAATTTCTTTTGAAATAAGAACTCTGGGTAGATTAGTTTTGATTATATGCTAGGTATTCTCAAGATAAACGGATTTTTGGTCTTCGATTTCAAAAATTTCGGTTTTAGGGCATATAATGGGAATTTTCCAAAATCATGCAATTGATCTATTTTTAAATTTCCTTTTGCAAAACTAATTTGTTTCCTAGTCTCTCTACACAATAATGATTCTTTGGGTACAATTTTTCTAATTTTTGAAAACTTACAAAATTTTCGTGTTCTTGAGTTGCTCTTCACAGGATTTCAATCCTCTTAAAGCACGCACAGCTATGGAATTCTCATGGATCATCTTGCTGTTAGTCACAATGGTGCATACTCGAGCAACCAATAAACTGAAAAGAGCCAAGAAACTTCAACGAAAAGGTGAATTTGATCTGATTAGTGACTCGGACACTGAAACAAATAATGATGAAGTAGACTGGGACGTGTTAGCGAATGATGATGAATCAATGCCCGTTAAACCTGAACAAAAGGCTTCCAACGGATCAAAAGGAAAGGCACCCATTGACACAGGAAAAGCACCTATGACGTCACCGACCGTCTCGGTAAAAAGGAAACGACTTGCTCGACGCTTTGGACAAGCACGAGAGGCTAATGCTAGCAAGCCAATGGTTCCTGACTCCCCGCCTCGGGTGGAAGGAGTGTTCGTCAGCATTAATCGCCTTCAAGCTTTTGAACATCGTGAATGTATCGGTGAACGACATGTCAACATTGAAGCTCTCCGAAATCACTCACCAGAGTTTGGAACTTTAATTGAGCAAGCTAATCTCATCCAAGTCTGCCGATTCCCCGAATTACTTGGGTATTGCTTGTATCGTGTAAGAACCTTTTACACGAATGCAAGACATCTTCAAGAAGATGAACGTGGCTCAATGCATTTCTATACAAATATCCAAGGGATGAAACTTAAAATCACTCCGCAATTAATCGGCGAAGTCCTTGGAATGGAATCCAACACATCGGGGATCAACTATTTGACGGGAAGAAGTTTGACGAATGCCTTGTGGCAAACCGTGATAGGAAAAATTTGTCTGGAAGGAACTGAATCAGCTAATGGCAAAAGTGTAAAATCCAAACATCTTCGACTGGAGTACCGATTTCTTAATTTCATCACATGTTACAACATTCTTCCTAACATGCAGACCAAGTTAGTGAGATGGGATAGAATGCTGTTCTTATATCTCATAGGTCATCCCTCTGAGGCTGTAGGATTGAACATGAACATCCCCTACATAATTTGGAATAGAATGTCAAGATATGTTGTGCATCCTCATCCTTCTGAGCGACTTCCATTTCCATTAATCATCATGAGGATCTTGCAAAAGTTTGAAATTGATATAAGCTCGACATCATATCAACACTGTTGGGGGATGATAGATGAGTCAACGATTGTGAAGTCACTTCACAAATTACCACATGTTACTCCGACACCCTCCACTGGAAAGAAACCTTGTGTCGGCACCTCTGCCTCACCGTCTCAACAAGCACCCGGCGCGGATGATCAAGCATCGGTAACTTCGATTTTCAAGCAACAACAGCGCCTATCTTTTCAACAAGATCAATCACCAAAGAGCAGAGGCGAATCTCCGAAGAACTCGAGATAATCACAGCATCCCAAATCACATTAACTAAGACGGTCTCGTCAATAAAGAAGTTAATGCAGAAAATGTTCTCGAAAATGGGATACAGCGCCTCGGATGACTCAGATTCAGATGCTTGAATCGTTTGTCTAATAATTCTCTTGTGCAGGAACTTCATTTTTTTTTACTTTTTTTGTGCAGGTTTTTAAGTTTTAGTTTTAAGTTTTTGTTCTCAAACTTTTGGTACTTGAACTGTTAACTATTCTCTCCATTTTGGTAATTTTTTGGCTAACTTTTGTGACAAAAAGGGGGAGAGAGAAGTATAAACAATGATACAATGGTTGTGAGAAACTTGAAACTATAGAGGTAAGTATAACCTCAACTTGAAAGGTAAGTAGAACTTCAACTTTCGGTTTTCATTTGTGTTTGAATGCATGCCTCGACTAACTATTCGACTAACTATTTGGGCATGTAATATAACTAACAAGTTGATGTTCACTAACATGACATTTGGATGTTGATTGCATAGAAGATATGTTGGTGTTTTAACTATGATCAGTTTACATATCTGAATGTATAAATGTCATGGTAAGTATAAATGAGTATAAACTTCATCTCTGTATGTGATTTTTGAATGATATAAAATTCTTGAGGTATCTAACGATTTCTTTTGTCAAGAATGATTTCTTTTGCAGAGAGTACAGATGTCTAAGTCTAGAGTCTGTTTTAGGAGTTTAACTCATGTATTTTATTTTGGATCTCCATTGTAAATTTTTGTTGTATGGTGATAGCAACAAAAATATCTTTTTGAATTTTCTTGAGTGGATCTATGTTTTGTCACGAAACCGCCAAAGGGGGAGATTGTTACGGAATTTGAGTTGGCGTATTTCGTGAATTCGGTTAAGTCTTGAAGATTGAAGGTAAAGGAAGTTGGATCATATAACTCAATCTCAAGAAAGAAGAATTCAAAAGGATCAGGTATGTTTAACTTAATATCTTTGGTGATCCGAATACTTCTTATAGCGTAGAAACACTTGGATGGATTTGTTATTGCATAAATATCAAAAACTGGACATGGGACATGTTCAGGATCCGGATCAGACTGTTCAATCCGGATCCCGAAGGTGGTTCGTTCATACACCAGTTCAATCCGGATCGTGGCTTCCCTTGATCCGGATCCCGAACACTGAGTTTACCATTTTATTTGAACGATCCGGATCAGGCTTCGCAATCCGGATCCCGAACGTTGATGTTTCGTGAACTGTATGAACGTCCGGATCAAGCACTTCGATCCGGATCCCGAACCTTCGTTTTTTCTGGAATCTGTTTTTCTCGCTACTGCAATCCGGATCGCCGATCTCCGATCCGGATCGTCGTCATGTAAAAACTCCAGAAAAGGTTAGTTTTTGATCCTTATCTTCTTCCAAGGGTTTCTAACCTATAAATAGACCCTATGATTCTTTTTCTAGGATTAATCCACATAATCCAAATAGCCGTCATAATAAAATATAATCTTATATACGGCCTAAGATCCACATATAGAGAAGAAAGGAAATACTAGATTTAATCTTATGTTTCTTCATCTATATTGATTGATTTGATTCTAGGTTTTTATACTCATATTCTGAGTAGAATCAAATCAATGAATACTTAGATGGTATTTCCGATCTATTTCTAATCTAAGTATTCGGCGGATCATCACCACCCAAAAAACAACCATTTACCCCAAAATCGGCGCGTGGACTCGCGTGGCCTTGTGGATTCAAGGTGCAACCGCTCTCGTGGATTCGGAGCGAGGTACGTTCGTGGATTCGAAGCGTGCTACTGGGTGAAGACCGTGGATTCGGTCGGACGTCGTGGACTCGACGTTGGACGCCGTGGATTCGGTGTTGGACGCACATCGTGGATTCGAGAAGCGTCGTGGAGCGAGCGGAGAAGATCAACTAGGAGCGTATGGAAAAGGTTGAGTCATCTGTGAGTACGGTATATCACCTTGTACGTGTTTAATTCTAGTGGATTTCACCGTGTTATCAGTCCCGTGGTTTTTTACTCCGGTTTGGAGTTTCCACGTAAAAATCTCTGCGTGTTATTTATTTTTCCGCATTGGGTTTTTATATCGCAAAGATTTTTGAGTGTTTATGGTTTACACCTATTCACCCCCCTCTAGGTTGTTTTTTCCCCTATTTAGAATCCTTTTATTCATATAACCCAACACCGTGCCTAGAACCCCAATCAAACAAGAACAGGTTCCAAGCTCAACCTTTCGAAGTTCTCGATCCCCGGGGAAAACTAGCTCTCTCAGGTAAAACATCCGGAGGGAACCAATCAGGGTCCGAAAGTTTCGAGAGACTAACACCTACAACCCTATCAAACAAGAATAGGTTCTAGGCATAGCCCCCGTAGCTTTCGTCCCCAAAACAATGAAACGGCCCCTAGAACCCAAATCACTCAACCCTCTCGGGCGAGGAAGTTTGTAAGAAGGAATGACAGTTATTTCGAAAACTATTTTGATTTGAGAAGCCCAATTTAATGAATTTTAGTTTCTTAAGAAAATCAGTTAAAATAAGTTTTATTTTCCAAACCTCGAAGGGCTAATGCCTTCACCCTATCAAACAAGAACAGGCTCCGGCGATCCATCGAAATTTGGAAGGAAAACCTTTGTTTACTGAAATTATGTGTGTCCAAAAATAATCCGGGTTCAGGATCCTACTATCAACAACTCAACACTACCACAAACACAGTGCTAATGACACTGGTCGGAAAATACACGCCAACCTGGCCCACTATCCAGGCGAGAAAACACTCTAAGTCCAGGAAAAAGAAAAGCAATAGGTGGGAACTAGAACATAAAAGAACCTAGCCCAAGTGAGAGTTTTCTAGCAGTCTGGTTGAATACATGCAATCATATGACAGGGTGCTAGTCAAAGTCCAATAACTCTATAAACATCAATAATAGCACCTATTCTAGCATGCAAAATCTACAACACTAGAATTAGAAAGAAGTCCGCAGACTTGGAGGAAAATCCAACCCACCTCGGTTTGCCACAAATTGCTTGTAGACACTTGCAATTGGGCTCCCGTAGAAACGTTCACTTTCGAAACAGAAAGCGCAACGGCGCTCACCACGCGCGAACGGTACACCCCGAAAAGTTCGGCAGTAAAATTGCGCGGCAAACGACACCTCCAACAACGGTCCCTGACGGAACCAGGGCACAGAGTTCAAAGACAAAAACCCCAAAAGTAAAATCTAAAAACTGTGCCGAAAAACACAACGAAACACGAGGCGACACCTACCTTAATGCCGACGCGCCGACAAACGGGCGCACGCACGACTGCCCGGCTCTGTGGAACACCTCGCACGCGCTGCACGACACAGCTGGCGCGCCCGTGGCACAAACGGCGCGGTCCACAGTACAAATGACGCGCCCGCGGCACAAACGGCGCACCCCATGGCACTCTAAAAATTCCTCGCGATTTTTCCTCACGCTCCCAAAATTTTGAGGGGAGCAAAGAGAAGAAAGGAGGGGGAAAAAAGATGGATTTCGGGCCTTAAATAGCCCGAAAACGGGCTATTCATAGTGCTCGCGTCAGCGCCTCCGCGCCGCGCGGAGCGGGGCCAACGGAGCCCCGCCACGTGGCGGCGCCCACGCGGGCCAGCGCCCCGCGTCAACGCGGGGTGTCCTCGGGAGGTGCGCCCCACGCGGGCTACCGTGTGGCGCCGCCCACGCCCCGGCCCACATGCCCGCCTCGGTTGCCACACCTAATGAGGCGCGGCCACATGGCGGGTGCACGGGCTCGCTGCACCTGGAGCACATGCGGTGGGTCGTGGATCGGCCCACCCGTAAAATTAGCCCGATAGCCCAAAATTGCCCGTAAATAGCCAATTTTGAATGTTTTCACGCGCTGAGTCCGTTGTTGGCGTCCATTTGACGCACAACGCACTCGATACACCAAAAATAAGTGTTTTCCACCGCCAACCACATGGTAAAGTCCTGTGAAAAATTCGTCACACACAAGTTCCGAACGCCCGAAACTTGTGGAACTCAGGTGCGGGCGCCCGAAAGTTACTGTAGCAGACCCGAGGATTGGATGGCTGTGATTTCTCCGGATTATTTGCTGATGGTGAGATCTCTGATGTTGCACTATAGCACCGGACCCTTGGATAGGGTGCCCGCAGGACTGAGGAGTGGATTCGACAATGTTCCGAGATTTCAGGCTCTCTACTATAGCAGAGCGGGCGGCCGTGGTGCGCTCGAGAGTTACTGTGCCGTAATTTAGGGCGCCCGATCCTAGTTTTAGGGCGCCCGAAACCCGAATTTCTCCGTGAGACAGGTTAGCGCTTCAGGTTGTTCCACGGGACTTTTCACCACCTGACACGACGACGTACTTACAGGGCCGCACGTGTGGTGCCAGAGGTATGGGAGAGAGTTGGTCTTTATATCCCATCACCATCCCCTCCATCTTCATCTTCTTCATCTTTTTCTTCTTCTTCCTCTAGCCAGTGAAGCAGCATGCACCATTGTTGTACCAGGGAGCTCCACCGTAGCTTTTCCAATGTAAGATAGGTGGATTTTCTTCGGCGTGAAGCTTCGTATTTTGATCGTGAGCTTGGAGGAGAGCTTGTCCTGTTAAGGAAAGCTCGCATTAGAGCTTGCGCGCAGGAATCAACATCAGAGGTGAGTACTGTGCTTTTCCGAGCTTTTGTGAATTTTTCTCGAATTTTGGTTTTGGCTGAGACTATGGATTTTGAGACTTGGAATTGGTTTTCCTTTCTCTTTTCTTCTTCCCTGTGCTGTGAGGAGCAGCGGGGTGCTGTGTTGAGCTGAGGAGACTTATTACCCTTCACTGTGTGAAGCGACAGGGAGCTGTGCGTTGTGTGCATGCGGTGAGTGGTGGAGATTGGGAGTGGTGTTGACCTGAGCTTGGAGGGTCCTAGCTTGAGGCTTTGGGAGTGTGCTGAGTGCTCCTAGAGGATCTTCTGAACGGCTAGCAGAGGTGGTGCGTGAGCGGGGTGTCACGCCCCGGGTGTAAACCAGAACCCGGGCCCGTCCACAGATCCGCCGTTCACACGGAATTTTTCGTGTATACGAAGCGTGTAATATCATAGATTTTTGTAACACTTTATATCTCCTGCTAATAAAGTTTCCGTTTAAAGTAATTAATGTAACGGGTTTACTTAAGTCAATAATTTGGAGGTGCGGGTATTTTTCTGCGATAGAGCTCGGAAAACGGAGAACGGCGATGCGATCGGATCCGGATTCCGACTTACGAAACTCCCAGAAAGGGGTAGAAAGTGATCGCAATGACCAGGGGGTGCATCGAAATCCGCGTAAGTGATTTGGCATGCTTTCCGAGGAAAAAGAGGGATTTATCTTTAAAGAATTATCCCGAAGGATTTTATCTGAGAAATTAATTAATTAAGAAATTAATTAATTAGGATTTTAAAATACCCGATATGGTGTTTAGTCGTACATAAAAGATTAGGTTGTGACTTCTCCCGAAAGAAAGAAAAAGAAAAGGGAAAAAGGCGAAACCCTAACCGGAAGGAAACGAGAGGAAGGAACGAACGAAAGAAAAGGGAAAAGGCGAAACCCTAATCGAAAGGAAACGGTGGGAAAGAAGGAGAAGGCGAAAGGACCCCAAACCCTCCCGACGAGCCTGCCGAAGCCGGGAGCGTGAACGGGTCACCATCTCCGACGATTAGAGGTAAGCTAGATTTATTTTCATATGGTTTCGCTCGGTTTTTGGTTGGGTCTTTTGCGGAGTCTTAGGAGTAGCCGTTTGCTACCCTAGGCGTCGCCGCCGCGAAGCCCTAGGGCAGCGCCGCCGCGACTGTGATATGCGCCGCGCGGGGACGGTACCCGCGCGGCCGCGGCTAGTGCCGCGCGGGACCAAGGTCCCCGCGCGGCCGCGGCTAGTGCCGCGCGGGACCAAGGTCCCCGCGTGGCCACGGCTAGGGTAAGCGCCGCGCGGGGCCAGTGCCCGCGCGGCCGCGGCTCCCACCGTGCAGGGCTAAGGCCCGCACGGTTGCGGAGGGTGCAGTGCAGGGTTGGTGCCCGTGCGGCCGGGGCTTGCACCGCGCGCAGCTAGGGCCCGCGCGGTCACGGCAAGTGCCGCGCGGGGCTGGGGCCCGTGCGGCCGTACGACCGCAACGCCGCGGGGGGCGGCCGCGTCGCTCGACGCGCGCGGGCGCCACCGCCGGGTCAAGTTGTCATTAGTGTTTTTGAGTTTTTGGGCTCGGTTTATCTACTGTTATATTTCTGATCTGACCGCGGCTCTTTTGGGGACTACTTCTAGGTCCGGGCATCAACAGAGAACAAGGTTCGGTCTCCGGAGTGCAGTCTTCGCACAATCGAGGTGGGTAGTTTTGGTTATTACCGGCGTGGTGTCGTTCCCGAATATTCGTTTTGATAAAGTAGATCTGTTTGGTAATTTGACTAACCCCGTAGCATGTGAATCCCTTGTATTATGTTAATCAAAGCGGCTGCGGTCGCAGGATCGTTAGACTATTCTGACTAAAGCGGCTGAGGTCGCAACGCTATTATGACACTCATATTGCTTACACGCACAGCGGCAGTTTGGCCACTGCACAGGGTGTATTTTTTCGGAAAGATGGTAAGTTATTTTACCCGTGTACCCCACAAGGGGAGATTAGTGGGGACCCTCAAGGAGAGGCGACTGCTACTTGGGCAGTGGAGGGGTTGGGGGCACCAAGAAGATGAGTACGGTATTGGGGTTGGGGCCCAAAATATTCTGAAAGCTGGGGTAGGTGCCCAGTGTGACTTTCGACAGGGATCTAGCGATACATGAGAGGGGAGGGGGGGGGAAGTAAATGCTCCAGTGATTCGGTGTGTTCTTTCTGTTATTGCATTTACTTATATGTTTCTCTACTTTATCAGTCACTGACAACCCACACTGTGACAGGTTCGAATAGGGGTGGAATTCGGGACGACGGTGAGGCATCCATTAGAGGACCCTAGCCATGAGGGCTAGTAAACGATACGTTATCTTCTTTACTTTTGGTTATTTCGTCATACTATGGTTAGGTAAACCGTGATACATTTACTGTGGTTTCTGATGGATGTTGGAATGATGTTTTCCTATAACTAATTGGTGAATGTTAGGATGTGTAATTACGGCTAGTTTTCAAATGCAAACCCGGTTTCAAAAGTGTCTTCAAAGCAGGTGCCGTGTGGGCACCGATTTTAAAACCCGTGGATTTATCCTTTCAAGTTAATGGCCGCTCAAAGAGTTTGCGAAAACGTTTTGGAAAAACTGGGTGTCGAGTGGGCACCGATTTACAAACCCATGGGTTTATGCTATAGGCTGTATGAGATAGCGGTGATGGTATGATTTATCGTATTCTTTCCTCTTTGTCTGTCATGGTTGGAATGGTTAAAGTATGTGCTCTATTGGTAACGCCGTGCATATACAAAGGAGACTCCGCCCGTTTGGGGAGTGAATTTGTATATGTGGCGAGTCTGATACGCGCCGGGGGCGAGGTCTATTCAAAAAAAATGGGTACATTTTCCGCTCTTTTAGAACCTCCGGGGCGTGACAAAGCGTCGGTAACCTGCTCAGATATAAGAGAAATAATAAAAGAGCATAAAAACAGAGCTGAACTAAAACTACTACATCTCAGACTGAAGCTGGAAATAAAATAAAGTACAACTGTAAATAAATACAAGTGTCTCTCCCAGCTCACCACAAATATACAAACAGCTGGCTAAAGCCGACCCAAAATAAAGGTACAAATACACTGTTTGAGAAGATAGGGTACAACAAAAGTCCAGCTAGCATACTGTCGGGTGGACGATCTATCTAGTCCACTATCCTCTTACCTCGATCTGCCGCTGATGGCCCAGTAGCTCCCGCAGACGACTCTGCAAAACAAAGGGGGAAGAAAAGACAACAAGAATGGGGGTGAGAACTACTAAAAAATCAGTAGCCTCCCCTAGTGGGTTAAGCCTCAAACTCTGACGTGCCCACTAGGTCTACCAGAGGCAAACGGAAAAGAAAAGGTGGTAAGCTATGAACATAACTGCTGATACAAGAACTACCGCTACTATGCCTCTAAATGCAATGCCAGGAGGAATAACTACATAAATGCATCAGTGAATGTGCCTGCCTGAATAAACCCAATCTAAACACCAGTAAGAACTGGCACTGCCTGCTATGCTGTCGAACTCAAGAACTCAACCGCGGGATACAGACCGACTTCTGACCGGTACGGTCGCATCCCAAAATAAGTAACAGAGGCTTCTGTCCGGCACGGTCGCACACTCCGGAGTGGCACTCGAGGGGAGCGACCCACACGAGTAAAGTATCACTGTAACAAGTATCACGATATAGCAGGACTGGATCACGACTCTGATCGAAGTGGGAAAACCCCTCCACTAAAGATAACCCGATCCCCCAATCTAATGCAATATACTCAATAAGTAGGAAACTCCATCCACTTGAGAAATCCGATCCCCAATCTGATGCACAAGTAAACATCCGGTCAACCGCCCAATGTCCGCGGTCGCCGCAATACCCCACAACCCACAATCTGGTATGACAAATCCCGACTCAATAAACCCGGCTACACTATCCTACAACCCTGCTCAACCCGAGCAATACCACATGTATCTCAATAAAAGGAGAAGATGTGCCAGCATGGTTTCTCCTAAGTCAAATTCCAATTATAGTGTAGCAGTAAAAGGTGGCCTATCTAGATGTCCATACAAGCATGCAAGTGTCCTCATGTTGATAAAAGAAAAACAGATATCGTTGTTCTTACATTAATTAGAGCATGCTAATGCAGGATAATATAGATCTCATAAGAACACTAAGTACTAATATAACACATGTCCAATCTATACAAGCATGCATGTTACCCACAATGTACTAGTCGGTAATCAACAACGGGGATCACTCTAATATTCCTAGTGAGTAAGTCAAAAGATGAGGTCCACAACAACTACCCACCTCGGTCACGAAGCACGAATCCAAACATGCCCTCACTCTAGGTAAATCACGGCACACCGCAAAAGCTGCAAAGATGATCCACACGGTGCACAATTAAACCAAAACTATAATCTACCGCTGTCCACACAATCCAGTCCAGAAAATAGTTAATTTTACCTGCGAGATGATCTCAAAAAAATCCAGAAAAATAACCGCTGCGATCGTCGCGTCGAGTAGATACGAATCGAGTACTCGCACGTCCCGTTCGGACACCTGTAGGCCAAGATACAAATAAACACCGCTGCGATCGTCGCGTCGAGTAGATGCGAATCGAGTACTCGCACGTCCGTTCGGACACCTGTAGGCCAAGATACAAATAAAACACCGCTGCGATCCCAAAACTTCCACAATGAATAATCTGTAGCTTTCAGTCCAGAAAAAGTGGAATTATCACCTTCGAAGCAATTTCCAAAAATTCCAGAAAATTCACGACGTCATTCCTCGCGACGAGTAGATGTAAACGAGTACTCACACTCCTCGTTCCGATGCTCATGGGCCGAGGAAACCCACAATCACTCCAATGCTGTCCAAAATCTCACCGCAGAAAATAGGGTCACAAGATAGTCCAAAAGACCGAAGAAAAGCTCGGAAGGGAGGGAAACTGTAAATACAAGAATCGTAGCCCTACCTGCCGTGAAAACATAGGCACAAGAATCACCTAAAACTCCTTCGGGTAGCCCAAGGGAGTCTGCAGACCGAAACGCGACGAAAAAGACCACCAAGGAAGGAGCGTCGCAGTGCGCCAAATCGTAGTAGACGTCGAAGTAGCGTCCTCCAAAAACCCTGGGACTCCTCCACAAGGTGTAAACAAAAGGGTGAACAAATTCTCTATAGAAAGCCCACTTTTAAAAGGCCCAGCAAAATAAGAAAAAGTAAGTGAAGGGGACCTATTTATAGGCTCAGCCCAAAAGCCCATGCCTTTTCGGATTCGGGCCCAACTTCCGGGCGCCCGAATCCAAAAGACGCACAAAACTGGATCCCGAGCCCCGTCCGACTAGCGCCTGAAACCGCTAATGCTTGATATGTGTCCCGAACAGGAACAACAAGTGCAAGGCCTTTCGGGCGCTACCGCGTGTAGCGCCCCCGTCAACGTGGGTGGGTGGCGCCCGCGAATCGCAAAGCGCCACGTGGCCAGCCCTCGCGACCCGCCGACCGCGCCCACGCGTGCCTCGCCGTCCGCGCTGCCTGCCCTCCACACACGAACGCATCCTGAGGCGCCATCACGCGCCTCCGTGGACCGTGCCGCATGAGCCCACCTATCACAGGCTGCCACGTGTCCCGCGCCCGGTCTATCCACCCGCGCGGGGTTCCGTGGACCGCGCAATGTGCGGCGGCCAATCAGGGAACGCCACGTGTCTCCCGCCCGGTCCATGCGCCACCCCGCGCCTCTCCGTGGACCGCGCTTAGTGAACCGGCCAATAATAGGCCGTCATATGGCACCCCGACGGTCTACGGTCTCCCCCATGCACCAGAATCCACTGTAAACTTCCGGGAGCCCCTTTTTGGGCATCCAAACTCAGAAAAATACAAGTAAATAGCCGTTTTCAAGCGTTTTTCCGCTGAATCCAAATCTAACCTCCAATCTGCCTAAAACCTCTTTTAAAATTCGGCAAAAGCAGCCGAAAGACAGGCTTGATCCCGGAACCTCACTGAGTCCATCAACACATCCATTTGATTCGTTACTGGCCCAACACCCAAATCAGGTGTTTCACATCGTGGATTCACGGGGAAAAGCTACATGGGGTTTTGGGGCTCTACAGGGGTGCCGAGGGACTATTCCGGCCATTTCCTGACAGAGGGTGACTCGCGTTACTTCG
>CM055070.1:37460826-37498982 GCA_029204045.2 Tillandsia leiboldiana | reverse complement strand
TTTCTTCCTTGGTCCATTTCGACCTAGGTTTGATGGTGCGAACATCAGCAATAATTTCAGTTGGATTAGTCCATCCTAATTCAATTGATTGCCACATCCGTTCGTCGATGGAAATTAAAAAGGCTTTCATCCATACTTTTCAGTACGCATAATTTGTTCCATCGAAGAACGGAGGTCTGTGGATGTTTCCACCTTCAACCATTGTTTACAACCCTATTCCCGCTCTGATACCACTTGTTGGGTTATGTATAATTGGATCTAAATAGGGGAAAAAACACCTAGAGGGGGGGTGAATAGGTGTAAACAATAAACACTCAAAAATCTTTGCGATAAAAAATCCAATGCGGAAAAATAAATAACACGCAGAGATTTTTACGTGGAAAACTCCAAACCGGAGTAAAAAAACCACGGGACCGATAACACGGTGAAATCCACTAGAATTAAACACGTACAAGGTGATATACCGTACTCACAGACGACTCAACCTTTTCCATACGCTCCTAGTTGATCTTCTCCGCTCGCTCCGCGACGCTTCTCGAATCCACGATTTGCGTCCAACGCCGAATCCACGACGTCCGACCGAATCCACGGTCTTCACCCAGTAGCACGCTTCGAATCCACGAACGTACCTCGCTCCGAATCCACGAGAGCGGTAGCACCTTGAATCCACAAGGCCACGCGAGTCCACGCGCCGATTTTGAAAAAATCGTTGTTTTTGGGTGGTGATGATCCGCCGAATACTTAGATTAGAAATAGATCGGAAATACCATCTAAGTATTCATTGATTTGATTCTACTCAAAATGTGAGTATGAAAACATAGAATCAAATCAATCAATATAGATGAAGAAACATAATTATAAATCTAATGATTTCCTTTCTTCTCTATATGTGGATCTATATAATTCGGTCGTCTTTTTCCCTTTTTCGTGGGTTACCCTAAAAGATGAATTAAAGGGTATATATATAGGTTAGAAACCATTGGAAGAGGATAAGAATCAAAAACTAACCTTTTCTGGAATTTTTCAGGACGGTGATCCGGATCGGACTTCGGCGATCCGGATTGCAGTAGCGAGACAAACAGTTTCCAGAAAAACCAAGGTTCGGGATCCGGATCAAAGCGCCTGATCCGGATCGTTCATATAATTCACCAAACACCAACGTTCGGGATCCGAATTGAGATGCCTGATCCGGATCGTTCAAATAAAATGGTAAAACCAGTGTTCGGGATCCGGATCAAAGGAGGCTATGATCCGGATTGAACTGGTGTATGAACGAACACCCTTCGGGATCCGGATTGGAAAGTCTGATCCGGATCCTGAACATGTCCCATGTCCAGTTTTTGATTTTTATGCAATTAGAAATTCATCCAAGTGTTTCTACACTATAAGAAGTATTCGGATCACCAAAAATAATTAGTTAAACATACCTGATCCTTTTGAATTCTTCTTTCTTGAGATTGAGTTAAATGATCCAACTTTCTTTATCTTCAATCTTCAAGACTTAACCGAATTCACGAAATGCGCCAACTCAAAATCCGTAACACTTTACTCGTTGGCACACTAGGCAATTTGCCACGAATCGGGTCACGTCTCCCTTCAATTTAGGCCACCAGAAGGTTTGCTTTATATCTTTGTACATCTTCGTTCCCCCTATGGTGCACTGCGTAGGGAGCAGTATGCGCTTCCTTCAGAATCTCCTCTTTGAGTTCCGGTAGGTCCGACACGCAGATTCGTCCTCGAAATCGTATTGTGCCATCAGAGCCTGTTGCGAAATCGCCCCCTTGGTATGAGGGTACTCTGTCTCGCACAAGTTGTAACTGGGTATCTTTCGACTGTCCTTCCAAGATCCTGTCTAGCAGGGTGGGTCTGACCACCAGGGTCGTGAGTCGTATGACCGTACCCGCTGGCACCACCTCTAGCCTCAATTGCGAAAATTCTGCAATCAGGCGGTCCTGCTGGGTAATAGCACTTTCCCCTGCTCCTTCTGTCTGCCCCTTGCGGCTCAAGGCGTCGGCCACCACATTTGCCTTCCCCGGGTGGTAGTGGATCGACAAGTCATAGTCTTTCAGTAGCTCGAGCCACCGCCTTTGCCGCAAGTTTAGCTCCTTCTGGGTGAAGAGGTACTTGAGGCTCTGATGATCGGAATACACATCGCAGTGTGTCCCGTACAAGTAATGTCTCCACAACTTGAGGACAAACACGACTGCCGCCAGCTCCAAGTCGTGCACAGGATAATTCCTCTTGTACTCCTTTAGTTGTCTTGATGCATCGGCTATGACCTTACCCCGTTGCATAAGCACACCTCCGAGGCCGTTTCGCGACGCATCGCAATAAACCTCATAGTCTTCCCCAGGTTCCGGTAAGGCGAGAACCGGGGCCTGCGTCAATCTGTCCTTGAGTTATTCAAAACTCTTCTGGCATTGGTCCGTCCAGATAAACTTCTCCCCTTTCCGGGTCAGGCGGGTCAGGGTTGTGGCTATTTTGGAGAAGCCTTCCACAAAACGCCTATAATACCCTGCCATACCCAGGAAGCTTCGAATCTCGGTTACTGTTGTCGGTCGGGACCAGTCTGTCACCGAGTCTATCTTCCTCGGGTCTACCGCAATTCCAGATGCCGAAACAACATGTCCCAAAAAGTCCACCTCGCGGAGCCAAAACACACACTTTTTGAGTTTGGCATAGAGTTTCTGATCCCGGAGGGTCTGAAGGACTATACGTAGGTGCTCCTCATGTTCCTCATCCGTACGGGTGTAGATAAGGATATCATCAATGAAGACCACTACGAATAAATCTAAGAAGGGTTTGAACACCCTGTTCATCATGTCCATAAATACCGCTGGGGCATTGGTGAGCCCGAACGACATTACCGTGAACTCGTAGTGGCCGTAGCGTGTCCGGAAAGCTGTCTTGGGGATGTCCTCGCCCCTAACTCAGCTGATGGTAGCCGGACTGCAGATCGATCTTTGAGAACACTGTTGCCCCTTGTAGCTGGTCGAATAGATCGTCGATCCTCGGCATGGGGTATTTATTCTTAATGGTGACCTTGTTTATTTCCCGGTAGTCTATGCACAAACGAAGGCTTTCGTCCTTCTTTCTTACGAACAGAACGGGCGCGCCCCATGGCGACACGCTCGGTCTGATGAAGCCTTTATCCAAAAGGTCCTCCAGCTGCGACTTGAGTTCCTTCAACTCGGCGAAAGCCATCCTATACGGTGCTTTGGTGATGGGTTTAGTGCCTGGGAGCAGCTCAATGGGGAATTCGACCTCTCGTTCAGGTGGCATCCCAGGGAGTTCTGCCGGAAATACATCCGGAAATTCCCTTACGACTGAGATGTCGGATCTAACTTGGACTGCGGCCCCATGCGACCTATCGGTCTCCTGGGTTCTTAATTGCAAGGTAAGGGCGTGAGACCCATTTAACCCTTACATAACCCCTAAGTGCTCTCACTAAGAACGATAGGGTCTCCTATGCCCCGAAGCCCGCCCGCCCGGGTAGGTCCTTCTGTGGGTCGGGGGCTGCAGCATTCTCTGGTTCCTAGGGTTGCGGCGCCGGGGCAGTGGTAGCCGGTTTCTGGGGGCATGTGAAACGTGAGTGGCCCGGCTTGCCGCACCAAAGGCAGTGGTCGTGCCTCCAAGGGAAGCTCGTCACTCGATGCGCCCCATCACATATGACGCATGGCTTTCCTAGCATTACATCAAAATCCTTCAGCGGGGGTTCACTACTAAGTCTCAAAGACATGACAGCCTTCCCAACCTTAGCGGGTAGGAAGGTAAACAACTATCCATTTCTAGGGGCCGTCCAAGGGTCTGGGCCGACATCGTACTACGAAGGGGTCTAACCTAACTAACTATGGGCAGAAGTAGTAACGCAAGAGGTGAAGAGGTGGGGTACTCCAGATGTCGGAAAAGGTCATATTCAAAAAGGGACAACTAAGGGTAGAGTGTCTCTGCTACTACTTCATCCGGGGCAGTGCATCCTACGTCATGCCGTTGCGTGGGACCTCTTACCCGCGTCGCACCACTGAAGGGGCTATCCCCAGGTTCAGGGGGCAGTAAGAGCGAAGATGCCCCGGCTTGCCACATCGAAGCAATGATCGTGCTTCCAGGAATAGTCGGTTACTCGGTGTACTCCGCCGCAGACGTTGCCTGGTCGGTCTCCCCCGGTTCCGGTCCTTCCGTCGACGTGCTTCTGGTTCCTTGCTGCGCCTTCGGATACTTGGGTGGTCGGCTCCCAATCTCCTACTGGTCGGCGCATTGGTCAACTCCCGCTCTACCGAGGTGGCCCGGTCGACTGCTTCTCGGGAGGCGGGTAACCCGTGTCGTTGGTATTCCATGTCTTCTGTGAGCGTTGGCAGTTGCCTGGCCACATCGTGCGACTGTTGTCAATGTAGTCGGTCCTCCGTAGCTGTCAACACCGTCACTTCCATTCCCGCACTCTTGATTGAAGACCAAGTCCGGGCCGTCATCCGTGTACACAAAGAAAACAAGTCAATCCTAGACTTAACTGGTCTAGCACCAAGACCTACAAACGCACCGAAATTAAACCCGTTTTTCCCCCGTACACTCACGATCTACTGCACCTACATCTTGGTTATCTCATGTTCAATTTGCTTGTGGCATCATGCACTGTGGATGTTGGTCACCGACTACTGTGGATAAAGTTGTTTTTCTCTGATACCATTTAATCTGTCACGCCCCGGGGGTTTTTAGGTAAAGACAAGCGGAAAAAGCGTATACATTTTTTTCTTTATGAATAAGTATCGACCTCCCCCAGTGCGTGTCAGACCCGCCACATATACAAATTCACTCTTCCATCGGACAGAGTCTCCTTTGTATATGCACGGCGTCACGTTTACAACACAACATCAACAACATTCTTTAACCACACAATCACAGTGAACAAGAAAGGGAAGGTAATTTCGTTCAATCATATCCAGAGTTAAACTACAGGTTTTGCAAACGGTGTCCACACGACACCCAGTTTTTGAAAACATTTACACATTCACACCAAAGCGGCCATACCTTTTGAAGGGATAAATCCAGGGGTTTACCAAGATTGTGCCCACACGGCACTTTGTTTGGAAAGCATTTTCGAAATCATTTTGTTAGTTATAAACCATGCCGCATAAAAGTAAATCAAATCCACAGTGCTAAATAATTGGCTATCCAACAACCCACATGATCCACATTCAAGCAAATTAAACTATGAGTTAAGCTAAAAGAGAAATGAGATAACGTAGCTAGCCTCCTACGGCTAAGGTCCTCTCGACGCAGTCTCACCGCCATCCCGGCTACTACACCTAATCAGACCTGTCACGGAGTGGGTAAAGTCAGTGACAAATAAAGTAGATGATAAGCATTTGACAATAATTTTAAAACAAACCGATTACACCAGAACCTTTCGCTTTCCCATCTCATGAGTCCACATTACTTGATTTAGTCACATAGCGCCCGTCGGGGAGTCGACGATCTCCCCACGGGTAAAATCACACAGTTCACGTCAGGGAGTCGACGATCTCCCCACGTGACATTTATGATGCCCTTTACCCCTTCATGATGCGTGAGCGACATGTTTAGCTATCGTGAAGAGGTCCCCACCCTACACACGTGGGGTACACGGGTCATTCAGACCACTTCTCCGGAAAAGTACACCTATGCGGAGGCCAATCCGCTAGTGTACGTGCAGCATCCAAAAACATGGTTTGCCGAAGTCGGCGTGTATCAAGCACCGCGACCCTCAGTTGCCACAATTTAATAATGAAAGATCAATATATATTCATGCGAAAGGTTTAACAGTTCATCTACTTTATTAGACAGATTATCAAGTCTTTTACGATGATATGGTGCACTTAATGCACTCGTTGCACTTATTGCAAGGGTACCCACCGGGTTGCGGGGAAAACTGGACAACTGGATCTTTCGCACACTCCCGCTGCGCATCCGGACCGAAGGAAGTCCCCCAAAGAAAGACGATCGTTAATATGACGCACTAACACTATGGAAACGGAAATCCAAAACTATCCCCCGCGATGAAAAACCCAATAAACTGCACAATTACGACACCCGACGGGTCCCCGCGCGGACCCTGCCGGCCCGCGAATGCCCCGCGCGGCCTGAAACCGCGCGGTGTGCATCCGCGGGTGGCGCCCGCGCGGCGCCCGCCTGCCCCGCGGGTGCCCCGCGCGGCGCAAGCCGCGCGGCATGAGCCCGGGGCGGCGCCCGCGCGGTATGCGCTCGTCCGCGGGCGCCCCGCGCGGCGCAAGGCCGCTCGGTTGCGCGCCCGGGGCGGCGCCCGCGCGGCACCCGCGCGGCGCAGCCCGCCCACGGGCGCCCCGCGCGGCGCAAGGCCGCGCGGTTGCGCGCCCCGGGCGGCGCCCGCGCGGCACCCGAGTGGCGCCACCCGCCCACGGGGGCCCCGCACGGCGCAAGGCCGCGCGGTTGCGCGCCCGGGGGCGGTGCCCGCCCGGCGCCCTAGCGGCGCCGGCGTAGTCCGCCCGTCCGCGCGGTGCCCTAGCGGCACCGCGCGTCGTCCGCCCGCCCACTCCGCGCCCTAGGTCGCGCGGTGGTGGCGGCGGCGGGGTCGACAATGACGTCGGGGACGGGGACGGCGATGAAGACACGAAGAAGACACCGAAAAACCCCAATAACGCAACAAAACGAAATCTACTTACCGAAAGTTCCGACGGGGAAGCCGATCGAACGCTCTTCTAATTCCGGTACGTTGTTCGGGGTGATCGGGTTCCTCCGTCTCCTTCCTCTTTCCTTCTTTCTCCTCCTCCAGTTAGGGTTCCGTCTTTTCCTTCTCTTTTTCTCCCTCGTTTTCTCCGGCTAGGGTTTGTTCTTTTTGCGAAAAGTGAGATTTCCCTTTTCGTACGTATAAATAAATCCCGCCTTTTATTTTATGTCACCAATTAATTAATTCTTTAATTAATTAATCCTACGGGATAACCCACCTTGTAATACCCGTAACCGAATAACTAATTCTCTAACTAATTAATCACACGAGATAAACCCACCTTTTAATACCCGTAACCGAATAACTAACTCTCTAACTAATTAATCGCACGAGATAAACACACCTTTTAGTATCCGTAACCGAATAACTAATTCTCTAACTAATTAATCGCACGAGATAAACCTACCTTTTCCTCGGAAAACGTGCAGAATATTTTACACAGATTCCGATGCACGTTCAATCGCCGCAACTCTAAAAGCCCTGTTCCGGGAGATTCCTACATCGGATTTCAGATCCGATTGCACCGTCGGTCATCATTTTTCGTGCTCTTTCACAGAAAAATACTCATGCAACACACCGACCGACTTAAAGAAACTCGATAATTTCGATTCACTCAAAGGGGTGCTTTATTAGAAGGAGGGTAAAATATTACTAAAAAGTCGTGTCATTATAATATTTTACCTATTTAAAATGCATACAAAGAAGAAAAAAAAAATTATATTGGAATAAAAAATTATTAAACAAATATTAAAAAGTTGAGGGGGTCAAGACTATCTAAAAAGGAAAAATAATTAAATTGACACTTAGGACTATTAAGCAATATTAAAAAGTTGAAGGGGGCTATGGCCATTTTGGGCCTTAATATAGCCTCGTCCCTGGGGACCACTATATCATCCTAACCGTACATTCCTTCATCCAAGGGTAAAAAACTTATGAGTATAAAAGGGTTTATACTCGTAAGTGTATAGTAGCCCTATGCTATATATATAGAGCTTTGCTACCTATACACCCCGAATGGGGTGTATATCATACACCCCACCCCATCCAAGGGGTGGCCCATCCAAGGGGTGGGGACTTATTCACCGGTCACTTCAAGTGACCGGTGAAATTCACCCCACCCTTGGATGGGGTGGGGTGTATGATATACACCCCATTCGGGGTGTATACATAGCATTTTCCATATATATATATATATATATATATATATATATATATATATATATATATATATATATATATATATATATATATATTACTGTAATAAAATTATGTTATAGCGACACTTTTAAGTGTCCCTAAAAATTTTAAAAAATATTATTGGAAAAAATACCGACACTTATTATTAGTATCGCTATATGTGCCGTCGCTATGATGGATAGCGATAAATTATTATAATGCGCCCCAAAAATGTGTCCCTATAATCTAATTTTGGATATAGATAGAATAAAAATGTGACGCTTGCAAAAAAATATCACAAAAATATATCCCTATAATCTAATTTTGTTGTAGTATATATATATATATATATATATATATATATATATATATATATATATATATATATATATATATATATATATATATATATATATATATATACACACGAGAACTTATATATTTTTAAAAGTACAAATTTAACTATTTTTGTGAATTTTTTATTATTAAATTTTTATTGATATTTGTGTTATTATAAAATCAACTAAAGATAAAATAAGAGAAAGTACAATAGTTCAAATATGTTTGCGATTTTTTTACTATTGGATTTGCAATGAGATTAATTTGTGGTGTTCGACTTTTTTCTTTTTCTCTCTTTAGTTGACTTTACAATAGCATAAATCTCAATGTAAATTCAATAGTAAAAAATTCACATATATAGTAGGGCTCATACTTTTAAAAGTATATAAGCTCTACTATATAGTAGAGCTACTGTATTTGTACAAGTACCAAGCAATTGATACTTATAAGTTTTCTACCGTTAGATCTAACCCTTTGATTAATTCTACTCCTTAGATCATACTATTCTACCAACCACCCACTAAACCCAAGTGGTCCACCATCATCCTAAACACACATTCCTACATCCAAGGGTAAAAAACTCACAAGTACAAATAACTTGGTGCTTTTACAAGCATAGGAGCTCAATTATATATGTATATATATATATGTATATATATATATATATATATATATATATATGTATATATATATATATATATATATGTATATATATATATATATATGTATATATATATATATATATATATGTATATATATATATATATATATGTATATATATATATATATATATATGTATATATATATATATATATATATATATATATATATATATATATATATATATATATATATATATATATATATATATATGTATATATATATATGTATACATACATATATATGTATATATATTTAGACATATGTATGTATATAGAGTTGAACTGGAATGCTATCGATAGCAAATTGGCTATATTGCCACCCATTTGTTTTCGAAGAAAAACTTTCAAATCGACGATCTACCGTTGAATATGATCTAGACCATTTAAACTATTTAGAAATTAAATTTCAATTCTTTTTGACATCGTTGACCCACTGATGAAAAAGTTACAAAATTTATAATTTTAATAGTAGATATGAATCTTTTGCTAGTTTAGCGGTATAAAAAATTCTTTATTAATTGAATTTTGATTAGAATTTTTTTTAAAATTATATAAAATAAGATCTATAATCTTGATTTTTATTACAAGACTCCTATCATTACTTTATGAAGGATATTTATTTGCAGCCATTCATTTTTATGCCCACTTGAAGGATAAAAAAAAAATATCGCAAAAGAGTAAAATTTAATTTCTAAATAGTTTAGATCATATTTAATTATACCGATTGTCGTTTTCGAAGCTCCATTATCGAAAACAAATGGATGGCAACGGAGCCTTTTTACTATCGATAGCATTCCACCTAAATTATATATATATATATATATATATATATATATATATATATATATATATATATATATATATATATATATATATATATATAGTACAACTTATATGCATTTAAAAGCACAAGTCCATTCATTTTTGTGAATTTTTTATCATTAGATTTGTATTGGGATTTGTGTTTTTTACTTTTTCTTTCTCTCTTTAGTTGACTTTATAATAGAACAAATTTCAATACAAATTCAATGATAAAAAATTCACCAGTATAAATTGGTTTGTACTTTTAAAAATATATAAGCTATATATATATATATATATATATATATATATATATATATATATATATATATATATATATATATATATATATATATATATATAATTGAGCTTCTATTATTTTGAAAGTATCAAGTCATTGATACTTGTAGGATATTAGCCTTGAGATGAAAAGATGTATGGTTATAATAATAGTGGGCCTCTTAGGTTAAGTGAGTGGTTCGTAAAATAGAATGATTTAAGAATTCAAATTAGTCAAAGGGATATATCTAACCATTAGATCTATCCCTTTTACTAATTTCATTTTTCAGATCATTCTATTCTACCAACCACTCACTTAACTCAAAGGACTTATTATTATCCTAACCACACATCTTTTCATATAAGGACTAAAAATTATAAACACCAATGAAATGGTACTTTTAAAATCATATATAAGAGCTCAATTATATATATATATATATATATATATATATATATATATATATATATATATATATATATATATATATATATATATATATATATATATATATATATTAGTCCATCGAATTTTAAACAATAAAATAAAAAGTATATGAATTCTTAATCATTTAATTAGAAATGTAACTCCAAATTTTAAAATTTTACATAGTACTGACTGTCCCTAACGTAAATGGTCTTTAAAAAAATTAATAGCTGATATATAAAATTTCAAATTTAAACCCTAGTCACTTCACATATTATATTAATTAAAAAAAAAAATGAATGAAACGAAAAAATGCGATCTTTCTTTCTAAATAAAATAAAATAAAATAAAATTCTTACATAGTAATTAGTAGCTTTATGCTTTTACACGGGAAGCAGAGCACAAAACATCACTGGCCAGGAAGAAGTATCACAAAACGTTTTTATAATATAGTAAATTCCTATGCTTTAAAAAACATCGTAATATAAACTCTTTATTATATTTAATTAATTTAATAAATAATAAATTTTATTATTATTTTAAAATTTTTGAAGTTTTAAAGTAAAAGAATTTTAAAAAATTCTGACTTTTTAAAATATCAGAATATATTTTATCGACACTTGGTATATGCGTCGGTCTATAAGTAGAGACTTTATTTTGCTGACGTTTTAATCGACGCATTCAAATACGATACTAAACTACATTAAGACCCTTTTAAATATAAATAATATAAAAATATATATTTTTAGATATTAATTTTTTTTTGTAGTGGTTAAATATAATTTTACATAGAAATATGTGTTAATTAAATATTTGATTGGTTTCATTGATATTTTCTGTACCTCTTGAGCAGGAGGAGAGGAATGGCTGTAAAACTGTAAGAAAAATTTGTTAGACATTAAAGAAATAAGAATTAATTAAAGATTCAATGCATATTTGTATTGAAGTTTAAGAAAAAAAAATATTATTTGTACATCTCAAAATAGATATATATCTTATATTCTATTTAATTTAAATTAGTCTGAATTTTACTGATCATTTCAAAATTATCAATAAAATATATTTCATTCTTCAATAGATAAATTGTACATTATATATTCTTTTTGAGATCTTCGGATACCATTGTTGTTTAAGAAAAGATTCTACTTTCCCAACAATTATGAGTTTTTATTAGTTGTTGGATGTAAGTATTTATTAGTTTGTTAGACGTGACATTTCATAGTATTATGCATTAATTATGCATTAGTTATCCATTAATTAGTTGTTAGATGTAAGATTCATAGAATTATACATTAATTAAAGACGTGACTGGCTTCCTTGATACTGTTTTGTTGCTCTTGAAATTACAAAAAAAATGAGCATTCAAGGACGTTTGTTTTTAATTATATTAATAATACTTAAAAACATCACAATATAATTTAATGTTATATTTGAAGGTAACGATTACAACGTCGGCGAATAAAAAATTGTTACGTATATATAATGACGCTTATATTAAGTGTCGATAAAATATATTCTGATATTTTAAAATTTGATATTTTAAAACATCAAAAAATTAAAAATAATAATAAAATTTATTATTTAATAAATTAGTTTTATATAATAAAAAATTTAATTGACAACGTTTTTTAAAATATCAGTATTTATTATATTATAAAAATACTTAAAGACGCTTTGAAGTGTGGGCTAAAAAATATTTTTATATTCTTATATCAATTTTTTTTTTTTATAGTATGAGAAGGAGAAATTTCTGTGAAAGCGTTTTTGCATAAAATTTCTAACATCCAATCAAATGTCCCCACGGGAGAAATCTATTCTTTATACAAAATTTCTAATATCCAATATAATATCCAATCAAATGTTCCCACAGTATAAAAATAAAAATTTTATTTTTCTTTACGCATCACGTTTATGTTTATGTTCGTGTGTAATTATTATATTACTTTTTATTAGACTTTTTATCGGTTTGGTGCCGTGGTGTTAATTTTCATTAGACTTTTTTTAAAAAAAAATTATTATAATATGACTTATTTAGTATGAAATTATTTTTTATTGAATTTTTTTTTATTTTTTTTTTTTGTACGATATTATTTTTGTTGGGACTCTTTTTCTCTTTTCTATTTAATTAGTGCAATATGGCTAATTTAGAATATATTTTGTATTATAATTTTATCAAAAAAACATCCTGATTGATGAAGCAGGTTGGGTATTAAGTTTTGGTTGAAAGGAATTCGGAATATTAAGTTTTGCAAATACCGAAAAGGAACAGAATTTCTATACATGAGCTATGTATGGTGTCCTAAGTTATAGCGCAATGATACGTAGAAGCGGATTGCTTGAATTTTAATAAGTATATTCGGTAAACAAAATTTTTGATAAAATATATGAACTTTTCTGCTGCATATATGTTTGGTATTTTGGTAAAAAATATGAACTTAATCCGTAAATACAATTTTTTGAATTTTGAATTTACTAGATAATCTTATATTATGTTTGGTTTAACATATTTTCATCTGAAATTAATGGTATTATTTTATTTTTCTGATAACATATATTTTAACTAAATTAAATATCATGTTATTTGATGAATATTCTATCATTATTGTAAATATTTATCTTGTATATTTTAAAGTCATGATTAGATTAGAAAGGTTTAAGAGATGGTGAGATTAGAAGTAATAATGCGCAAAGTCAATTGGAGCATATTTTTACACTTTTTTTATATTTTTGATTTTTGAATAAGATATTCTTTCTTCTGAATTGTACTTAGGGCTCCATTAAGTAAGTTGTTGTATTTGTGGATGTGGATTGTTCTGAGCCAAAAAAAAGTCATTTCTAGGGCCACGTATTCAGAAAATACACCGAGCAATTGTTAGGGATCCATGTATGGACACGTATTCAGAAAATACACCGAGCAATTGTTAGGGATCCATGTACGGACCTTATATATATGAGCAATGCTATATGTACACTCCGAAGGGGTGTACATCATACATCTCCACCATTTTAATGGTGGCGATATTTTTTACGGGTCACATCAAGTGACCCATCATCACATCCCTACCCTTAGATGGGTGGGGGTGTGAGATGTACACCCCTTACGGGTGTACACATAGCATTTTCCTATATATATATATATATATATATATATATATATATATATATATATATATATATATATATATATATATATATATATATATATATATATATATATATATATATATATATATATATATATATACATATATATATATTAGAGCTTATATATTTTTAAAAATACAAATTGAATTATTTTGTAAATTTTTTATCATTAAATTTGTATTAAGATTTGTGCAATTGTAAAGTCAACTAAAGAAAGAGAAAGTAAAAGTAAAATCTCAAAATTCTTAATGCAAATCTAATGATAAAAAATTTAGAAATATGATTTGACTTATACTTTTAAAAATATATAAACTCTAGTATATATATATATACTAGAACTTATATATCTTTCTAAAATACAACTCCAACTATTTTTATAAATTTTTTATTTTTGAATTTTTATTGAGATTTATGTTATTATAAAGTTAACTAAAAAAAAAAAGAAAAGTAAAAAGTACAATAGCACGGATTCCAAAACAAATCCAATGGTAAAAAAATTTACTAGTATAATTGGGTTTATATTTTAGAAATTATATAAACTCTACTCTCCCTCTCTCTATCTCTCTCTCTCTCTCTCTCTCTCTCTCTCTCTATATATATATATATATATATATACTTTTAAAAATTTACTAGTAGAATTTATATACTTTTAAAAACACAAGGGCAAATATTTTTGCGAATTTTTTATTATAGAATTTGCATTAAGATTTGTGTTTTTGTAAAGTCAACTAAAGAGAGAAAAAGAAAATATAATAGCACGAACCTCAATACAAATCCAATAATAAAAAAATCACAAATATATTTAAGCTTGTGTTTCTTAAAAATGCTAAATTACAGAAAACCCCTCTATAATATACCGCTTTTTCACTTTGCCCCCCTATCTTTCAAAAGCCTATATTTTACCCCATCATAATTATGAAATTATCTTTAGGGGGCAACGGGGTTAACAGAACCGGCGAAATAACGTAAATGCCTTCTCTTCTTCCCCGTCCACCGCTTCCCCCACGCGCTCCCGCACGCCTGCAGCGCCCACACACGCACGTTGCGCGGCACGCTCAGCCTGCTCTTCTGCACCGCCGCCACCAGCGCAATCTTCCCTCCGCCGCCGCCCTCCCGATCGTCATCGAGCTCCACGATAATCAACGATCGCAGGAACCGCCGCATCGGTGTCCCGGCTGCTGTAGCTTCGACTACGTCCCCGCGGCGAACGCATCCCGCAGCGCTGCCGTCCCCGCGGCGAACGCGTCCTGCAGTGCCGCATACGCCTCGGTCCGCAGCCGCATTGCAGCCGTGCCCGAGTCCACGATGACCCCGCCGCTTCCCCCCTCGTCCACCGCAAACGCGGACCCCGGGATCGAGAGCATCTGCTCGCCTACACTGATCCCCCGCAGCCCCACGTAGTAGAAAGTCTCCATCTTACGGTTCCGGAGCAGCGGCGCCCCCTCACCGCCAAGGGCGAGTCGCGGTCCACGAGGCAATAGGAAAAGGACTTGGCGGAGAAATGGGAGGGAAACGAAAGCGCGCCGCCACCCAGGGCCAGCAGCCCTGCGGCACCGACGAAGAGGCCCTCGTTGTCGTGGCGGCACCCAAAGGCGACGTTGCACACTGGCTCGGAGCACCCGAGCGTGAGGAGGAGGAAGGGATAGAGTTTGAAGGGTATTTTCGGTATATCACCTAAGAAATTGACGGTTCACTTACGGAATGCTGACGGTGGGAGAATAAATACACAATTTCGTAATTATGAGGGGGCAAAATATAGACTCTTGAAAGACACGGAGGCAAAATAAAAAAATGATATATTATAAAGGGATTTTCTATAATTTAGCCTTTTAAAAAATATAAGCTCATATATATATATATATATATATATATATATATATATATATATATATATATATATATATTGAGCTTATATATTTTTAAAAGTTACAAGTTCAACTATATTTGTGAATTTTTATCATTGGATTTGCATTGAGATTTGTGTTATTATATTTTTTTCTTTCTCTCTCTTTAGTTAACTTTCTAATAGCACAAATCTCAATATAAATTTAATGATAAAAAATTCACAAGTATAGCTGTGCTCATACTTTTAAAAGTACATAAACTCTATTATATATATATATATATATATATATATATATATATATATATATATATATATATATATATATATATATATATATATATATATATATAGTTGAGTTGGAATGCTATCGATTAGCAAACTCGCTATATTGTCACCCATTTGTTTTCGATGATGGGGCTTTCAAATCGACGATCAGCACCTGTCACGCCCCGAGTTTAAAAATCCAGTCTAAATTTTTTTTTTTTTTAAATCAGAGTTTGCAAAACGGGCGTAACAGACCGCCACACATATAGGAAAACCCCTATACATGCACGGCTAAACTAATCCAATCATCAATCAAAGAGCAATCACTATCACAACTAAACAATACTAATCATCAGAGTATAATCCGAATATCACAATGTCAACAATCTGAAATGTCATAACAAACTGGAAACTGAAATAACATAAATAAGGATCAGCTACAAGTCATCGGGAATCTTAATCATCATAACTATCATCAGGGGGGCAGCTCTATCGTGACAGGCTCACTGGATCGTCCCGACACCCCACTACCCGAACGACCTGAAAAACAGTCACCCAGGGGTGTGAGATACACCGGAGTGCATCCCAGTGGGCACGACGAGCCGAGAAATAGCTAATCGTACCTACTGGGTACAATAATCTGCGTATAGTAAGAGTCATAGGTAAAGCTGAATAAATAGCAGATCTACTGATAGTCAACAAAATCCACAGATAACTGAATAAGCAGGTAATCAAGGGTAGTGAAACTGCAAGTAGTAAATGCAGGACATATATGTATGTAAACGAGATAATCAATCATGAACTGAGCAGTAAGGGTACAGGGTAAGATATCTATCAATAACAGCGCAAGATAATAAGAATGCGTCAATAAAAGAACTCAAGTACCCAATCAACGCCAGTATTGGTCCCAAGGACCTCAGGCTAAGCCACTGTACAGCACCCCATCCGCTGACATAACCTGCACTTACAGACGCCAAGCAGTCCTAGTGCAACAAGCTCACGGGTCTTTTCTCTTGACCACTTTACCGGTAAAGAACACTATGACGGTGGCCAAACCGTCAGTGTACGTGAAGTACAGCAGTGCGTGGCAATCATCATGCTATGCTCAATCTCGCGGTCTAATGACCGGGTAGTCGGCAACAAGCCGAGGTATCCCAACAGGGAAACAATCATCTGTCTGTATCAATCAATCAGAATCAATCATGCATATCTGGATAAAGTCGTATGACAAGAGACATGAAACTAGCAGCAATAATCAATCAATCATGGTCTATCATGCATAACTGGAATATAAAAGCAAGTATCTCAGGGTATCAATGCAGTGTACTAACTGATAGCTACGAAGCATGATCAGACCACAAGTATCAACTGTACTGAATAATGACAAGTAACAGGAAATGTCATAATCTATGAGTAGGTATACCCAATCAAGGCTAAGTCAAAAACAAGTGTCCAACTGGACTAAAGCAACCAGAGGGCCGAAAAGATAAAGCCCGGACCGAAGATAACCCACCTGAATGAAGGCAGATCCTCGAACTCCCGCTCTGCTACTGGGAGGCTGGTGCTGAACAACTGGGCCCTGAATAAAAACTATAATCAGTAACAGACTCACATATACCCATCCCGACGACACGACAGTAGCGAAATGCTTATACGGAATACTATCGCTAGTTAACGGGACAAAAATCCGTTTTCCGATCAACAAGAGCCCACGGAACTTTGACAAGATGCCCAGTAAGATATAAATACTGTCTAATGACAGCCAGTGTGTCCAATATCCATTTCGATCCATCATACATTTTTAATTTGCATAATTACACTATGTTTTAGCTTGTTTCGACTCGTTCTTGAGATCCGGGAATCCAAAAGCTGCGCCGTAACTTTCAGCGCGTTCGTTACGACGAGACGAAGCTCGTGCTCACAAGATTTGGGCCGAGCCCAGGCCCAAATACAAGTTGGCCCATAAACATTAGGGTTCCAATTTATAACAATGTTATAACCTAACATCTATTAGATCTAAAGGTGATTTAACTGGAGCACGATGCTTAGTAGGGGTTGTAGACAGTGGGGCTCACCTGAAGCTAGCCGGAGACTGGCCGGAAAACTGGCCGGAGTAGCACCCACAAAAAGCCCAAGCTCGGGTTGGGGTATTCTTGGATCAACCCAGGTTCAGATCTGTGCAAGTGACCGGAGTCCGGAGCGCCGGAGGTGGCCGGAGGTGAGCTCGAGTGCAACCTCGGGTGCAATCCTGGAAAGTTTCCCGGCGACGGGGATCGCCGGAAGGACGCGGCGGAGAAGCTTGGTGGAAGACAAGTTGGCCGTTAATGGCGGTTTCCGGCCAAGTGGCTCCGGGCCGGTGCGACTTGGACCAAATCACTCCCCTCGACGCTAGGGAGCTTCCTGCAGTGGTGGCCGGCGTCGGGAGGCAACGGCGGCGCCGGGCGGCGGAAATCGGCCAAAGTAGAGAAAGTCCGGTTTTCTAGGGCTGGCCCGCGCGACCCCGATCCTCAGCCGATCGACACCAAACTTGGAGGAGATCTTTCAGTCGTCCAGAGGGAGGTTTCCAACGTGGCCGATCTTGGATTAAACGGTCGGATAGAACCCGGGAACAGATCTGGGCCAAACTAGGGTTCCGGCGACTCCAACGTCTCCGCCGGTTAACCGGAGCACGACAGGCCACAGTACTACACAGGGATGACCCTCTCAACGTCAGTAGAGGGATTGAAGGGTCTTAGGGCAACAAAACCCAACAAAAGTGCAACACTTACCTCACCGGCGCCAAGGAAGAGGAAGAAGATCTCCGACGACGGCGCGCGGCGGAGCTCGGCGCCGGGGTTCCTCGGGTTGAGTCTCACAAGCACAGAGGAGGCTCCAGAAGTGGTCTGGTGCAAGCTAGAATCCTCTCGTTGCTTCCTACTCCAACCCAACCGAGATCTACACCATTCCTTTGCTTCTTCTTCTTCTCCGGCGAGAGGAGGCGGCGGCCGGCGGCGTAACCGTCGTGGAGAGAGCAGAGGGAGAGGAAGGGACCTAAGGTGGTGGCTGGGTGCAAGAGTTAGGTTTAGGGTTTGTTTAGAGAGACCCCGTGCGTAATCTTCCTATATATAGAATAGGTACAAATTGCATAAAGGCCCTCAAACTCTCAATGTTTCAATGCCAGGTCCCTCCCAGCACTTTCTGTTTCCCCATTAGGTCCCTAACCAGGAGTGGCACGCAATTCGAGGCAAAAAGAATAGGGTTTATCGTGCAAAAACCCTATTTTCCATCTTATTACACGCTTTTCGAGGCGATCCGATCGTCGAAACGGAAAATGGACTACGCCATGGCGTCCGGCTCGACGAGACCTATCAGGTAGCGATTTCAGATTTTCAAGGAAATACCCAGATAAAATCTCGGTCCATAAAATACAGTTCCGAATTACAGTTATCGCGCTTTTCGAAACTCTAGGGTCGTCAAACAGAATTTCCGTCAATGCCATTGCGTTCAGAATGACGAAACCGTTCGAATCGACTACCTGGATCGCTATGTTCGGAGTCCGGACAGCGAATCTGCTAACGTTGGCACTTAGGGGAATTCGAATTTAGTGTTTACTGTTCATGCACTATTCATTTTAAGTCGCGGGTCCCGCCCGCTTCTTCGCTGAATTCTGGAAGATCTGACCGTCGGATCAAAACATGCTTAATATGGTTTTCACTCGGTTCAGCGAGACGGTCATGCCGGTGATCTCGGATTTTCGAGGTTAGGCTCGGATTGAAAAGCGACATTTTAGTCTCATAACTGTGCAATTTACACAGTAGGAAAAGGGGTCAACTTATGATTCGAAATTTTCAACTTGGCCTTCATTCATCTTCTTTTATTTATTTAAAATAAAAATTCAAATTCTTACATCTCTACCACCTAAAAAGAAGTTTCGTCCCCGAAACTTAGTACAACTAGGAATCAAATAAATGGGGGTAACGCTCCCTCATGGCTGACTCGCGTTCCCACGTGGCTTCACGCTCTTCGTGGTTCTCCCATTGTACCTTGACGTAGGGGATCGATCTATTCCTCAGCTTCTTCTCATCTCGAGCCAGGATCTTCAGAGGTGTCTCGTCATAACTCAGATCCTCGCGAAGCTGGACGGCGGTAGGGCTGATCACATGTGAAGGATCCCTGATATACTTCCGTAGCATGGAGACGTGAAAGACATTGTGCACTCGGGCGAGGTTAGGAGGAAGAGCCAATCGATAAGCTACAGGACCAATGCGCTCCAAAATCTCGAAGGGACCGACAAATCGGGGACTGAGCTTGTTGCGAATCCCAAATCGCTTGATTCCCCGAGTTGGCGATACCTTCAGTAGGACATGATCGCCTACTTGGAACTCCAAGTCTCGTCGTCGTTGGTCCGCATAGCTTTTCTGTCTGCTCTGCGCGGTTAGCATCTGCTGTCTAGCTACCCGCACTCTGGCCTCTGCATCCTCTAGTAGCTCTGGCCCGATAACACGGCGCTCACCGACATCATCCCAACAGATGGGGGAACGACATCGGCGCCCGTACAGTGCCTCATAAGGAGCCATACCGATACTCGCCTGATAGCTGTTGTTGTAGGCGAACTCCACTAAGGAAAGATACCGGTACCAACCATCTCCGTACTCAAGTATACAGGCTCGCAACATATCCTCCAATGTCTGAATGACTCGCTCGGACTGCCCATCACTCTGGGGGTGAAAGGCAGTACTGAACTTCAATTTGGTACCCATAGCCTCTTGCACATTCTTCCAGAACTGAGACACAAAGCGAGTGTCCCTATCCGAAACGATCGATGCGGGAGTGCCATGGAGTCGCACGATCTCATCAATATAGAGCTGGGCGAGTCTATCACGGGTCCAAGTCGTGTGTATCGGCAGGAAGTGGGCCGACTTGGTGAGTCGATCCACTATGACCCATATAGCATCGTGGCCTCGCTGGGATCGAGGCAGACCGGTGACAAAATCCATCGTGATCTGCTCCCACTTCCAAACTGGAACAGGAAGCGGTTGCAGTTTTCCCGCCGGTCGTTGGTGTTCCGCCTTCACCTGCTGGCAAACCAGGCACTGCGCCACATAGTTCGCCACATCAGCCTTCATCCCAGGCCACCAGTAATGCTGTTTCAGATCCCGGTACATTTTTGTTCCGCCAGGATGTACCGTGTATAAGGACCGATGCGCCTCCGTGAGGATGTCCTTCTTTAATTCACTGTCATCTGGGACACACCAACGGCCCCTGAATCGGATAGAGCCATCGGTGTTCAGCTGGTAATCGTCAGTCTGTCCCAATGATATCAGCTCTCGAATCTTTTGGAAGGAGGGGTCGGACTGCTGTCCCTCATTTATGCGATCAAGTAGGGTAGGCTGCACTACCATCGCTAAAAGTCGAGCGGTAGACCCCGAAGGAACGATCTCCAAGTCTAGGCGCTGGAACTCAGAAATCAAGCGGTCCTGATCAGTGATCAACAGCAGCTCTGGGGACACGTGCTTTCGGCTCAAAGCATCCGCTACTACGTTGGCCCGACCTGGGTGGTACTGGATAGTGAGATCATAGTCCTTTAGCAGTTCGAGCCATCGTCGCTGCCTCAAGTTCAGCTCCTTCTGAGTAAAGAGGTACTTAAGGCTCTGGTGATCAGTGAAGACCTCGCAGTGGACTCCATATAGATAATGTCTCCATAACTTAAGAGTGAAAACCACCGCGGCGAGCTCGAGATCATGCGTCGGGTAGTTTTGCTCATACGACTTCAGTTGTCGAGAGGCATAGGCTATTACTTTTTCATTTTGCATCAGAACACAGCCTAACCCGATCCGAGAGGCGTCACAATAAACCACATAGTTCTCGCCTTGGACCGGTAACGTCAACACAGGTGCCTCAGTCAATAGTCGCTTTAACTCATCAAAAGCGAGCTGGCACTCAGGAGTCCATATGAACTTTTCTTCTTTCTTCGTCAGACGGGTCATTGGAGCAGCGATTTTAGGAAACCCTTCGACGAACCGCCGATAATACCCCGCCAGACCGATGAAGCTGCGCACCTCAGTGGCATTGGTCGGCTGGGGCCACTCTTTAATAGCTTCAATTTTCTTGGAATCCACGGCAACGCCCTCAGCAGATATGATGTGTCCAAGAAATGCGACTTCCCGAAGCCAAAAATCGTACTTCTTGAATTTAGCATACAGATTGTTCTCTCGCAGGACTTGGAGAACCTGTCGAAGATGATCCTGATGTTCTAGATCGCTTTTCGAATAAATTAGAATGTCGTCAATGAATACAACGACAAAACGATCCAGGAAGGGTTTGAAGACCCGGTTCATCATATCCATGAAAGCAGCAGGGGCATTTGTAAGTCCAAACGGCATCACTGTGAACTCATAGTGGCCGTACCTGGTTCGAAAAGCAGTCTTCGAGACATCCTCCGCTCTAACCCGCAATTGATGATACCCGGATTGCAAATCGATCTTGGAAAATACCACCGACCCTTGCAGTTGGTCGAAAAGATCGTCAATCCGCGGGAGAGGATAGCGGTTCTTAATGGTAACTTTGTTTAGCTCCCGATAATCAACGCACAGACGTAGACTGCCGTCCTTTTTCTTCACGAAGAGCACAGGCGCGCCCCAAGGAGAAACACTGGGTCGGATGAAACCCAAGGCAGTTAGGTCTTCAAGTTGGATCTTTAACTCCTTTAACTCCGCAAAAGCCATGCGGTAAGGCGCTCGAGAAATAGGAGCTGTGCCGGGAACAAGATCAATAATGAATTCGATTTCCCGCTCAGGGGGCATCCCTGGAAGCTCAACAGGAAATACGTCTGGGAAACTCCGCACCACGGCAATATCCTCAATCCGACGAGTAACAGTAGGGGTGGTGACAGCCATGGCAAGATATGCCACACACCCCCTCTCAAGGCGACGAACTGGGGTCACAGAGCAGATCCCCAAATAAGCAGAAGGTTCGAAGCCAGAATAAATCAACTCCGCTCCACCAGGCGGATCCAAGGTCAACCTCCGAAAGGTGCAGTCGATGGTAGCTCTGTATCTAGATAACCAGTTCATCCCCAAGATCACGTCATAGTGACGAAGCTTGAGGACGAATAGAGAAATAGGAAAACTCCGTCCGCCAATATGAACAGGGCATAATCGGAGCTCTTGGTTAATTAGAATACTATGACCCGGAATCTCTACCCAAAAACGATCTCTAGTGTACTGGACGATAATACCGTGGGTAGTAATAAAGTGGGTGGAGATAAATGAATGCGACGCCCCAGTATCAAACAGAGTTCTAGCATTATGTCCAAAGACAGAGGTAGTACCTGCCAAGTTGTCCTCCGGAGTGGGCTCGCCATGGGTCAGGGCGAATACACGCCCACCAGCTGTCTGTCGTGACCCAGAAGGTGGTCGAGGAAGAGGAGGACGACCCGAGGAAGCAGAACTCGGTGCAGGGGCTTGTCGTCGTGGTGGTGCAGGTAGAGGAGCAGTCATCTGCGAGGGTGCAGACCCCCGCGGGCATGTCGCAGAAATATGTCCAGGTTGGCCGCAATTGAAGCATCGACCATGCTTCTGATCACAGTCCTTCGCCCGGTGGGTACCCCCGCAGAAGACACAAGGCCGGGGGCCCCAGTTGGGGCTGTTGAAAGAGCCAGCGGCTGGAGATCTCTTTGGACACTTCTTTAGTTGTGGTCGTTTCGCCTTCTTGTTCTGGTGGTACTGTCCACCGCCGCCCTCCCAAGGAGCCCTTTTCTTGCCTTTGTCCCTGTCCGCCGCAATCCGCTCGGTGCGGGAAATCTTGACCTCAGCCTCGATGGCTAGACACCGCTCCACGCAGTTGTCGAAGTCGGTGCTCAAGTGGGAGGAGATATGGCGACGGATCTCATGCCTCAAACCCTGCGAGAAGAGTCGTACCTTGCGGCGTTCCTCGCGCACTGCCTGGGGAACCAGGTCGGCAATGCGCAGGAACTCCTGCTCGTAGTCACGGACGCTCTTGTCGCCCTGCTTGAGGTTCTCCAGTTCACGTTCGAGACCCTCCTTGGTGGTCTCCTTCAGGTGGTGCTGGTACAAGGAAGCCTTAAAGACCGCCCAAGAAGGTTCAGGAAGGCCTGCGAAGTGGCGCTCTCGATGACGCCTCCACCATTTTGACGCCCGGCCCTCCAGGCAATGAACAGCGATATGTACTTTGTCGCGTTCTTCAGTGTATACATCCTGGAAGAGCTTTTCCATGTGGTCGATCCATTGCTCGACCGCCCAGTGATCATCATCCTTGCCGTCGAACGTCTGCGGCTTAAATTTCTTGAATTCGAGCAGAGCCGCCTTTGCTCGAGCCTTTTCCGCTTGATCAACCTCAGAGTTGGCTGCAGAATCAGCAACAGGGGAGACAGAGCGGGATGACGCAGATGCCATCATAGCGGTGCCAGCAGGGGCAGCAGAAACCCCCCGGTACCGCGAAAGATGCCGCAGCAACATCCGGAATGGGCCCCGCAGGTGGTGGTACGGGGTCAGCAGCGGGTTCCGCCAAACCCTCAGGCTCGGCAGCGGCCGGTGCAACAGGGGGTGCGACCGGCGGTGTAGCAGCTGGAATGACGGGTGGGGGAGCAGGTGGGGCAGGAGCAGCCGCTTGCTGCTGCACAAATTGCTGAACTATCCCAGCCAGGGTCGTCACCTGAGCCTCAAGTCGCTCCATGCGGCCCTGATCAACAGGCTCACTCGGCACCCTGGGTGGTCGGCCGACCCCTCGGCCAGCGCCTGCACCCCGTCCTCGCCCACGACCAGGAGGACGTGCCATCACTGAAACAATATAATCAGGTTAGAAACAAACTCCAATAGTATTAGTTTAAGTTTCTAACCCCTAAACTCGACATTCCCAACGCTCTCACGTGACAAGTCATCCTAGGGTTCATCCTAACCAGTTCCTAATCCATCTTTCCTAGGTACCGTGTACCTATTGCTCTGATACCATAAAATCTGTCACGCCCCGAGTTTAAAAATCCAGTCTAAATTTTTTTTTTTTTTAAATCAGAGTTTGCAAAACGGGCGTAACAGACCGCCACACATATAGGAAAACCCCTATACATGCACGGCTAAACTAATCCAATCATCAATCAAAGAGCAATCACTATCACAACTAAACAATACTAATCATCAGAGTATAATCCGAATATCACAATGTCAACAATCTGAAATGTCATAACAAACTGGAAACTGAAATAACATAAATAAGGATCAGCTACAAGTCATCGGGAATCTTAATCATCATAACTATCATCAGGGGGACAGCTCTATCGTGACAGGCTCACTGGATCGTCCCGACACCCCACTACCCGAACGACCTGAAAAACAGTCACCCAGGGGTGTGAGATACACCGGAGTGCATCCCAGTGGGCACGACGAGACGAGAAATAGCTAATCGTACCTACTGGGTACAATAATCTGCGGATAGTAAGAGTCATAGGTAAAGCTGAATAAATAGCAGATCTACTGATAGTCAACAAAATCCACAGATAACTGAATAAGCAGGTAATCAAGGGTAGTGAAACTGCAAGTAGTAAATGCTAGACATATATGTATGTAAACGAGATAATCAATCATGAACTGAGCAGTAAGGGTACAGGGTAAGATATCTATCAATAACAGCGCAAGATAATAAGAATGCGTCAATAAAAGAACTCAAGTACCCAATCAACGCCAGTATTGGTCCCAAGGACCTCAGGCTAAGCCACTGTACAGCACCCCATCCGCTGACATAACCTGCACTTACAGACGCCAAGCAGTCCTAGTGCAACAAGCTCACGGGTCTTTTCTCTAGACCACTTTACCGGTAAAGAACACTATGACGGTGGCCAAACCGTCAGTGTACGTGAAGTACAGCAGTGCGTGGCAATCATCATGCTATGCTCAATCTCGCGGTCTAATGACCGGGTAGTCGGCAACAAGCCGAGGTATCCCAACAGGGAAACAATCATCTGTCTGTATCAATCAATCAGAATCAATCATGCATATCTGGATAAAGTCGTATGACAAGAGACATGAAACTAGCAGCAATAATCAATCAATCATGGTCTATCATGCATAACTGGAATATAAAAGCAAGTATCTCAGGGTATCAATGCAGTGTACTAACTGATAGCTACGAAGCATGATCAGACCACAAGTATCAACTGTACTGAATAATGACAAGTAACAGGAAATGTCATAATCTATGAGTAGGTATACCCAATCAAGGCTAAGTCAAAAACAAGTGTCCAACTGGACTAAAGCAACCAGAGGGCCGAAAAGATAAAGCCCGGACCGAAGATAACCCACCTGAATGAAGGCAGATCCTCGAACTCCCGCTCTGCTACTGGGAGGCTGGTGCTGAACAACTGGGCCCTGAATAAAAACTATAATCAGTAACAGACTCACATATACCCATCCCGACGACACGACAGTAGCGAAATGCTTATACGGAATACTATCGCTAGTTAACGGGACAAAAATCCGTTTTTCGATCAACAAGAGCCCACGGAACTTTGACAAGATGCCCAGTAAGATATAAATACTGTCTAATGACAGCCAGTGTGTCCAATATCCATTTCGATCCATCATACATTTTTAATTTGCATAATTACACTATGTTTTAGCTTGTTTCGACTCGTTCTTGAGATCCGGGAATCCAAAAGCTGCGCCGTAACTTTCAGCGCGTTCGTTACGACGAGACGAAGCTCGTGCTCACAAGATTTGGGCCGAGCCCAGGCCCAAATACAAGTTGGCCCATAAACATTAGGGTTCCAATTTATAACAATGTTATAACCTAACATCTATTAGATCTAAAGGTGATTTAACTGGAGCACGATGCTTAGTAGGGGTTGTAGACAGTGGGGCTCACCTGAAGCTAGCCGGAGACTGGCCGGAAAACTGGCCGGAGTAGCACCCACAAAAAGCCCAAGCTCGGGTTGGGGTATTCTTGGATCAACCCAGGTTCAGATCTGTGCAAGTGACCGGAGTCCGGAGCGCCGGAGGTGGCCGGAGGTGAGCTCGAGTGCAACCTCGGGTGCAATCCTGGAAAGTTTCCCGGCGACGGGGATCGCCGGAAGGACGCGGCGGAGAAGCTTGGTGGAAGACAAGTTGGCCGTTAATGGCGGTTTCCGGCCAAGTGGCTCCGGGCCGGTGCGACTTGGACCAAATCACTCCCCTCGACGCTAGGGAGCTTCCTGCAGTGGTGGCCAGCGTCGGGAGGCAACGGCGGCGCCGGGCGGCGGAAATCGGCCAAAGTAGAGAAAGTCCGGTTTTCTAGGGCTGGCCCGCGCGACCCCGATCCTCAGCCGATCGACACCAAACTTGGAGGAGATCTTTCAGTCGTCCAGAGGGAGGTTTCCAACGTGGCCGATCTTGGATTAAACGGTCGGATAGAACCCGGGAACAGATCTGGGCCAAACTAGGGTTCCGGCGACTCCAACTTCTCCGCCGGTTAACCGGAGCACGGCAGGCCACAGTACTACACAGGGATGACCCTCTCAACGTCAGTAGAGGGATTGAATGGTCTTAGGGCAACAAAACCCAATAAAAGTGCAACACTTACCTCACCGGCGCCAAGGAAGAGGAAGAAGATCTCCGACGACGGCGCGCGGCGGAGCTCGGCGCCGGGGTTCCTCGGGTTGAGTCTCACAAGCACAGAGGAGGCTCCAGAAGTGGTCTGGTGCAAGCTAGAATCCTCTCGTTGCTTCCTACTCCAACCCAACCGAGATCTACACCATTCCTTTGCTTCTTCTTCTTCTCCGGCGAGAGGAGGCGGCGGCCGGCGGCGTAACCGTCGTGGAGAGAGCAGAGGGAGAGGAAGGGACCTAAGGTGGTGGCTGGGTGCAAGAGTTAGGTTTAGGGTTTGTTTAGAGAGACCCCGTGCGTAATCTTCCTATATATAGAATAGGTACAAATTGCATAAAGGCCCTCAAACTCTCAATGTTTCAATGCCAGGTCCCTCCCAGCACTTTCTGTTTCCCCATTAGGTCCCTAACCAGGAGTGGCACGCAATTCGAGGCAAAAAGAATAGGGTTTATCGTGCAAAAACCCTATTTTCCATCTTATTACACGCTTTTCGAGGCGATCCGATCGTCGAAACGGAAAATGGACTGCGCCATGGCGTCCGGCTCGACGAGACCTATCAGGTAGCTATTTCAGATTTTCAAGGAAATACCCAGATAAAATCTCGGTCCATAAAATACAGTTCCGAATTACAGTTATCGCGCTTTTCGAAACTCTAGGGTCGTCAAACAGAATTTCCGTCAATGCCATTGCGTTCAGAATGACGAAACCGTTCGAATCGACTACCTGGATCGCTATGTTCGGAGTCCGGACAGCGAATCTGCTAACGTTGGCACTTAGGGGAATTCGAATTTAGTGTTTACTGTTCATGCACTATTCATTTTAAGTCGCGGGTCCCGCCCGCTTCTTCGCTGAATTCTGGAAGATCTGACCGTCGGATCAAAACATGCTTAATATGGTTTTCACTCGATTCAGCGAGACGGTCATGCCGGTGATCTCGGATTTTCGAGGTTAGGCTCGGATTGAAAAGCGACATTTTAGTCTCATAACTGTGCAATTTACACAGTAGGAAAAGGGGTCAACTTATGATTCGAAATTTTCAACTTGGCCTTCATTCATCTTCTTTTATTTATTTAAAATAAAAATTCAAATTCTTACAGCACCGTTGAATATGATCTAAACCATTTAAACTATCTAAAAATTAAATTTTAATTCTTTTCGATATCGTTGACCTAATGATCAAAGAATTACAAAATTTATAATTTTAATGGTAGATATGAGTCTTTTGCTAGTTTAACTGTATAAAGAATTCTACATTAATTGAATTTTGGTTAGAAAATTTTTTAAACTATATAAAACAAGATCTATACTCTTGATCTTGATTACAAGACTCCTATCATTACTTTATGAAGGATATTTATTTTCAGCCATAAATTTTGTGCCTACTTGATGGATAAGAAAAAATATCGAAAAAGTATAAAATTTAATTTCTAAATAATTTAAATAGTTTAGATCATATTTAACGATACCGATCGTAGTTTTGAAAGCTCCATCATCGAAAACAAATGGGTGACAACAGAGCCCTTTTACGATTGACAACATTCCAGCTCAATTCTATATACATAAATAAATAAATAAATAAATAAATAAATAAATATATATATATATATATATATATATATATATATATATATATATATATATATATATATATATATATATATATATATATATATATATATTTATATAATTTTTTTTTTTTTTTTGATTAAACAGGGCTGAACCCTATTTGAGCGAAGTACAGGATGGAAGTTCTGGAGGGAGGCCCAAAAAACACCAGACTCTGTCGGTGCCCAAAAACACAAAGCACAAAGCACAAAACATAAGCCTTAAGCCCGACCTAAAGGGAACAGAAAAACACAGACATCCCCCTCCAAGAAAAACCAGAACAGACCAGACAAAGACGCATACAACTCAAAACTGAAAAACTGAAAAAACTGAAGACTGAGAGGAGAGCAAATATCAACCCCCTTAAACAGTGAGGAATGCAGAATAGAGATAGTCAACCCTCTACTAATTAACAAAACTAATCAAGACGTAGATAGTAGTTACAAGTGGGATCCGCCCTTTCAAAACAAGCAGCTCCAGCAATAGCTGGGGAGAGTTACGCGCCGAAAACCACAGTTCGTCTACGAGGAAGATGAATAAAGCTTCACAGATAGTCGGGGGAGGGAAAGGATACCAAGCCAAAGCTACGCCAAAGGCCTAGGAGTCAGGTTGTGACCCAGGATTAACTCGCCAAAGTAAAACGTGTCCCATCGCCGAAGCCACCCAACTCGAAAACCAAACGCCGTAAAATGGCAGCCTGACTAAATAAAGCAGTTGATCAATGAATTAGCCAAACTTCTGAATTGAATTCCAAACAGCCAATGAAAATATAGTGTCTTGTCTTGGATCTTATTTCCCAAGCAATCAATCAAAACAAAGCCTCACTTCCAACTGCTTCAAATCCCTTGTATCCCAGCTCAAAGAAATAATAGGATAAAAAAAACTCAGCTCAAATGAAGACAGAAATTAAAGGACGCACAGCTCGACCAAAAGACGGCATCCAGTCTCAAAGGTTGTCGTCCTTGTTAACCCGCGTCCCCATTGTTTGGTCAACACCATTCAGTTGATACTAAAACATCAACCCCTCAATTTCCACACCAAAGCGCCGAGTCGACGAAACTAAACACGATAGGAGCACAAATAAAGAAACCAACTATACTATACCAGCCAGATCCAGCAAATAAATAAAACTAATTATTGACCCCTCTCGATACTCGATATAGATGAAAGAAGCAGCACTAAGGAGCAACACTGCGAGTTTGGTCTCAAGGAATGTGGCAAGCTGCTGCTCCAGGTATTATTGATCGAGAGAAAGCAAACATCTGAAGTATCAGAAATTCCAAACAAACCAGATTTCTTCGAAGCACCATTCGTTCATTCATGCGCCAATGCAAGAGAGAAGCCAGAGCACATAAAGAAAAGCCCCAATAATACCCAGATAGGTTGAAAGCACCATTCAATCAATGCTAGTTACTCGCCTGCAAGCTCCCAGGTTCGTGTGGCTCCATTGTACCCAAGAAGCGTCAATATTGGACAAATAAAGCATCAATCACCCCGGGTCGAAGCCAAGTAGAGGATCAGAGAGTAGCCAGAGCATAAAAAGAAAAGAGAACCCAGTGATACCCAGGTTAGATCAAAGCACCATTCATTCATTCAAGCACCATAATAAGAGAAAAACCAGAGCTCCTATAAAAAGACCCCGATAATACCCAGATTGATTCCCCTCCAAAATAAAACAGTAAGCAAGGTTGGTCAGAATAGAAGTATCGAGGAATTTGTGGGCACCCAAGAAGCCCGGCCGATGGTCGGTTAAGCGTTGCAAATCCTCCAGTTAACTAGCAGATCTCCGAAGAGCAGAGGCCGATGATCGGTTAAGTGGTGCAAATCCTCCAGTTAACTCGCAGATCTCCGAAAAGCTGAAGTCCAGAGGTTGAAAGTATCAATAATTCTAATGACGCAAGTGGCAGTCTGGGAGGTGCTAGAAGTGAAGATGCGCCTGTTGCGTTCAGTCCAGATTTCCCAACAGGTAGCGGCAAAGAGGAGGTCAAAGTGCATTTTATTACGACCCTCCAAGGTTGTCCTCGCACACGCCCATCTGCTCGCCATATCCCCCGAATAGTTAAGCAGTCTTTGGTAGGTGCGTGGCCAGAGGTAAAGAAGCTCCTCCCAGACCGATCTCGCAAACTTGCAAAAAAAGAATAGGTGGTCCATATTTTCGTCTCCTTCACAACAGTTGAAGCAGATAGAAGGCCCAGCCCAACCCCTTTTAGTAAGAAGCTCAGCCGTGAGTAGCCTATAATTGAGCTCCTATTATTTTAAAAGTATCAAGTCATTGGTGCTGATAGGTTTTAGCCTTTGGATGAAAAGATGTATGGTTAGAATGATAGTAGGGCCATTGGGTTAAGTGAGTGGTTGGTAAAATAGAATGATTTAAGAATTCAAATTAGTTAAAGGGGTATATCTAACCGTTAGATCTACCCCTTTAACTAATTTTATATTTTAGATGATTCTATTCCACCAACCACTCACTTAACCCAAAGGACTTATTATTATCTTAACCATATATCTTTTCATTTAATAACTAAAAACTACAAACATGATACTTTTAAAATCATATATAGGGGCTCAATTATATATATATATATATATATATATATATATATATATATATATATATATATATATATATATATATATATATATATATATATATATATATCAAGTCAATGGAATTTTAAACAATAAAATAAAAAAGTATATGAATTCTTAATCATTTAATTAGACATCTAATTTCAAATTTTACATAGTATTGACCGTCTCTAGCGTAAATGGTCTGCAAAAAATTTTATAGCTGATATATGAGATTTCAAGCTTAAACCCTAATCACTTCACATATTATATAAATTTTTTTAAAAAACTAATTAAACAAAACGAAAAACATGCAATCTTTCTCTCTAAAAAAATTAAAATAAAATGAAATTCTTATATAGTAATTAGTAGTTTTATGCTTTTGCACTTTAAGCGAAAGCATAAAACATTAATGGCCAGAAAAAAGTATCACCAAACATCTTTATAATATTGTAAAAATCGATGCTTCAAAAAATATGAATTCTTTATTATATCAAACTAATTTATTAAATAATAAATTTTATTATTATTTTAAATTTTTTTATTTTTTAAAACGAAAGGATTTTAAAAAATTTTGACTCTTTAAAGTATCAGAATATATTTTACCGACACTTGCTATAAGCGTCGGCCTATACGCAGAGACTTTATTTTGCTAACGTTTTATTCGACACATTCAAATACGATACTAAACTATATTAAGACACTTTTAAATATAAATAAATATAAAAAAATATTCTTAGATATTATTATTATTTTTTTATAATGGTTAAATATAATTTTACATAGAAATATATGTTAATTAAATTATTTGACTGGTTTTATTGATATTTTCTGTGTCTCTTGATTTGGAGAAGAGGAATGACGGTCAAACTGTAAGAAAAGTTGGTTGGACATTAAAGAAATATGCATTAATTAAAGATTTAATGCATATTTGTATTGAAGTTTAAGAAAAGATTCAACGTCCCAAAGAAGTATATGTTTTTATTAGTTGCTAGATATAAGTATTTATTAGTTTGTTAGGCGTGACATTTCATAGAATTATGCATTAATTAAAGATGTGACTCGCTTCCTTAGCTTGATACTTTTTTGTTGCTCTTGAAATTACAAAAAAATTTACTTTTCCAGAACTTTTTTTTTTATACCAATAATACTTTAAAACGTGATAATATAATTTAATATTATATTTGAAGGTATAGGTTACAACGTCGACAAATAAAAAATATATATAATAACGCTTATATCAAGCGTCGATTAAAAAAATATTATGATGCTTTAAAATTTGATATTTTAAAACATCCAAAAATTAAAAATAATAATAAAATTTATTATTTAATAAATTAATTTAATATAATAAAAAATTTAATTGACAATGCTTTTATAAACGTTTGTATTTATTATATTATAAAAATATTTAAAAATGCTTGTCTACAAAACGTCTTTATATTTTTATATTAAATTTTTTTTATAGTATGAGAAGGAGAATTTTCTGTGAGAGTGTTTTTGAAATAAATTTCTAATATCCAATCAAATGTCCACACGGAAGAAATATGCTTTTTACACAAAATTTCTAATATCCAATCTAATATTCTCACATTGTATAAAAGTGAATTTTTTTTTTTTTTTTTATGCATCACGTTTATATTTATGTTCATGTGTAATTATTATATTATTTTTTATTGGACGTTTTATCGGTTTGGTACCATGTTGTTATTTTTCATTAGACTTTTTTTTTTTTAATTTGTTATAATATGACTAATTTAGTATGATATTATTTTTTATTGAATTTTTTTATTATTTTCTGTTTGGTACGATAATATTTTTTTTGTGGGATTCTTTTTCTTTTTTCTATTTAGTTAGTACAATACGGCTAGTTTTTTTCTCTTTTCTATTTAATTAGTACAATATGGCTAATTTAGAATATATTTTGTATTATAATTTTACCAAGAAAAAAATTCTGGTTGATGAAGCAGGTCGAGTATTAAGTTTTGGTTGACAGAAATTCGGAGTATTAAATTTTGCAAATATCGAAAAGGAATAGAATTCCTATACATGAACTATGTATGGTGTCGTAAGTTATAGCGCTAACGTAGAAACGGATTGCTTGAATTCTAATAAGAATATTCGGGAAATAAAACTTTTGGTAAAATATATAAACTTTTCTGCTGCATATATGTTTGGGATTTTGTTAAAAAGTATGAACTTAATCTGTAAATAAATTTATTTGAATTTTGAATTTACTACACAATCTTATATTATGTTTGGTTTAACATATTTTCATCTGAAATTAATAGTATTATTTTATTTTTCTGATAACATATATTTTAACTAAATTAAATATTTTGTTATTTGATGAATATTCTACAATTATTGTAAGAGAAATACTCTGTTACTTTTTTTAATAAATAATAAAAATATTCTTAATCCTTGATCGATAAGGGATAAAAAAGTATTTTTACTTCTTAACACGTTAACAAGTAATTTTATAAAAAGGGTATTTTCGTAATTAAACATCACAAAATAATATATATATATATATATATATATATATATATATATATATATATATATATATATATATATATATATATATATATATATATATATATATATATATATATATATATATATATATTAATTAAAATACCTCATACTAATTTAGTCATTAATTTAAAAAAAATTAGAATTACAATTTAGGTATTAATTTAAAGAGTTTAATTTAAAAAAATTTAAAATTACAATTTAGACATTAATTTAAAGAGATTTAGAATTACAATTTACTCATTAATTTTAAAAATTTAATTTAAAAAGTTTTAGAATTATAATTTAGGCATTAATTTTAAAAAATTTAGAATTCTAATTTATGCATTAATTTAAAGAGTTTAAATTAAAAAAAATTATAATTAAAATTTAGGCATTAATTTAAAGAGTTTAAATTAAAAAAAAATTAGAATTACAATTTAGGCATTAATTGTCACGCCCCGAGATTTAAAATCCAGTTTAATTTTTTTTTTTTGAAATCAGAGTTTTAAAACTGGGCGCGAACAGATCGCCACATGTATAGAAAATTCTCTATCCAAACGGACAGAGTCTCTCCTATACATGCACGGCTAGGCAAGTACAATATCGCATATTCAAAGTTAAGTACTTAAATATAAACTAAACAACATAATTAACCTCAACATAATAACTTAAACCCAAACACGTCAGTTCTAATCAACTATATAAGGCATACAATCTCAACATCTAGTAAACTATCATGATCATATAAAACAAAACCAAAATACTACGATGTCATAAGATCATAAGTAAACTGCTAGATAGTCATCAAGGGGACAGCTTTATCGTGACTGCCTCACTGGATCGTCCCGACATCTCACCACCCGACAGGACCTGAAAAATAGTCACCCAGGGGGTGTGAGATACATCGACAGTATATCCCAGTGGGCACGACGAGCCGAGAAATAGCTAATCGTACCTACTGGATACAATAATCTGCGGATAGTAACAGGTCAGTGGATAAAGGCTGAATAATCAAACAATATATCTGCTGATATGTAATATCACGAACTCTCTTGTGTTTCTTTTAATCCCTTTTGATTAATTTAGTTGTTTAAGGGATTAATTAGAGGGATTTCTTGGGTACAGCGTCGGGGTGCGCGGGTATTTTTTCGGTGTTAAAGCTTGAAAAATGGGAAACGACAAAGCGATCGGATCTGGAATTCGATTTGTGGATCTCCTGAAATGGGATTTTGAAGGTTTCGGTACTTTGGGGTGCACCGGAATCCGTGCCGCGTGATCGGCACGCTTTTCGTGGAGATAGGAATCTTTCTGTTATATCTGCCGATTAAGGGTTTTATTTTGTACGTACGAGAGGGAAATAAATATTTAATTATTATTTTTTAAGAAAGCGGAAACCCTAATCGGAGAGAAAAGAGAGAAAAGAGAGCGGATTTTCCATCTTTCTCGATCAACGCGCCGAAAGCCGGGAACGAGACGTTACCGCCAATGGGGAGCGGATCCGGATCCTCACCATCGCGAGGAACGAGAATGGATCATCTTCTCCGTTAGATCAAGGTAAGCGGCGTTTATTCGTGTATTTTTCGTTGTTTTTTGTTTTGGGTTATGCCGCTTTTTGGTCCGGGTCGCTTGTGCCGTTCGTCGCACCGCCGCAGCGATGCCCTAGAGCGCCGCCGCCGCGATGCCCTCGAGCACCGCCGCCGCGATGCCCTAGAGCGTCGCCGCCGCGGTGTACGGACGCGCTGTCGCCGCCGTGAGGACACCACCCGTACTGCGCGCCGCGCGGGTTGGTGCCGCATGGGACAGCGCCGCGCGGGCTGTTGTCGCGCGGGGCCGCACCGCAGGTGGCGCCCGCACGGGTTGGTGTCACGCGGGACGCGCCGCGCGGGCTGGTACCCGCGCGGGGCCGCACCGCAGGCGGCGGCGCGCGGGTGGTGCCGCGTGGGCCGCGCCGCTTACGGCGCCGCGCGGGCTGGTGCCGCGCGGGGCCGCACCGCAGGCGACGCCCGCGTGGGTTGGTGCCAGCGCGGGGCCGCATCGCTTGCGGAGTCACGCGGGTTGGTACTGCGCGGGGCCGCACCGGAGGTGGCGCCCGCGCGGGTTGGTGCCGCCCGGGGCCGCGCTGTTTGTGGCGCCGTGCGGGCTGGTATCGCATGGGGCCGCCGCCGCTCGATTTCCGCCTTACTTTTACGTGTTCGGAACCTCGGTTCTTCGTGGGCAAGTCTAGTCTTATCTTGTTTCTTTTTAGGGGACTCTTTTTAGGTCCGGGAATCGTACGAAGGCGCGGGACGATTTCAGGTGTCTCGGTTGACGCGATTGAAGGTGGGTACACCCTTAGAACCCCTTTTGTGCAAAATTCGTTATTGTCATGTTTACCACATTAAGGGATAGTGTGGGTGACGTGGACCTCCGGATGGACGAATGTCGCGGTTGTAGACTGGATGGGCAGATTGTCCTCTCCGAACAACGGTATGGTTGCTTGAGGCATATTTGCGATCGGGACACTGATCGGTGCGACTTTTCGAAAGTCAGAAGGTGGGTACCCTTATCGTGCGTCCTTTTTAAAGTGAGGTCTCATCATGTGTTATGTAAGAGTAAAGTAGATGTGCTAATGGTTTTTAACTAACCCCTTTTTGCATGAGTATCCCTTTATTACTATCTGTTACGACGGGTGTCGCGGTGCTCTATATCACACACCGTCTTCGGGTTTTTTTTTATGCTCATGGCTGCTTACGCGCACACCAGCGGTTTGGCCACCGCATCGGTGTACTTTTCCGGAGAGGTGGTACGTTGACCCGTGTACTCCATAAGGTGACGTGGTGGGGGCCCCTTACGGTTACTTAAGGTGCCGCACAAGTACCGTAGAGGGGGTAAAAGCACCAACGTTAGAGCAAGGTGACTCTGTTCGCTGGAGGTCTTTAGACCTTCTGGCAGGTGTTCCGTTCTGACTTACAGGGGTATTGTGGATTCATGAGGGGGAAGTTTGGATGCTCAGGTTTACCGGTTTGCTTTCCTTTCAGTACTTTTAGCATCTTTTATGTTTTACATCTACCTCTTACTCTTTGGTCACTGACTTTCCACACTGTGACAGGTTCGGTCAAGGTGGGGTCCTCGACGACAGTGAGGCCGCGACTCGAGGATCTAGCCCGATTTAGGGGGCTGGTGATATTTCTTTTACTTACGTTTTGATTACTTTTGGTTAGTTAGCTTGTGTGCGTGTGATACTTTGTTGTGGATGTTGGATTCGAACTGTGTTTTGTCGTGGATGAACGTTTCCCTTATTAATTGTTGTTTCGGCCACTCTTTTCAAATCAAGTAAAAAGATTGTGAAAATGTTTAATAAAATTTAGGTGCCCGTTTGGGCACCGTTTTACAACCCGTAGATTTATCCTTTCAAAATGTGGGTGGCCAGCTTGGTTATGGCGATTGACGATATCTTTCCCTCAACGTAACTTTTTGGCTAGTGTGGTTAAAGTTACGATTTATGCTTGCGACGCCGTGCATATACAAAGGAGACTCCGTCCGTTTTTGCGGGTGGTGAATTTGTATATGTGGCAGATCTGCGCACGTGCTCGGCGGGGGGTACTTCTAAAAAAAAAAGAAACATAAAAGTACACGGTTTTCGCTTATTTTAAACCCCCGGGGCGTGACAGATTTTATGGTATCAAGAAAAACACTTTAACCATGGTAGTGGTGACCAACATCCACAGAAGTACATCACCACTACCAACCGACCAACGGATAGTCAAGGAATAGGTGCGTAGAGTGCGAGTGGTTTGGGGGAAAGGGGATAGAGTTCCGTTTTGTTTGCAGGTCATGGTGTTAGACCAGTTAGGCCTAGGGTTGACTTGGTTTCTTTGTATTCAAGATAATAGCCCGAACTTGGTTTTCAATCAACGGCGTAGAAAGGATGCGACGGCTTCGACAGCTGCGGAGAACCGCTACTCCGACAACAGTTGCACGACATTGCCGGGCAACTGTTAACGCTCTCAGAACGCACGTAACCTGCTGATGCAAACCGCCGTTGTGGCTGACCGCGTCCCCTTTTGCAATAATGACGACCCTACACAGCCCTTTTCCCTCGTGATGGGCGACGGAGCGACACTTTCAAGTAATGCCAACAGCAGGTGGCCCACTTATCGAGGGTAGTCGACTGGCCGCCTTGGTTGAAACAGATTTGGCCGTCGCCCGCGCCCGCAGCAGGACCATGAGCGCAACCGGG
>CM055070.1:37453326-37455826 GCA_029204045.2 Tillandsia leiboldiana | reverse complement strand
GGGGGGGGGGGGGGGGGGGGGGGGGGGGGGGGGGGGTGGGGGGGGGGGGGGGGGGGGGGGGGGGGGGGGGGGTGGGGGGGGGGGGGGGGGGGGGGGGGGGGGGGGGGGGGGGGGGGGGGGGGGGGGGGGGGGGGGGGGGGGGGGGGGGGGGGGGGGGGGGGGGGGGGGGGGGGGGGGGGGGGAGGGGGGGGGGGGGGGGGGGGGGGGGGGGGGGGGGGGGGGGGTGGGGGGGGGGGGGGGGGGGGGGTGGGGGGGGGGGGGGGGGGGGGGGGGGGGGGGGGGGGGGGGGGGGGGGGGGGGGGGGGGGGGGGGGGGGGGGGGGGGTGGGGGGGGGGGGGGGGGGGGGGGGGGGGGGGGGGGGGGGGGGGGGGGGGGGGGGGGGGGGGGGGGGGGGGGGGGGGGGGGTGGGGGGGGGGGGGGGGGGGGGGTGGGGGGGGGGGGGGGGGTGGGGGGGGGGGGGGGGGGGGGGGGGGGGGGGGGGGGGGGGGGGGGGGGGGGGGGGGGGGGGGGGGGGGGGGGGGGGGGGGGGGGGGGGGGGGGGGGGGGGGGGGGGGGGGGGGGGGGGGGGGGGGGGGGGGGGGGGGGGTGGGGGGGGGGGGGGGGGGGGGGGGGGGGGGGGGGGGGGGGGGGGGGGGGGGGGGGGGGGGGGGGGGGGGGGGGGGGGGGGGGGGGGGGGGGGGGGGGGGGGGGGGGGGGGGGGGGGGGGGGGGGTGGGGGGGGGGGGGGGGGGGGGGGGGGGGGGGGGGGGGGGGGGGGGGGGGGGGGGGGGGGGGGGGGGGGGGGGGGGGGGGGGGGGGGGGGGGGGGGGGGGGGGGGGGGGGGTGGGGGGGGGGGGGGGGGGGGGGGGGTGGGGGGGGGGGGGGGGGGGGGGGGGGGGGGGGGGGGGGGTGGGGGGGGGGGGGGGGGGGGGGGGGGGGGGGGGTGGGGGGGGGGGTGGGGGGGGGTGGGGGGGGGGGGGGGGGGGGGGGGGGGGGGGGGGTGGGGGGGGGGGGGGGGGGGGGGGGGGGGGGGGGGGGGGGGGGGGGGGGGTGGGGGGGGGGGGGGTGGAGGGGGGGGGGGGGGGGGGGGGGGGGGGGGGGGGGGGGGGGGGGGGGGGGGGGGGGGGGGGGGGGGGGGGGGGGGGGGGGGGGGGGGGGGGGGGGGGGGGGGGGGGGGGGGTGGGGGGGGGGGGGGGGGGGGGGGGGGGGGGGGGGGGGGGGGGTGGGGGGGGGGGGGGTGGGGGGGGGGGGGGGGGGGGGGGGGGGGGGGGGGGGGGGGGGGGGGGGGGGGGGGGGAGGGGGGGGGGGGGGGGGGGGGGGGGGGGGGGGGGGGGGGGGTGGGGGGGGGGGGGGGGGGGGGGGGGGGGGGGTGGGGGGGGGGGGGGGGGGGGGGGGGGGGGGGGGGGGGGGGGGGGGGGGGGGTGGGGGGGGGGGGGGGGGGGGGGGGGGGGGGGGGGGGGGGGGGGGGGGGGGGGGGGGGGGGGGGGGGGGGGGGGGGGGGGGGGGGGGGGGGGGGGGGGGTGGGGGGGGGGGGGGGGGGGGGGGGGGGGGGGGGGGGGGGGGGGGGGGGGGGTGGGGGGGGGGGGGGTGGGGGGGGGGGGGGGGGGGGGGGTGGGGGGGGGGGGGGGGGGGGGGGGGGGGGGGGGGGGGGGGGGGGGGGGGGGGGGGTGGGGGGGGGGGGGGGGGGGGGGGGGGGGGGGGGGGGGGGGGGGGGGGGGGTGGGGGGGGGGGGGGGGGGGGGGGGGGGGGGGGGGGGGGGGGGGGGGGGGGGGGGGGGGGGGGGGGGGGGGGGGGGGGGGGGGGGGGGGGGGGGGGGGGGGGGGGGGGGGGTGGGGGGGGGGGGGGGGGGGGGGGGGGGGGGGAGGGGGGGGGGGGGGGGGGGGGGGGGGGGGGGGGGGGGGGGGGGGGGGGGGGGGGGGGGGGGGGGGGGGGGGGGGGGGGGGGGGGGGGGGGGGGGGGGGGGGGGGGGGGGGGGGGGGGGGGGGGGGGGGGGGGGGGGGGGGGGGGGGGGGGGGGGGGGGGGGGGGGGGGGGGGGGGGGGGGGGGGTGGGGGGGGGGGGGGGGGGGGGGGGGGGGGGGGGGGGGGGGGGGGGGGGGGGGGGGGGGGGGGGGGTGGGGGGGGGGGGGGGGGGGGGGGGGGGGGGGGGGGGGGGGTGGGGGGGGGGGGGGGGGGGGGGGGGGGGGGGGGGTGGGGGGGGGGGGGGGGGGGGGGGGGTGGGGGGGGGGGGGGGGGGGGGGGGGGGGGGGGGGGGGGGGGGGGGGGGGGGGGGGGGGGGGGGGGGGTGGGGGGGGGGGGGGGGGGGGGGGGGGGGGGGGGGGGGGGTGGGGGGGGGGGGGGGGGGGGGGGGTGGGGGGGGGGGGGGGGGGGGGGGGGGGGGGGGGGGGGGGGGGGGGGGGGGGGGGGGGGGGGGGGGGGGGGGGGGGGGGGGGGGGGGGGGGGGGGGGGGGGGGTGGGGGGGGGGGGGGGGGGGGGGGGGGGGGGGGGGGGGGGGTGGGGGGGGGGGGGGGGGGGGGGGGGGGGG
>CM055070.1:37435826-37445826 GCA_029204045.2 Tillandsia leiboldiana | reverse complement strand
GGGGGGGGGGGGGGGGGGGGGGGGGGGGGGGGGGGGGGGGGGGGGGGGGGGGGGGGGGGGGGGGGGGGGGGGGGGGGGGGGGGGGGGGGGGGGGGGGTAGGGGGGGGGGGGGGGGGGGGGGGGGGGGGGGGGGGGGGGGGGGGGGGGGGGGGGGGGGGGGGGGGGGGGGGGGGGGGGGGGGGGGGGGGGGGGGGGGGGGGGGGGGGGGGGGGGGGGGGGGGGGGGGGGGGGGGGGGGGGGGGGGGGGGGGGGGGGGGGGGGGGGGGGGGGGGGGGGGGGGGGGGGGGGGGGGGGGGGGGGGGGGGGGGGGGGGGGGGGGGGGTGGGGGGGGGGGGGGGGGGGGGGGGGGGGGGGGGGGGGGGGGGGGGGGGGGGGGGGGGGGGGGGGGGGGGGGGGGGGGGGGGGGGGGGGGGGGGGGGGGGGGGGGGGGGGGGGGGGGGGGGGGGGGGGGGGGGGGGGGGGGGGGGGGGGGGGGGGGGGGGGGGGGGGGGGGGGGGGGGGGGGGGGGGGGGGGGGGGGGGGGGGGGGGGGGGGGGGGGGGGGGGGGGGGGGGGGGGGGGGGGGGGGGGGGGGGGGGGGGGGGGGGGGGGGGGGGGGGGGGGGGGGGGGGGGGGGGGGGGGGGGGGGGGGGGGGGGGGGGGGGGGGGGGGGGGGTGGGGGGGGGGGGGGGGGGGGGGGGGGGGGGGGGGGGGGGGGGGGGGGGGGGGGGGGGGGGGGGGGGGGGGGGGGGGGGGGGGGGGGGGGGGGGGGGGGGGGGGGGGGGGGGGGGGGTGGGGGGGGGGGGGGGGGGGGGGGGGGGGGGGGGGGGGGGGGGGGGGGGGGGGGGGGGGGGGGGGGGGGGGGGGGGGGGGGGGGGGGGGGGGGGGGGGGGGGGGGGGGGGGGGGGGGGGGGGGGGGGGGGGGGGGGGGGGGGGGGGGGGGGGGGGGGGGGGGGGGGGGGGGGGGGGGGGGGGGGGGGGGGGGGGGGGGGGGGGGGGGGGGGGGGGGGGGGGGGGGGGGGGGGGGGGGGGGGGGGGGGGGGGGGGGGGGGGGGGGGGGGGGGGGGGGGGGGGGGGGGGGGGGGGGGGGGGGGGGGGGGGGGGGGGGGGGGGGGGGGGGGGGGGGGGGGGGGGGGGGGGGGGGGGGGGGGGGGGGGGGGGGGGGGGGGGGGGGGGGGGGGGGGGGGGGGGGGGGGGGGGGGGGGGGGGGGGGGGGGGGGGGGGGGGGGGGGGGGGGGGGGGGGGGGGGGGGGGGGGGGGGGGGGGGGGGGGGGGGGGGGGGGGGGGGGGGGGGGGGGGGGGGGGGGGGGGGGGGGGGGGGGGGGGGGGGGGGGGGGGGGGGGGGGGGGGGGGGGGGGGGGGGGGGGGGGGGGGGGGGGGGGGGGGGGGGGGGGGGGGGGGGGGGGGGGGGGGGGGGGGGGGGGTGGGGGGGGGGGGGGGGGGGGGGGGGGGGGGGGGGGGGGGGGGGGGGGGGGGGGGGGGGGGGGGGGGGGGGGGGGGGGGGGGGGGGGGGGGGGGGGGGGGGGGGGGGGGGGGGGGGGGGGGGGGGGGGGGGGGGGGGGGGGGGGGGGGGGGGGGGGGGGGGGGGGGGGGGGGGGGGGGGGGGGGGGGGGGGGGGGGGGGGGGGGGGGGGGGGGGGGGGGGGGGGGGGGGGGGGGGGGGGGGGGGGGGGGGGGGGGGGGGGGGGGGGGGGGGGGGGGGGGGGGGGGGGGGGGGGGGGGGGGGGGGGGGGGGGGGGGGGGGGGGGGGGGGGGGGGGGGGGGGGGGGGGGGGGGGGGGGGGGGGGGGGGGGGGGGGGGGGGGGGGGGGGGGGGGGGGGGGGGGGGGGGGGGGGGGGGGGGGGGGGGGGGGGGGGGGGGGGGGGGGGGGGGGGGGGGGGGGGGGGGGGGGGGGGGGGGGGGGGGGGGGGGGGGGGGGGGGGGGGGGGGGGGGGGGGGGGGGGGGGGGGGGGGGGGGGGGGGGGGGGGGGGGGGGGGGGGGGGGGGGGGGGGGGGGGGGGGGGGGGGGGGGGGGGGGGGGGGGGGGGGGGGGGGGGGGGGGGGGGGGGGGGGGGGGGGGGGGGGGGGGGGGGGGGGGGGGGGGGGGGGGGGGGGGGGGGGGGGGGGGGGGGGGGGGGGGGGGGGGGGGGGGGGGGGGGGGGGGGGGGGGGGGGGGGGGGGGGGGGGGGGGGGGGGGGGGGGGGGGGGGGGGGGGGGGGGGGGGGGGGGGGGGGGGGGGGGGGGGGGGGGGGGGGGGGGGGGGGGGGGGGGGGGGGGGGGGGGGGGGGGGGGGGGGGGGGGGGGGGGGGGGGGGGGGGGGGGGGGGGGGGGGGGGGGGGGGGGGGGGGGGGGGGGGGGGGGGGGGGGGGGGGGGGGGGGGGGGGGGGGGGGGGGGGGGGGGGGGGGGGGGGGGGGGGGGGGGGGGGGGGGGGGGGGGGGGGGGGGGGGGGGGGGGGGGGGGGGGGGGGGGGGGGGGGGGGGGGGGGGGGGGGGGGGGGGGGGGGGGGGGGGGGGGGGGGGGGGGGGGGGGGGGGGGGGGGGGGGGGGGGGGGGGGGGGGGGGGGGGGGGGGGGGGGGGGGGGGGGGGGGGGGGGGGGGGGGGGGGGGGGGGGGGGGGGGGGGGGGGGGGGGGGGGGGGGGGGGGTGGGGGGGGGGGGGGGGGGGGGGGGGGGGGGGGGGGGGGGGGGGGGGGGGGGGGGGGGGGGGGGGGGGGGGGGGGGGGGGGGGGGGGGGGGGGGGGGGGGGGGGGGGGGGGGGGGGGGGGGGGGGGGGGGGGGGGGGGGGGGGGGGGGGGGGGGGGGGGGGGGGGGGGGGGGGGGGGGGGGGGGGGGGGGGGGGGGGGGGGGGGGGGGGGGGGGGGGGGGGGGGGGGGGGGGGGGGGGGGGGGGGGGGGGGGGGGGGGGGGGGGGGGGGGGGGGGGGGGGGGGGGGGGGGGGGGGGGGGGGGGGGGGGGGGGGGGGGGGGGGGGGGGGGGGGGGGGGGGGGGGGGGGGGGGGGGGGGGGGGGGGGGGGGGGGGGGGGGGGGGGGGGGGGGGGGGGGGGGGGGGGGGGGGGGGGGGGGGGGGGGGGGGGGGGGGGGGGGGGGGGGGGGGGGGGGGGGGGGGGGGGGGGGGGGGGGGGGGGGGGGGGGGGGGGGGGGGGGGGGGGGGGGGGGGGGGGGGGGGGGGGGGGGGGGGGGGGGGGGGGGGGGGGGGGGGGGGGGGGGGGGGGGGGGGGGGGGGGGGGGGGGGGGGGGGGGGGGGGGGGGGGGGGGGGGGGGGGGGGGGGGGGGGGGGGGGGGGGGGGGGGGGGGGGGGGGGGGGGGGGGGGGGGGGGGGGGGGGGGGGGGGGGGGGGGGGGGGGGGGGGGGGGGGGGGGGGGGGGGGGGGGGGGGGGGGGGGGGGGGGGGGGGGGGGGGGGGGGGGGGGGGGGGGGGGGGGGGGGGGGGGGGGGGGGGGGGGGGGGGGGGGGGGGGGGGGGGGGGGGGGGGGGGGGGGGGGGGGGGGGGGGGGGGGGGGGGGGGGGGGGGGGGGGGGGGGGGGGGGGGGGGGGGGGGGGGGGGGGGGGGGGGGGGGGGGGGGGGGGGGGGGGGGGGGGGGGGGGGGGGGGGGGGGGGGGGGGGGGGGGGGGGGGGGGGGGGGGGGGGGGGGGGGGGGGGGGGGGGGGGGGGGGGGGGGGGGGGGGGGGGGGGGGGGGGGGGGGGGGGGGGGGGGGGGGGGGGGGGGGGGGGGGGGGGGGGGGGGGGGGGGGGGGGGGGGGGGGGGGGGGGGGGGGGGGGGGGGGGGGGGGGGGGGGGGGGGGGGGGGGGGGGGGGGGGGGGGGGGGGGGGGGGGGGGGGGGGGGGGGGGGGGGGGGGGGGGGGGGGGGGGGGGGGGGGGGGGGGGGGGGGGGGGGGGGGGGGGGGGGGGGGGGGGGGGGGGGGGGGGGGGGGGGGGGGGGGGGGGGGGGGGGGGGGGGGGGGGGGGGGGGGGGGGGGGGGGGGGGGGGGGGGGGGGGGGGGGGGGGGGGGGGGGGGGGGGGGGGGGGGGGGGGGGGGGGGGGGGGGGGGGGGGGGGGGGGGGGGGGGGGGGGGGGGGGGGGGGGGGGGGGGGGGGGGGGGGGGGGGGGGGGGGGGGGGGGGGGGGGGGGGGGGGGGGGGGGGGGGGGGGGGGGGGGGGGGGGGGGGGGGGGGGGGGGGGGGGGGGGGGGGGGGGGGGGGGGGGGGGGGGGGGGGGGGGGGGGGGGGGGGGGGGGGGGGGGGGGGGGGGGGGGGGGGGGGGGGGGGGGGGGGGGGGGGGGGGGGGGGGGGGGGGGGGGGGGGGGGGGGGGGGGGGGGGGGGGGGGGGGGGGGGGGGGGGGGGGGGGGGGGGGGGGGGGGGGGGGGGGGGGGGGGGGGGGGGGGGGGGGGGGGGGGGGGGGGGGGGGGGGGGGGGGGGGGGGGGGGGGGGGGGGGGGGGGGGGGGGGGGGGGGGGGGGGGGGGGGGGGGGGGGGGGGGGGGGGGGGGGGGGGGGGGGGGGGGGGGGGGGGGGGGGGGGGGGGGGGGGGGGGGGGGGGGGGGGGGGGGGGGGGGGGGGGGGGGGGGGGGGGGGGGGGGGGGGGGGGGGGGGGGGGGGGGGGGGGGGGGGGGGGGGGGGGGGGGGGGGGGGGGGGGGGGGGGGGGGGGGGGGGGGGGGGGGGGGGGGGGGGGGGGGGGGGGGGGGGGGGGGGGGGGGGGGGGGGGGGGGGGGGGGGGGGGGGGGGGGGGGGGGGGGGGGGGGGGGGGGGGGGGGGGGGGGGGGGGGGGGGGGGGGGGGGGGGGGGGGGGGGGGGGGGGGGGGGGGGGGGGGGGGGGGGGGGGGGGGGGGGGGGGGGGGGGGGGGGGGGGGGGGGGGGGGGGGGGGGGGGGGGGGGGGGGGGGGGGGGGGGGGGGGGGGGGGGGGGGGGGGGGGGGGGGGGGGGGGGGGGGGGGGGGGGGGGGGGGGGGGGGGGGGGGGGGGGGGGGGGGGGGGGGGGGGGGGGGGGGGGGGGGGGGGGGGGGGGGGGGGGGGGGGGGGGGGGGGGGGGGGGGGGGGGGGGGGGGGGGGGGGGGGGGGGGGGGGGGGGGGGGGGGGGGGGGGGGGGGGGGGGGGGGGGGGGGGGGGGGGGGGGGGGGGGGGGGGGGGGGGGGGGGGGGGGGGGGGGGGGGGGGGGGGGGGGGGGGGGGGGGGGGGGGGGGGGGGGGGGGGGGGGGGGGGGGGGGGGGGGGGGGGGGGGGGGGGGGGGGGGGGGGGGGGGGGGGGGGGGGGGGGGGGGGGGGGGGGGGGGGGGGGGGGGGGGGGGGGGGGGGGGGGGGGGGGGGGGGGGGGGGGGGGGGGGGGGGGGGGGGGGGGGGGGGGGGGGGGGGGGGGGGGGGGGGGGGGGGGGGGGGGGGGGGGGGGGGGGGGGGGGGGGGGGGGGGGGGGGGGGGGGGGGGGGGGGGGGGGGGGGGGGGGGGGGGGGGGGGGGGGGGGGGGGGGGGGGGGGGGGGGGGGGGGGGGGGGGGGGGGGGGGGGGGGGGGGGGGGGGGGGGGGGGGGGGGGGGGGGGGGGGGGGGGGGGGGGGGGGGGGGGGGGGGGGGGGGGGGGGGGGGGGGGGGGGGGGGGGGGGGGGGGGGGGGGGGGGGGGGGGGGGGGGGGGGGGGGGGGGGGGGGGGGGGGGGGGGGGGGGGGGGGGGGGGGGGGGGGGGGGGGGGGGGGGGGGGGGGGGGGGGGGGGGGGGGGGGGGGGGGGGGGGGGGGGGGGGGGGGGGGGGGGGGGGGGGGGGGGGGGGGGGGGGGGGGGGGGGGGGGGGGGGGGGGGGGGGGGGGGGGGGGGGGGGGGGGGGGGGGGGGGGGGGGGGGGGGGGGGGGGGGGGGGGGGGGGGGGGGGGGGGGGGGGGGGGGGGGGGGGGGGGGGGGGGGGGGGGGGGGGGGGGGGGGGGGGGGGGGGGGGGGGGGGGGGGGGGGGGGGGGGGGGGGGGGGGGGGGGGGGGGGGGGGGGGGGGGGGGGGGGGGGGGGGGGGGGGGGGGGGGGGGGGGGGGGGGGGGGGGGGGGGGGGGGGGGGGGGGGGGGGGGGGGGGGGGGGGGGGGGGGGGGGGGGGGGGGGGGGGGGGGGGGGGGGGGGGGGGGGGGGGGGGGGGGGGGGGGGGGGGGGGGGGGGGGGGGGGGGGGGGGGGGGGGGGGGGGGGGGGGGGGGGGGGGGGGGGGGGGGGGGGGGGGGGGGGGGGGGGGGGGGGGGGGGGGGGGGGGGGGGGGGGGGGGGGGGGGGGGGGGGGGGGGGGGGGGGGTGGGGGGGGGGGGGGGGGGGGGGGGGGGGGGGGGGGGGGGGGGGGGGGGGGGGGGGGGGGGGGGGGGGGGGGGGGGGGGGGGGGGGGGGGGGGGGGGGGGGGGGGGGGGGGGGGGGGGGGGGGGGGGGGGGGGGGGGGGGGGGGGGGGGGGGGGGGGGGGGGGGGGGGGGGGGGGGGGGGGGGGGGGGGGGGGGGGGGGGGGGGGGGGGGGGGGGGGGGGGGGGGGGGGGGGGGGGGGGGGGGGGGGGGGGGGGGGGGGGGGGGGGGGGGGGGGGGGGGGGGGGGGGGGGGGGGGGGGGGGGGGGGGGGGGGGGGGGGGGGGGGGGGGGGGGGGGGGGGGGGGGGGGGGGGGGGGGGGGGGGGGGGGGGGGGGGGGGGGGGGGGGGGGGGGGGGGGGGGGGGGGGGGGGGGGGGGGGGGGGGGGGGGGGGGGGGGGGGGGGGGGGGGGGGGGGGGGGGGGGGGGGGGGGGGGGGGGGGGGGGGGGGGGGGGGGGGGGGGGGGGGGGGGGGGGGGGGGGGGGGGGGGGGGGGGGGGGGGGGGGGGGGGGGGGGGGGGGGGGGGGGGGGGGGGGGGGGGGGGGGGGGGGGGGGGGGGGGGGGGGGGGGGGGGGGGGGGGGGGGGGGGGGGGGGGGGGGGGGGGGGGGGGGGGGGGGGGGGGGGGGGGGGGGGGGGGGGGGGGGGGGGGGGGGGGGGGGGGGGGGGGGGGGGGGGGGGGGGGGGGGGGGGGGGGGGGGGGGGGGGGGGGGGGGGGGGGGGGGGGGGGGGGGGGGGGGGGGGGGGGGGGGGGGGGGGGGGGGGGGGGGGGGGGGGGGGGGGGGGGGGGGGGGGGGGGGGGGGGGGGGGGGGGGGGGGGGGGGGGGGGGGGGGGGGGGGGGGGGGGGGGGGGGGGGGGGGGGGGGGGGGGGGGGGGGGGGGGGGGGGGGGGGGGGGGGGGGGGGGGGGGGGGGGGGGGGGGGGGGGGGGGGGGGGGGGGGGGGGGGGGGGGGGGGGGGGGGGGGGGGGGGGGGGGGGGGGGGGGGGGGGGGGGGGGGGGGGGGGGGGGGGGGGGGGGGTGGGGGGGGGGGGGGGGGGGGGGGGGGGGGGGGGGGGGGGGGGGGGGGGGGGGGGGGGGGGGGGGGGGGGGGGGGGGGGGGGGGGGGGGGGGGGGGGGGGGGGGGGGGGGGGGGGGGGGGGGGGGGGGGGGGGGGGGGGGGGGGGGGGGGGGGGGGGGGGGGGGGGGGGGGGGGGGGGGGGGGGGGGGGGGGGGGGGGGGGGGGGGGGGGGGGGGGGGGGGGGGGGGGGGGGGGGGGGGGGGGGGGGGGGGGGGGGGGGGGGGGGGGGGGGGGGGGGGGGGGGGGGGGGGGGGGGGGGGGGGGGGGGGGGGGGGGGGGGGGGGGGGGGGGGGGGGGGGGGGGGGGGGGGGGGGGGGGGGGGGGGGGGGGGGGGGGGGGGGGGGGGGGGGGGGGGGGGGGGGGGGGGGGGGGGGGGGGGGGGTGGGGGGGGGGGGGGGGGGGGGGGGGGGGGGGGGGGGGGGGGGGGGGGGGGGGGGGGGGGGGGGGGGGGGGGGGGGGGGGGGGGGGGGGGGGGGGGGGGGGGGGGGGGGGGGGGGGGGGGGGGGGGGGGGGGGGGGGGGGGGGGGGGGGGGGGGGGGGGGGGGGGGGGGGGGGGGGGGGGGGGGGGGGGGGGGGGGGGGGGGGGGGGGGGGGGGGGGGGGGGGGGGGGGGGGGGGGGGGGGGGGGGGGGGGGGGGGGGGGGGGGGGGGGGGGGGGGGGGGGGGGGGGGGGGGGGGGGGGGGGGGGGGGGGGGGGGGGGGGGGGGGGGGGGGGGGGGGGGGGGGGGGGGGGGGGGGGGGGGGGGGGGGGGGGGGGGGGGGGGGGGGGGGGGGGGGGGGGGGGGGGGGGGGGGGGGGGGGGGGGGGGGGGGGGGGGGGGGGGGGGGGGGGGGGGGGGGGGGGGGGGGGGGGGGGGGGGGGGGGGGGGGGGGGGGGTGGGGGGGGGGGGGGGGGGGGGGGGGGGGGGGGGGGGGGGGGGGGGGGGGGGGGGGGGGGGGGGGGGGGGGGGGGGGGGGGGGGGGGGGGGGGGGGGGGGGGGGGGGGGGGGGGGGGGGGGGGGGGGGGGGGGGGGGGGGGGGGGGGGGGGGGGGGGGGGGGGGGGGGGGGGGGGGGGGGGGGGGGGGGGGGGGGGGGGGGGGGGGGGGGGGGGGGGGGGGGGGGGGGGGGGGGGGGGGGGGGGGGGGGGGGGGGGGGGGGGGGGGGGGGGGGGGGGGGGGGGGGGGGGGGGGGGGGGGGGGGGGGGGGGGGGGGGGGGGGGGGGGGGGGGGGGGGGGGGGGGGGGGGGGGGGGGGGGGGGGGGGGGGGGGGGGGGGGGGGGGGGGGGGGGGGGGGGGGGGGGGGGGGGGGGGGGGGGGGGGGGGGGGGGGGGGGGGGGGGGTGGGGGGGGGGGGGGGGGGGGGGGGGGGGGGGGGGGGGGGGGGGGGGGGGGGGGGGGGGGGGGGGGGGGGGGGGGGGGGGGGGGGGGGGGGGGGGGGGGGGGGGGGGGGGGGGGTGGGGGGGGGGGGGGGGGGGGGGGGGGGGGGGGGGGGGGGGGGGGGGGGGGGGGGGGGGGGGGGGGGGGGGGGGGGGTGGGGGGGGGGGGGGGGGGGGGGGGGGGGGGGGGGGGGGGGGGGGGGGGGGGGGGGGGGGGGGGGGGGGGGGGGGGGGGGGGGGGGGGGGGGGGGGGGGGGGGGGGGGGGGGGGGGGGGGGGGGGGGTGGGGGGGGGGGGGGGGGGGGGGGGGGGGGGGGGGGGGGGGGGGGGGGGGGGGGGGGGGGGGGGGGGGGGGGGGGGGGGGGGTGGGGGGGGGGGGGGGGGGGGGGGGGGGGGGGGGGGGGGGGGGGGGGGGGGGGGGGGGGGGGGGGGGGGGGGGGGGGGGGGGGGGGGGGGGGGGGGGGGGGGGGGGGGGGTGGGGGGGGGGGGGGGGGGGGGGGGGGGGGGGGGGGGGGGGGGGGGGGGGGGGGGGGGGGGGGGGGGGGGGGGGGGGGGGGGGGGGGGGGGGGGGGGGGGGGGGGGGGGGGGGGGGGGTGGGGGGGGGGGGGGGGGGGGGGGGGGGGGGGGGGGGGGGGGGGGGGGGGGGGGGGGGGGGGGGGGGGGGGGGGGGGGGGGGGGGGGGGGGGGGGGGGGGGGGGGGGGGGGGGGGGGGGGGGGGGGGGGGGGGGGGGGGGTGGGGGGGGGGGGGGGGGGGGGGGGGGGGGGGGGGGGGGGGGGGGGGGGGGGGGGGGGGGGGGGGGGGGGGGGGGGGGGGGGGGGGGGGGGGGGGGGGGGGGGGGGGGGGGGGGGGGGGGGGGGGGTGGGGGGGGGGGGGGGGGGGGGGGGGGGGGGGGGGGGGGGGGGGGGGGGGGGGGGGGGGGGGGGGGGGGGGGGGGGGGGGGGGGGGGGGGGGGTGGGGGGGGGGGGGGGGGGGGGGGGGGGGGGGGGGGGGGGGGGGGGGGGGGGGGGGGGGGGGGGTGGGGGGGGGGGGGGGGGGGGGGGGGGGGGTGGGGGGGGGGGGGGGGGGGGGGGGGGGGGGGGGGGGGGTGGGGGGGGGGGGGGGGGGGGGGGGGGGGGGGGGGGGGGGGGGGGGGGGGGGGGGGGGGGGGGGGGGGGGGGGGGGGGGGGGGGGGGGGGGGGGGGGGGGGGGGGGGGGGGGGGGGGGGGGGGGGGGGGGGGGGGGGGGGGGGGGGGGGGGGGGGGGGGGGGGGGTGGGGGGGGGGGGGGGGGGGGGGGGGTGGGGGGGGGGGGGGGGGGGGGGGGGGGGGGGGGGGGGGGGGGGGGGGGGGGGGGGGGGGGGGGGGGGGGGGGGGGGGGGGGGGGGGGGGGGGGGGGGGGGGG
>CM055070.1:37409103-37435726 GCA_029204045.2 Tillandsia leiboldiana | reverse complement strand
GACGTGCGGACGACGCGCGGTGCCGCTAGGGCACCCGCTCGGACAGGCGGACTACGCTGGCGCCGCTAGGGTGCCGCGCGGACACCGCCTCCGGGCGCTCAACCGCTCTGCCGTTGCGCCGCTCGTGGAGCCCGCGGCGCGGGCGCTGCGCGGGTGTCGCGCGGCGCCGCCCCGGGCGCGCAACCGCGCGGCCTTGCGCCGCGTGGGGCGCCCGTGGGCGGGCTGCGCCGCGCGGGTGGCGTACGCCCCGGGCGCGCCAACCGCGCGGCCTTTGCGCCGCGCGGGGCGCCCGCCGTCCGGGCCTATACCGCGAGGACGGTGTATACGCCCGCCCGCGGGCGCCGCCCGGGCGCATTTGCGCGCCGCGCCGGGGCACCCCGGGGCAGGCGGGGGCGCCGCGCGAGCGCCACCCGCAGATGCACACCGCGCTGTGGTTACAGGCCGCGCGGGGCATCCGCGGCGCACGGCGTCCGCGCGTGGGACCCGTCAGGTGTCGTAATTGTGCAGTTTTTGGGTTTTTCATCGCGGGGGATAGTTTTGGATTTCCGTTTCCATAGTGTTAGTGCGTCATATTAATGATCGTCTTTCTTTGGGGGACTTCCTTAGGTCCGGATGCGCAGCGGGAGTGTGCGAATGATCCAGTTGTCCAGTTTTCCCCGCAACCAGGTGGGTACCCTTGCAATAAGTGCAACGAGTGCATTAAGTGCACCGTATCATCGTAAAAGTCTTGATAATCTGTCTAATAAAGTAGATGAACTGTTAAACCTTTCGCATGAATATATATTGATCTTTCATTATTAAATTGTGGCGACTGAGGGTCGCGGTGCTTGATACACGCCGACTTCGGCAAACCATGTTTTTGGATGCTGCACGTACACTGGCGGATTGGCCTCCGCATAGGTGTACTTTTCTAGAGAAGTGGTCTGAATAACCCGTGTACCCCACGTGTGTAGGGTGGGGACCTCTTCACGATAGCTAAACATGTCGCTCACGTATCGTGAAGGGGTAAAGGGCATCATAAATGTCACGTGGGGAGATCGTCGACTCCCTGACGTGAACTGTGTGAGTTTACCCGTGGGGAGATCGTCGACTCCCCGACGGGCGCTATGTGACTAAATAAAGTAATATGGACTCATGAGATGGGAAAGCGAAAGGTTCTGGTGTAATCGGTTTGTTTTAAAATTATTGTCAAATGCTTATCATCTACTTTATTTGTCATTGACTTTACCCACTCCGTGACAGGTCTGATTAGGTGTAGTAGCCGGGATGGCGGTGAGACTGCGTCGAGAGAACCTTAGCCGTAGGAGGCTAGCTACGTTATCTCATTTCTCTTTTAGCTTAACTCTTAGTTTAATTTGCTTGAATGTGGATCATGTTGGTTGTTGGATAGCCAATTATTTAGCACTGTGGATTTGATTTACTTTTATGCGGCATGGTTTATAACTAACAAAATGATTTCGAAAATGCTTTCCAAACAAAGTACCGTGTGGGCACAATCTTGGTAAACCCCTGGATTTATCCTTTCAAAAGGTATGGCCGCTTTGGTGTGAATGTGTAAATGTTTTCAAAAACTGGGTGTCGTGTGGACACCGTTTGCAAAACCCGTAGTTTAACTCTGGATATGATTGAACGAAATTACCTTCCCTTCCTTGTTCACTGTGATTGTGTGGTTAAAGAATGTTGTTGATGTTGTGTTGTAAACGTGACGCCGTGCATATACAAAGGAGACTCTGTCCGATGGAAGAGTGAATTTGTATATGTGGCGGGTCTGACACGCACTGGGGGAGGTTGATACTTATTCATAAAGAAAAAAATGTATACGCTTTTTCCGCTTGTCTTTACCTAGAAACCCCCGGGGCGTGACAAATATATTAAGAGTCTCATACTTATAAGGTATTTTAAAATACATCTCTTAAATTTAAATTTTTTGTTTTATATATTTTTTAAATTTCTAACTAGTGAGCTATTTTATTTAACAAAATAAAATATTATATTAAATTTAATAGCTCTTTGATCTACATTAAATGGTATAATTTTATTTATTAAAAATACTAAGAATTCGATCACTAAATGAAATATTATTAGATTTAGTAAAATTTATAGTTATTTGAATATAATAGTATAAATAAAATAATTAAAAATTAAATTAAAAATTAATTTTAATATTTTTAATTAATTATTAAATTAATAATTTTTTTTTTAAAAAAAATGATTAGATAAAATTAAAATTATGTGCTAAAATTTTTATTTGAATATATTTTGGCCCTCCTCAAGATTAAATTCTGGCTTCGTCCCTGGTGGTCCCCCTATGGTTTACTAAGTTGTTGGGGAAATAGTATAAATTCTAGGGACTACTATAATCCTAACCGCACATTTCTTCAACAAAGGGATGAAAACTTATGAGTACAAAAAGATTTTATTCATAAGAGTATAGTAGCTGGACCATATATATATATATATATATATATATAGAGTCCGGCTAGAATATTATCGATAGCACCAAGCAATTGGTGCTATCTAGTTTTCTGCCGTTGGATGAAAAGATATGCGGTTGGGATTATAGTGGTCCCCTGAGATTTTTACTATTCAATCAACCACCTAGTAAACCCTAGGGAACCACTATTATCTTAACCACACATTTTTTAATCCAAAGGCTAAAAACTTGATAGCACCAATGACTTGGTGCTATCGATAGTATTCTAGCCTAATTATATATATATATATATATATATATATATATATATATATAGTCCGGCTACTATACTATTAATAGTACCATGTTATTGGTACTATCAAGTTTTCTATCCTTAGGTCAACCATTTTGATCATTTTCACCCATTAGATTTTATTATTTCTCCAACCACCTATTAAACCCAAGGGGCCCACTATCATCTCAATCACACATCTATTAATTTAAGGATTAAAAATTTAATAGCAATAATAATTTGGTACTATTAATAATATTCCAGCCTAGCTCTCTCTCTCTCTCTCTCTCTCTCTCTCTCTCTCTCTATATATATATATATATATATATATATATATATATATATATATATATATATATATATATATATATATATATATATAAAAGGTCCATACATGGCTTGAATATAATAAATTCTAATATATCTATAAAATTAAATTAATAAAAAATAATTAAATAATCGGGTTCAAAATAGAAAAAATACTAAATCTTTTATAAATAATCTAAAAAATGCAAAAACAAAGGTCTTTACCAATGATCTCGAATTTTTTTTTTTTGAAAGAGTTGCATAAAACACCCACGCAAAAAAGTTCTTTCTGTTTAAAATTTAGAAAAAGCTAAATATATATTCTTTGATGGGTGTATATCTTACACCCTCATTCATCCAAAAATAAAATAAATTTTATCTATCACTTAAAATGATAGATAAAAAAGTTTCCATCCTTGAATAACTAGGGATATAAAATGTACACCCATATAAGAATGTACATGTAGCATTCCTCTTAAAATTTTTCAACATGTAAAAATGACCGAACTTAAAGAGATTATTGATTTTGTTTTATTAAGTCAATATCTTTTCTTGAATTCTCGCGCTAAATTAGTTACATCATGCATACAACTTTATTAAACATGCAAGGACATTATTAGCTGGGGCGGTCTACTACGTTTTTCTTTAAGAGATGCTGACTTAATTGGCAAATTAAACTCATATAACTAAACTTGTCGTTGTTCAAAAATATCTTATACTTAATTAACATAAATAAATAAAGTAGTTAGACATTGGGAGGTCTTTTCCAAAACGGGCCATAGTTGGGGGTGCTTGTACTTTTTTTAATTAATATGGGCCATAATGTTATGGACTTAAGCTTTTCGCCTAGCAAAAGTTCGTACGGCACCTGCCTTCCTGCTCGAAGAGAGCAAGTCTTGCTCTCTGTTTGTTAGCCCGGATCTTCGCGCCCTACGATTAAATGCAAAAATAGAAAAAAGAGAAAGAAGTAGTGGTTCCGCAGAAAAATTAAGTACTCTCTTTATTTAGAAAATAACAACTATAAGATACAACTCTCTCTTATTGTTTCGGCCTTAGCCAACTCCCCTATTTATAGGCTCATGTACATAACTCACCCACTAAGCCTACATTTAAGACACCCACTAATGTCTATATTAAATACCTACTAAGCCTGTTACGGAATTTGAGTTGGCGTAGTTTCGTGAAAGTCTCAAGTCTTGAAGATTGAAGGTGAAGAAAGTTGGATCATTTAACTCAATCTCAAGAAAGAAGAATTCAAAAGGATCAGGTATGTTTAACCTAAGATTTTGTGTGATCCGAATACTTCTTGTAGTGTAGAAACACTTGGAAGAATCTTTCATTGCATAAAAATCAAAAACTGGACTTGGGACATGTTCAGGATCCGGATCAGGTTGTTCGATCCGGATCCCGAAGGTGGTTCGTTCATACACCAGTTCAATCCGGATCGTAGCCTCTTGATCCGGATCCCGAACACTTAGTTTACCATCTTCCTTGAACGATCCGGATCAGGCTTCGCAATCTGGATCCCGAACGTTGATGTTTGGTGAACTGTATGAACGATCCGGATCAAGCACTTCGATCCGGATCCCGAACCTTCGTTTTTCTGGAACTGGCTGACTCGTTACGACGATCCGGATCACAGCTAGTCCGATCCGGATCGCCGTCCGTAAAATTTCCAGAAATGTTAGGTTTTTGATTCTTATCTCCTTCCTAGGGTTTCTAACCTATAAATAGACCCTATGATTCTTTTTCTAGGGTTAATCCACTGTGAATCGAAATAGCCGTCATTTTCATATATCATCTTTTACGGCTCTAGATCCACATATAGAGAAGAAAGGAAATCATTAGAGAATACTCTATGTTTCTTCATCTATATTGATTAGTTTGATTCTAGGTTTTCATACTCACATCTTGAGTTGAATCAAACTAATGAATACTTAGATGGTATTTCCGATCTATCTTTGATCTAAGTATTCGGCGGATCATCACCACCCAAAACAACGATTTACCCCAAAAATCGGCGCGTGGATTCGCGTGTCCTTGTGGATTCAAGGTTCAACCGCTCTCGTGGATTCGGAGCGAGGCACGTTCGTGGATTCGAAGGGTGCTATTGGGTGAAGACCGTGGATTCGGTCGGACGTCGTGGATTCGACGTTGGACGCCGTGGATTCGGCGTTGGGCGCAGATCGTGGATTCGAGAAGCGTCGCGGAGCGAGCGGAGAAGATCCTCTAGGAGCGTATGGAAAAGGTTGAGTCGTAAGTGTGTACGGTAAATCACCTTGTACGTGTTTTAATTCTAGTGGATTTCTGCCGTGTTATCGGTCCCGTGGTTTTTTACTCCGGTGATGGAGTTTTCCACGTAAAAATCTTGCGTATTATTTTTATTTCCGCATTGGGTTTTTTATCGCAACGATTTTTTGAGTGTTTATGCGTTTACACCTATTCACCCCCCTCTAGGTGTTTTTTCTCCTATTTAGATCCGTATTACATATAACCCAACAAGTGGTATCAGAGCGGGAATAGGGTTGTAAACAATGGTTGAAGGTGGAAACATCAACCGACCCCCGTTCTTCGATGGAACAAATTATGCGTACTGGAAAGTACGGATGAAAGCCTTTTTAATTTCCATCGACGAACGGGTGTGGCAATCAATTGAATTAGGATGGTCTAATCCAACTGAATTTATTGGTGATGTTCGCACCTTAAAACCTAGGTCGAAATGGACCAAGGAAGAGTTAGATTCATCTTCTTACAATGGCAAGGGAATTAATGCTATCTTTAATGCCTTATCTCAAACTGAATTCTCTCACGTCTCGGCATGTGAGACTGCAAAAGAAATCTGGGATGTTCTTCAGGTTACACATGAGGGAACTAACCTCGTGAAGATTCAGAAACTGCAAATGCTTACGAGCAAGTTTGACTCTATCTTAATGACAGAAAATGAATCTTTCACGGACTACTATACACGATTGCAAGACATCGTAAACTCATGTGCTAATCTGGGAGAGAAGATTCCAGAATTTAAGATTGTAAGAAAGATCTTAAGAACTCTTCCTGAACGATTTCGCCCAAAGGTTACTGCCATTGAAACTATTAAACACCCGGACGAAATACGTGTAGAAGAATTAGTTGGTTCATTACAAACTTATGAAATGACATTTACTACTAACAATTCTTCTGGAAAGGCATCCACTTCTAAGTCTTCAGGTTATGCGTTGAAAACAACTAAGGAAGAAGACGCGGATACATCCTCCTCCGACGATGACGAGAACCTTTCTATGGAGGAATTTGAGAAGCAGCTCGCTCTCTTGACAAGGAAGTTTCGCCGCAACTTTCGAAGGGGTAATTCAAGCAAATCTCCATCCTTCGGAAAGTCGAACAAAGGCAAGGGTACTTCAAGTCACAAGTCAAGAAAGCAAGAGAACTTCTCAAAGGATAAGAAAAGTTCAGAAGGACAACTACAATGCTTCAAATGTCGAGGCTACGGCCACATTGCAACGGAATGTCGTAACAAGTATCCGGCAAAGAAGAAGGCGATGCAAGTCGTCACTTGGGATGACAACTCAACGTCAAATGAGTCGTCTTCGAGTGATGAAGAAAAGAGCTCCACCGCATTCCACGCGTCCGTATCTTCACCCTTCATGTGCTTTATGGCAAGTACATCTGAGTCGTTGTCCAACTCCACTGTTGAAAAGAACGCAACGGACAACGAATCGGATGATTCGGAAGGTGAAGATTTTGCTCTAGCCTACCACAGACTTTTGAGGGACTCAAAGAAAGTGGCTAAGCAAAACAAGAGTTTGAGAGGGAGAGTGCATGATCTCGAAGAAGAAGCAAAAAGAGCGACTTCTCTCTCAAACGCTCTTGAAGTGGAAAGAAAAAACCTGATAAAGGCAAATGCTTCCCTTCAAGAGTCCAATGAGCAACTTGAGAAGGAACATACAAATCTGGTGGATAACGCGAATCACTTCTCAAAGCTCTACAACGAGGCTCGACAGGATAACCTGGAAATGACAAAGACCATTTTCCAACTCAAGAATGACTTACAGCGATTCTCTTCAGGAAGGAGTAAGTTGGATAGACTTCTTGGTCTTGGTCAATCAAATAGGTTCGGCCTCGGATACACTCAAACTGGAAACAGTCCAAGTTCGAGTGAGACAGTTTTTGTGCCTCAGTCGGTATCTCCTCCTCCGACACCGGAATTCAAGACAAACAACGACAACAAACCTACTTCATCCTCTTTGGGATCGTCAAGATCTAAGGTATGTTTTCGTTGTGGTGTTTCAGGGCACATAAGAAGATATTGCAAGACGGGAGTCGAACGCTCATCTCAAGGACCTCTTGCAACAACTACCAAAAAGGCTCCTCCCCGAAAATCAAAGCAAAATTTTTCAAATGAAAAGAGACTTGGTAGTTCATCGCGCAAGACGATCTCATCAAGGAACAACAATCGCTATAACAAGACGCCTTCACCTAGGCATATAACTTCACGACCATTACCGACGCACTCCAAAAGGGTTTGGGTGCGCAAAGGTGAAATTTTTCCTTGTCTTGTTTCCAATGTTTCCTTGCATGCATATGATAGTTCGTCTTGGTATCTGGATAGCGGGTGTTCCCGTCACATGACCGGTGACAAAAATAGTTTTCAAAATCTTGAGAAAATCTCCGGAGGACACGTTGTTTTCGGAGACGGTCGATCTTCCAAAATTGTTGGAAAAGGGACGGTAGCTATTCCAGATGGCCCGATTTTGAAAAACGTCTTATTTGTTGATGGCCTTAAGACTAACCTCATAAGCATAAGTCAACTTTGCGACAATGGTTTTTCAGTTAACTTTTCATCTGTTGAATGCGTTGTAACTGATAAGGACCATGTCTTCTTTTTAAAAGGGGTTAGATCTGAAAACAATTGTTATGTTGTTCCTAATAAATTTTCTGAAAATTGTAACTTAGCTGCTTTGAATAATGAAACTCTTTGGCATGAAAGGCTAGGTCACTTAAATTTTAAGGAACTTACTAGAATTTCAAACAAGGACGTGGTCAAGGGGGTTCCAAAGCTTTTATTTAAACAAAACGTTGTGTGTGGTGGTTGCCAAAAGGGAAAACAGTCTAGGACTGCACACAAGAACTTGAACCACGTTGGTACAAAACGGCCCTTGGAACTTTTGCACATGGACTTAATGGGGCCGACCCGTCAACCATCTTTGGGAGGTAAATGGTACATTTTTTTATTGGTTGATGATTTCTCTCGGTTTTCATGGGTAGCATTTTTAAAAGAGAAAGCTGATACGTTTGACTCTTTTCATGAGATTTGCCATCGTATTATGATTGAAAAGAATGAAAAGATCATTCGTGTTAGAAGTGATAGAGGTGGAGAATTCATAAATTCAAAATTCATTGATTTTTGCACTACAAATGGAATTAAACATGAATTCTCGGCACCCTATACACCTCAGCAGAATGGTGTTGTTGAGCGCAAGAACAGGGTTGTTCAAGAGATGGCGCGTGTGATGCTTCATAGCCGGAATTTACCGCTATTTTTTTTGGGCTGAAGCCGTGAACACCGCTGTTTATGTCATTAATAGAGTTTACTTGCGCCCAGGAACTTTAAATACACCATATGAGCTGTGGTTTAGTAGAAAACCCAACATCAAATATTTTCGTGTCTTCGGGAGTCGATGTTACATTTTACGTGACCGTGAAAATCTTGGAAAGTTCGACTCTCGAAGTGATGAAGGGATCTTTTTGGGTTATTCTACGAATAGCAGAGCATATCGAGTATTTAACATTGAATCTAAGACGATCGTAGAATCTATAAATGTTAAAGTAGATGAAGCTTTTCACTTTGAAACTGGAAAATCTACCCTCGATATCTCTCTAGATGATGATTCTCCTGCTAGTGCATCTTCTCATAATAATACTTCCAATATTAATGATGCATCTAATGGTTCTTCTAGTTTATCTGATGTGCAGGAATCATCTCATATATCTCCGAGTACTCCGTTTCAACAAACGTTACGAATCTCCAAGGATCATCCGGAATCGAATATTATTGGAGATCCACAAGAAGGAGTCAGAACTCGGAGGCAGTTGGTTTGTGGATTCGCTTGCTACGTATCTTTAATCGAACCAAAGAACATAGATGAAGCTCTTCAGGATGACTACTGGATTAAAGCAATGCAGGAAGAGCTCCATCAATTTGAGCGAAACAAAGTCTGGGAATTAACGAAGCCTCCAAAGCAACACAATGTGATAGGTACCAAATGGATCTTCAAGAACAAGAAAAATGAGGATGGTACTATCATCAGGAACAAGGCACGATTAGTTGCTCAAGGCTACTCTCAAGTAGAAGGTATAGACTTTGATGAAACCTTCGCCCCTGTAGCTAGACTCGAGTCCATTCGTATACTATTCGCTATTGCTTGTCATTTTAAAATCAAATTATTTCAAATGGACGTTAAGAGCGCATTTCTAAATGGGTTTTTAAATGAGGAAGTTTATGTGGCTCAACCGAAAGGTTTTGTAGATCATAAACAACCTAACCATGTTTTTCGTTTGAAAAAGGCTCTTTACGGTCTGAAACAAGCACCGCGAGCATGGTACGAAAGGTTAACAAAGCACCCTTTGGAGAAGGGCTATACTCGAGGGGGAGCTGATAGGACTCTCTTTGTGAAGCATTATCAAAGCAATTTCATTGTAGCACAAATCTATGTCGATGACATTGTATTTGGCGCAACAAGAGATAACGATGCTTCTAAATTCGCGGAGACCATGGAAAGCGAATTTGAGATGTCCATGATGGGCGAATTGACTTATTTCCTTGGATTGCAAATTAAACAAAATGATGAAGGTATTCACTTGAGTCAATCCAAGTATGCAATGGAGTTGGTCAAAAAGTTTGATCTAGAAAATTGTAAAGATTTTCCGACTGCAATGGGAACTAGCCACAAGGGACTTGGAAGTGAATCACATAGTGAGAATGTAGACGAGAAACTGTATCGAAGTATGATTGGAAGTCTACTTTACCTCACGGCTAGTCGCCCGGATATATCTTTTGGTGTTGGGATTTGCGCGAGATATCAATCCGCACCAAAGGAGGTTCACCTGAGAGCGGTGAAAAGGATCATCCGGTATATCAAAGGATCAATTAATTTCGGAATTTGGTATCCTATGGGAACAAGTTTGGATATTGTTGGATACTCAGATGCCGATTGGGCAGGATCAGTGGATGATCGGAAAAGCACGAGTGGTGCATGCTTCTATCTTGGCCATTGCCTTGTTGCATGGCACAGTAAAAAGCAGAACTGCATAGCACTCTCGACTGCCGAAGCGGAATACATTTCAGCTGGAAGTTGCTCAACTCAACTCATTTGGATGAAAAGCGTATTGAGCGACTTCCGCATTTCAGCATCTTCGGTAACAATACTTTGTGACAACACTAGTGCTATTAACATTTCTAAAAACCCTGTGTTGCACTCTAGAACAAAACATATTGAACTTAGATATCATTTTCTTAGAGAGCTAGTTGAATCAAATACTCTTCAACTTTCATATATTTCAACTGAGGATCAATTAGCTGACATTCTAACAAAACCTTTGGATCAAAAACGTTTTATTCATTTACGAAAAGCAATTGGGATGCTTTCCTTGAAATAATCTTCTTTTTGAAATCTTTGCTTAGGATAGGTTTTGTATTTGTTTTTGTTTTGTTCATTATCTATGTTTGTACATAGGACATTAATTGAGCATAGATCATAATTGACTTTAATTGCATCTTTTCGCACATTTAGAAATTTATTATGCTTTTGCCATCATAATATTTTACTGTTGCAATGATCATTTATGTTAATTAAATCATCTTCTAAAGTGATCAAAGTCAATTTCTCTCTCTCTATGATCTCTTGGTATAGTCATTATCTTATTTGACTGCTTAGTCGAGTATGAAATCGAGATCAATATTTGGTTGAATACTTTATATCTTAAATAATTGATAGCCAATTGAGGGGGAGTCTTAGAAAAGGTAAAATGCTCAAAAGATGTGGAAAGAGTTACATCCCAATGAGGAGTGTGAAAACTACCACCACATGGAGGAAAGAGCTACCACCTCGGTCGTCCGAGTATTGTGTGCAGCTACCACATGTATACCAAGCATGGTTGTTCAAATTTTTGATTAAGTAAAATGCATGTTGAAATACTTGACTCCGTCAAATTTCAAGGTTGGTATAAGGTGGGTTTTTAATGAAAGATGCTCAAAGAGCCACTCTCTTCAACAGATTGTCTAGATACATTATCTACTATATTTGGGATTTCAAACATCTATTGATCTTTGTATTTCATTTTCTTTACTGAATTGATGATTTGATAAAGGCATTACTCATAAGATCAAGTTAGATGTGATTGAAGGTGTTCAACTTTAAGGGATTTAATTCTTGTAAATTCTCGTTTCATTTTTGGATATTATTGATAGATTTGGCATAATCTAATTCTTGTTGTATGAAACGATGATTTTTGTTTAAAGTTGATACACATTTGTGCTTACAATCTTTTTCTGGTTTTTCTTGAATTTCTCTAAAATTTTCTAAAGAAAAAGTTGGGGCCGATCCGGATCGGGCTAGATGATCCGGATCCCGAACGCAGGAATTCTTCTGCGGGCTGACGATCCGGATTGTATCTGCCGATCCGGATCCCGAACGCAGTTTCTCACTGCGGGTAGCCGATCCGGATCGCAGTTATGAACTGATCCGGATCGCGGCTAGGGTTTTATAAAGAACAAAAGGGTTTTGATTTCTTTACTCCAATCTTTTGTTCCAAAGTTTCCAGAGCCTCTCTCTCTAGATTTCATCCTTCCTGGAAGCTTTCAAACTCAAGTTCTTCAACTCCAAGTAAGTTTTATTGATCAAAATCTCGGTTTTTCACCGTTTTTCTCTTTTCCTCCTCAAACGTGATGAATTTCTTGGATCAACTTTGTTTGTGGATGGTTTTTGATCAAATTTCTTTTGAAATAAGAACTCTGGGTAGATTAGTTTTGATTATATGCTAGGTACTCTCCTGATTAACGGATTTCTAGGCTTCGATTTCTAAAATTTCGGTTTTAGGGCATATAATAAGGATTTTCGAAAATTAATGCAATTGATCTAGTTTTAAAAGTCCTTTTGCAAAACTAATTTGATTCTTAGCTTCTCTACATGATAATGATTGTTTGAGTACAATTTTTCAAATTTTTGAAAATTAACAATTTTTCATGTGTTCTTGAGTTGGTCTTCACAGGATACATTTTTCACTAGCAATCAAAATGGTGATCACTTGAATTATTTTCCTACTTGCTGCCATGGTACATGTCAAGGATACTGCCAAGCCTAAGAAGGCTAAGAAAGTAAAGAAGACTAAGGTTGATTCCGACACTGAATCAGAGACAGAGTCGATCGACTGGGATAACATCGAAATCGAGCAAGCTGCTCCCATTGTCTCCAAAGGGAAAGCAACTGCTGAAGCTTCAAAACCTACTGCAGCTGAAAAAGGGAAAGCACCAATGGAACCAAGTCCAGTTGGAACAAAAAGAAAAACCGGTGCAAGAAAAAGAGGCAGTGCTCAGGGAATTACCATTGAGGAACCAGTTGCTAGGCAGCCTCCTCCACAAGACTTCATCAGCTCCGACAGAATCAAGGATTTTGAGAAGAGGGAATGCATTGGCGAGAGACATGTCAATGTCAAACCAATGAAGGAACGATCTGTAGCTTTTGGGACTTTGTTTGACCAAGTTGGTCTTGCTCAAATTTGCAACTTCCCTGAGACTACTGGGTACTGTCCACACTCAGTTCGAATGTTTTATCAGAACGCTGCAAGTTTGATTGATCACGAGGATGGACGTCGTGAATTTCACACTTTGGTTAAAAATATCAAAATCAAAGTCACACCCCAGCTGATTGGAATTGTGCTAGGTATGACAGCCAGAGCTGATGGACTCCATTACCTAAAAACCCAAAGCTTCAACGACAACTCCTGGAGAGTTGTAGTTAATGGAATTTGTCTTCCAAATACTCGGTCGACCGGAAATTCTGTTTTCTCTAAAGAGCTACGACCAGAGTATCGGTATATAAACTTCATTGTCTGCTACAACATTCTTCCCAACATGAATACGAAGGTTCTTCGATGGGACAGAATGTTATACCTTTATCTTCTTGGAAATCCGGCCGCATTGATGGGAGCAAACTTGAATATTCCCTATCTCATTTGGTCAAGGATGGCGCGGTATGTGGAACACTCTCATCCCACAGAAAGACTACCCTACCCAATGATTATCATGCGCATCCTTAGAAAGTTTAAAGTCGATACAAGCGCGAGCTCATACATGTACAGTTTGGGCACCATTAATGAGATGACAATTGTGAAGTCTCTCTCGACGAAGCCAGATGAACCCATAATACCTCCTCACCGGCAACGAGCACAACAACAACGAGCAACAACCTCTGCACCGGCAGCAGCTCCTCCAGTTCAACCAGCACCTCCGGCACAAGAAGCACCACAATCAACTTCTGATGATGATGCATCTGTTACCTCAATCTATAAAGAACAGCAAAGGCTCTCCAACGAGCAAGAACGTATATCAAATGAACTAATTGAGGTAAAGGAAGAAATAAAGAAGGTAAATAAAAATCAATCAGCAATGAACAAGCGAATAAAGAAGATTTTCCAAATCCTCGGCTGTATCAGTTCAGACGAGTCTGAATAATCCGTATCCTTCTAATTTCTGGGTATTATGCATATGTTTAAATCCTTCTGTTGTGTAGGTTTTTAAGTTTTAATTTGAGTTTTTAGTTCTCTAACTTAAGCTGTTAACCATTCTCTCCACTTCTGTAATCTTTGGCTTTATTTGTGACAAAAAGGGGGAGAGAGTTAGAGAGAACTTTGAACAATGAATGATGAAATATCAAGGTAAGTATGATCTCAACAAATATCAAGGTAAGTATGATCTCAACTTCAATTTTTGGTCTTTTGGTTTTTATCTTGTGATTTGTTGCATGTCCCTACTGTTGCATGTCCCTACTAACTATTCGACTAACTATTTGGACATGTATTATTACTAACAAGTTGATGTTGGGCTAACATTTTGACATTTGGTTTTTGAATGCATAGAAGATATGTTGGTTTTTGACTATGATTCTCTTACATATCTGAATTCTCAAATGTCATGGTGATTAGATAAACTCTATCTCTGTACTAGGTTTTGTATGCTAAATATTCTTGAGGTATCTAACGATCTCTTTTTGTCAAGAATGATTTCTTTGTGCAGAGAGTACAGATGTCTAAGTCTAGAGTCCGTTTTAGGAGTTTATCTCATGTTTTTAAATTTTTGGATCTCCATTGTAAATTTTTGTTGTATGGTGATAGCAACAAAAATATCTTTTTGAATTTTCTTTAGTGGATCTGTGTTTTGTCACGAAACCGCCAAAGGGGGAGATTGTTACGGAATTTGAGTTGGCGTAGTTTCGTGAAAGTCTCAAGTCTTGAAGATTGAAGGTGAAGAAAGTTGGATCATTTAACTCAATCTCAAGAAAGAAGAATTCAAAAGGATCAGGTATGTTTAACCTAAGATTTTGTGTGATCCGAATACTTCTTGTAGTGTAGAAACACTTGGAAGAATCTTTCATTGCATAAAAATCAAAAACTGGACTTGGGACATGTTCAGGATCTGGATCAGGTTGTTCGATCCGGATCCCGAAGGTGGTTCGTTCATACACCAGTTCAATCCGGATCGTAGCCTCTTGATCCGGATCCCGAACACTTAGTTTACCATCTTCCTTGAACGATCCGGATCAGGCTTCGCAATCCGGATCCCGAACGTTGATGTTTGGTGAACTGTATGAACGATCCGGATCAGGCACTTCGATCCGGATCCCGAACCTTCGTTTTTCTGGAACTGGCTGACTCGTTACGACGATCCGGATCACAGCTAGTCCGATCCGGATCGCCGTCCGTAAAATTTCCAGAAATGTTAGGTTTTTGATTCTTATCTCCTTCCTAGGGTTTCTAACCTATAAATAGACCCTATGATTCTTTTTCTAGGGTTAATCCACTGTGAATCGAAATAGCCGTCATTTTCATATATCATCTTTTACGGCTCTAGATCCACATATAGAGAAGAAAGGAAATCATTAGAGAATACTCTATGTTTCTTCATCTATATTGATTAGTTTGATTCTAGGTTTTCATACTCACATCTTGAGTTGAATCAAACTAATGAATACTTAGATGGTATTTCCGATCTATCTTTGATCTAAGTATTCGGCGGATCATCACCACCCAAAACAACGATTTACCCCAAAAATCGGCGCGTGGATTCGCGTGTCCTTGTGGATTCAAGGTTCAACCGCTCTCGTGGATTCGGAGCGAGGCACGTTCGTGGATTCGAAGGGTGCTATTGGGTGAAGACCGTGGATTCGGTCGGACGTCGTGGATTCGACGTTGGACGCCGTGGATTCGGCGTTGGGCGCAGATCGTGGATTCGAGAAGCGTCGCGGAGCGAGCGGAGAAGATCCTCTAGGAGCGTATGGAAAAGGTTGAGTCGTAAGTGTGTACGGTAAATCACCTTGTACGTGTTTTAATTCTAGTGGATTTCTGCCGTGTTATCGGTCCCGTGGTTTTTTACTCCGGTGATGGAGTTTTCCACGTAAAAATCTTGCGTATTATTTTTATTTCCGCATTGGGTTTTTTATCGCAACGATTTTTTGAGTGTTTATGCGTTTACACCTATTCACCCCCCTCTAGGTGTTTTTTCCCCTATTTAGATCCGTATTACATATAACCCAACAAAGCCCACTTACAACCTTGTGGGTTATGCATGACTCTTGACATCCCTTGACATTGATGGTAGTGATGGCATTGATGAAGGAGGTTACAAGTCTCTTCACTTTCCCACAAATAATGTTGAAGTTGGGCCTCCTTGTCAAGCCCACTTTGGTTTGGGCTAGGAACTTAGACTGAAATTTTTTAAGTCCCTAACACTCTCCCCCACCTAATGCGCAGGCATCCTCGTCGCGCGCTGCTTCTGGAACTCGTTGATAAGTGCTTGGCATTGCCAAAGTGTGTCACTCTTCTCCCAAGTAGCCTCGCCGTAGGGAAGATTTTTTCACTTTACCAAGTACTCTGGGCTTGGCAGCGTGTCGCCGAATCAGTCGAGTGTCCAGAATGGATTCTGCTTCTTTGTTAAAGGATGTAGTCATGGTCTCCGGGGCGCGCTACGACACGCCACGGTTTAGATCCTCGGCATCTTCATGGTATTGTTTCAGCCTGCTGACATGGAAGACCAGGTGGATCTTGAGGTTCCCGGGCAGCTACAGTTTGTAGGCAGACTTACCCACACATTTGACGATCGGGTATGGGCCTTCATACTTGCGCAACAGCCCCTTGTGCACCTTGCGCAAGACCTTGAACTGCTGCGGTAGTAATTTGACCATCACTTGATCACCCACTGTAAACTCCTAAGGTTATCGCTTCTCGTCCGCCCACTTCTTCATTCGTCACGCTGCTTTCTCCAAGCTCGCCCTCGCATTTTCACCCATTTCCTGCAAGTTAGAGGTAAATTGGAGAGCAACAGGGCTGCGGAACTGCTCTTCCGTAGTGGCTGTGTGTGGGGCTAGCGGTTGTCGCCCAATCGCCAGCTCGAAAGGACTACAGCCCGTAGAGTCGCTGCGTCGCAAGTTGTAGGAAAACTGGGCAACATCAAGTTGATGTACCCAATCCTTCTGACTAGCACTCACATAGTGCCGCAAGTACTCCTCCAACAGAGCATTCACCCGCTCCGTTTGTCCGTCTGTCTGTGGATGAAAACTGGTGGAAAAGAGCAACTCAGACCCCAAGATTTTGAACACCTCGGTCCAAAACTTGCCAGTGAATCTGGGGTCGCGGTCGCTCATAATACTTTCGGGGATCCCCCAAGACTTGACGACATGGCTGACGAAGAGTCGTGCTGCTTCTTCAGCCGTGCAATCGGTTGGTGCTGCGATGAAGGTCCCGTACTTAGAAAAACGATCCACCACCACCAGTATGGAGCCACGCTCCCCTACCTTTGGCAAGGCGGAGATGAAGTCCATGGAGATGCTCTCCCACGGACGGTTCGGAATAGGCAATAGTTTGAGGAGGCCGCCAGGTCGCTGGTGTTCAACCTTGTCCTGTTGACACACCAAGCAAGTTCGCACGTAGGCCTCAACGTCTTCGTGCATTCGTGGCCAGTAGTAAGCAGCCTCGAGCAGTGCTGAAGTCCGCTTATGACCTGGATGACCTGCCCACTTGGAGTCATGACACTCCTTATGAGCTCGCGGCGAAGGTTGCCCCACTTGGGCACAAACACCCGCCGCCCTTTGGTGAGGAGTAACTCGTCGCTGAGCCAAAACTTTCGCGTTTTGCCCTCCTTGACAAGTTGCACAAGGTTCTGAGCGATAGGGTTCTCATTGGTTCCTGCGCGAAGTCGATCGCAGAGTGTCCCGCGAAGTTGCCACACAGCCGTTAGTTCAGCCTTGCGGCTGAGTGCATCGGCCACGTGATTCTCCTTCCCGGACTTGTACTGCATCACCATGTCGAACTCCGCTAAGAAATTCTGCCACCTTGCTTGCTTAGGCGACAGCTTCTTCTGCGACTGGAAGTAGCTTGTGGCGACGTTGTCGGTGCGCACCACAAACCTGCTCCCGAGCAAATAATGCTGGTAGGTCCGCAAACAATGCATGACGGCGGTCATCTCCTTCTCTTAGACAGTGTACCGCCGCTCGGGGTCATTGAGTTTGCGACTCTCATAGGCAATGGGGTGTCCATCCTGCACGAGAACACCGCCAATGGCAAAATCTGAGGCATCGGTGTGTACCTCAAAGGTGCGACTGCAGTCAGGTAGTCGCAGCACCGGATCCTCCGTCACCGCCCGCTTTAGGTCCTCGAATGCCTCCACGCATTGAGGGGTCCAATCCCACGAGTGGTTCTTCTTCAAGAGATCCGTTAGGGGGGCTGCTCTCGCAAAGTAGCATGCAATAAAACGCCGATAGTAGTTGACGAGCTCAAGAAATGACCGCAATTCAGGTATGGTTGTTGGGGTCTCCCATTCACAAATGGCTCGCACTTTCCGTTGATCCATGCGGAGTTGTCCCTGGCCTATCCAGTGGCCAAGGAAGTGTACCTCTTCCTTTGCGAAGCTACATTTCTCCTTCTTGACGAACAACTGGTTCTCCCGCAACACTTGGAAGATGGCTCGTAAGTGTTCGATGTGCTCCTCCAAGGTGTTGTTGTATACCACGATGTCGTCGAGGTACACGACCACAAAGTGATCGAGATAGGGATAGAACAGCTTGTTCATGAGGGTGCAGAAGGTCGCTGGCGCATTCGTCAAGCTGAACGGCATGACAAGGAACTCATAGGACCCGTACCTTGTCACGCACGTGGTCTTTTCCTCATCTCCTTCCGCAATCCGCACTTGGTAGTACCCGGAGCGAAGATCAAGTTTGGTGAAGAATTTTGCTCTGCCCAATTGATCAAAGAGATCTGCAACCAAAGGGATAGGGTACTTGTTTTTAATAGTTACCTTGTTGAGCGCCCTGTAGTCTATACAAAGCCGTAGGCTTCCATCGCTCTTCCGCTGGAACAAAACTGGTGCTCCATAGGGTGTTTTTGACGGTCGAACAAAGCATGCATCGAGGAGTTCCTTCAATTGCTTTTGTAACTCCTCGAGCTCTGGCGGGGCCATTCGGTATGGCGCTTTTGCTTGCGGTTTTGCTCCTGGCTCGAGCTCGATAGCATGATCCACCTCCCGCCTAGGTGGAAGTTGCTTTGGCAATTCCTTGGGCATGACGTTCTGGAATTCTGCCAAAACTGCAGCAATCTCCGTCGAAAGGCCCTCATCCTCGAGGCCCTCGTCGCTCACCTCGCGGGTTGCCGCAAGGTAAGTCATCTCACCACGGTTCACACCCCTTCGCAACTGCAAAGCAGAGAGGCTCTGGGTGTTTACCGTTTTCTCCTGGCTCGCTAGGACCATGCACGGGGTTTTCTCCTCCATGATGCTTAATGCTCCAAGATGTGGCATTGGAACCGCCTTTGACGAAGCCAAGAAGTCCATACCCAGTATGACTTGGAAGTCGTCGATAGGTGAAGTTTGCAGTGCCCTTCCAAGGTCCCACTGCAATTGCCACGCCTTTAGCTACCCCTACCACAGGTTGTGCCTCCGAGTTGATGATCTTGATTTTACTTGTGTCCTTCTCGAGGGAAAGGCCTAATCGCATGGCCTCCACCTCCGCGACAAAGTTATGAGTGGCTCCCGTATCGACCAGCGCTCTTGTGGCTCTGCTGTTGAGGACCACATCGATGTATAGGAGTCCCTTGTTGAGGGGTTTGGTGTTGCTTGCCAACCCCTGAACCGCATTGACGAGCCTAAGAGCGCCCATCTTCGTTGGTTCACTGCTGCCCTCACCCTGCTCAGTTTGGACAACATTTACCTGTTTTTTCTTTGGTCAGTCTTTCGCCCAATGGTTCTCACCTCAAACGTAGCACATCAGTTTCTTTGATGGCGTCGCGGGTCCTTTGTGTTACGGAATTTGAGTTGGCGTATTTCGTGAAATCGGTTAAGTCATGAAGATTGAAGATGAAAAAGTTGGATCATTTACCTCAATCTCAAGAAAGAAGAATTCAAATGGATCAGGTACGTTTTACTAAAAAATTTTGATGATCCAAATACTTAGTATAGTATAGAAACACTTGGATGAATTTTTGATTGCATAAAAATCAAAAACTGGGGATTTTACATGTTCAGAGTCCGGACCGTGGATCTCAGTCCGGACCCCGAACGTAGGTTTGTTCATGTGCAATTCCAGTCCGGACCTTGGAAATTTCAGTTCGGACCCCGAACGTGGAATTGTTGAAATTGCATGAACAGTCCGGACCGTGGATTGCAGTCCGGACCCCGAATGTCGTCTTTTCTGGAAAAAGTCTGTTTCGCTGAAGCAGTCCGGACCGTCAATTCCAGTCCGGACTGTCGTCCTGTAAAATTCCAGAATTGCTTAGTTTTTTATGCCTATCTTCTTCCAATGGTTTCTAACCTATAAATAGACCCTATGATTCATCTTTTAGGGTAACGCGAAAAATACGACCGAAATAGAAAAATCCACATATAGAGAAGAAAGGAAATACTAGATTTAATTCTATGTTTCTTCATCTATATTATTAATTTGATTCTAGGTTTTCCAAACTCAGATTTTGAGTAGAATCAAATTAATGAATACTTAGATGGTATTTCTGATCTATTTCTAATCTAAGTATTCGGCGGATCATCACCACCCATAAACAACGATTTTCCCAAAATCGGCGCGTGGACTCACGTGGCCTTGTGGATTCAAGGTGCAACCGCTCTCGTGGATTCGGAGCGAGGTACGTTCGTGGATTCGAAGCGTGCTACTGGGTGAAGACCGTGGATTCGGTCGGACGTCATGGACTCGACGTTGGACGCCGTGGATTCGGCGTTGGGCGCTGATCGTGGATTCGAGAAGCGTTGCGGAGCGAGCGGAGAAGATCTACTAGGAGCGTATGGAAAAGGTTGAGTCGTCTGTGAGTACGGTATATCACCTTGTACGTGTTTAATTCTAGTGGATTTCGCCGTGTTATCGGCCCCGTGGTTTTTTACTCCGGTTTGGAGTTTTTCCACGTAAAAATCTTGCGTGTTGTTTTTATTTCCGCATTGGGTTTTATTGCGCAATGATTTTTTGAGTGTTTAACGTTTACACCTATTCACCCCCCTCTAGGTGTTTTTTTTTTTTCCTCCTATTTAGATCCAATTATACATAACCCAACAAGTGGTATCGGAGCGGGAATAGGGTTGTAAACAATGGTTGAAGGTGGAAACATCAACAGACCTCCGTTATTCGATGGAACAAATTATGCCTACTGGAAAGTACGGATGAAACCCTTTTTAATTTCCATCAACGAACGGGTGTGGCAATCAATTGAATTAGGATGGTCTAATCCAACTGAAATTATTGCTGATGTTCGCACCATCAAACCTAGGTCGAAATGGACCAAGGAAGAGATTGATTTATCTTCTTACAATGGCAAAGGAATTAATGCTTTATTTAATGCCTTGTCACAAACTGAATTCTCTCGCGTCTCGGCATGTGAGACTGCGAAAGAAATCTGGGATGTTCTTCAAGTTACACATGAGGGAACTAACCTTGTGAAGATTCAAAAACTGCAAATGCTTACGAGCAAGTTTGACTCTATTTTCATGGCAGAAAATGAATCTTTCACTGACTACTATACACGATTGCAAGACATTGTAAACACATGTGCTAACTTGGGAGAGAAAATTCCAGAATTTAAAATTGTAAGAAAAATTTTAAGAACTCTTCCTGAAAGATTTCGATCCAAGGTTACGGCCATTGAAACTATTAAACACCCGGACGAAATCCGTGTAGAAGAATTAGTTGGTTCATTACAAACTTATGAAATGACATTTCCTACTAACTATTCTTCTGGAAAAGCATCCTCTTCTAAGTCTTCAGGTTATGCGTTGAAACAACAAAAGAAGAAGACGCGGATTCATCCTCCTCAGACGATGACGAGAACCTATCTATGGAGGACTTTGAGAAGCAGCTTGCTCTCTTGACAAGAAATTTTCGCCGAAACTTCCGAAGGGGTAATTCAAGTAAAACTTCATCCTCCGGAAAGTGGAAAAAGGGCAAAGATTTTTCAAGCCAAAAGTCAAGAAAGCAAGAAAGTTTTTCAAAGGTAAGAAAAGCTCAGAAGGACAAGTCCAATGCTTCAAGTGCCGAGGATACGGCCATATCTCAACGGAGTGTCCAAATAAGAATCCGTCCAAGAAGAAGGCGATGCAAGCCGTCACTTGGGATGACACCTCAACGTCAAATGAGTCATCTTCAAGTGATGAAGAGAACAACGCAACGGCTTTCCACGCGTCCACATCTTCACCCTTCATGTGCTTAATGGCAAGTACATCCGACTCACTGTCCAACCTCACTGTTGAAAAGATTGCAACGGACGATGAATCGGAGAATTCGGAAGGTGAAGACTTTGCTCTTGCCTACCATAAGCTTTTGAGGGATTCAAAGAAACTGGCAAAGCAAAACAAGAGTTTGAGAGGGAGATTGCAGGATCTCGAAGAAGAAGCAAAAAGGGCATCTTCTCTCTCAAACGCTCTTGAAGTGGAAAGGGATAATCTGATTAAAGCAAATGTTTCCCTTCAAGAGTCCAATGAGCAATTCGAGAAGAATTATGTGGATATGGTGAACAAAGCGAATTACTTCTTGAAGCTCTACGGCGAGGCTCGACAGGAAAAATTGGAAATGACGGAGACCATTTTCCAACTCAAGGATGATCTAAAGCAATTTTCTTCTGGAAGGAGTAAGTTGGATAAGCTTCTTGGTCTTGGTCAAACAAATCGGTTCGGCCTCGGATACACTCAAACTGGAGACATTCCTAGTTCGAGTGGGACAGTCTTTGTGCCCCAGTCGGTATCTCCTCCTCCGACACCGGAATTGACGACAAACGACGACAACAAACCTACTTCCCCCTCTTCGGGATCGTCTAGAACAAAGGTATGTTTTCGATGTGGTTATGCAGGGCACATAAGAAGAAATTGCAAGAATGGAGCGCAAAGATCAAATCAAGCACATCTTGCTACTACTACCAATGAGTTCATTTCCCGCAAATCAAAGAAGGATCTTTCAAAAGGAAAGAACATCGGTAGTTCATCAAACAAGACGACGACGTCAAGGAAAAGCGATGGATCAATCAAGACGCTTTCACCAAAGGTATCAACTTCACAATCATTTCCGACGTACACCAAAACTCGAAAGGTTTGGGTATGCAAAGGTGAAATCTTCCCTTGTCTTGTTACTAATATTTCCTTGCATGCATATGATAATTCGTCTTGGTATCTGGATAGCGGTTGTTCCCGTCACATGACCGGTGACAAAAACTGCTTTCAAAATTTTGAGAAAATCTCCGGAGGACTTGTAGTTTTCGGAGACGGTCAGTCTTCCAAAATTGTTGGAAAAGGAACAGTAGCTATTCCAGATGGCCCGATTCTGAATAATGTGTTATTTGTTGAAGGCCTTAAGACTAACCTCATAAGTATCAGTCAACTTTGTGACAATGGTTTTTCAGTTAATTTTTCATCTGTTGAATGTGTTGTAACTGATAAGGACCATGTTTTTTTTTTAAAGGGGGTTAGATCTGAAAACAATTGTTATGTTGTTCCCAATAAAATTTCTGAAAACTGTAACTTAGCCTCTTTGAATAATGAAACACTTTGGCATGAAAGGCTAGGTCACATAAATTTTAAGGAACTTGCTAGAATTTCAAACAAAGACGTGGTCAAGGGGGTTCCAAAACTTTCACTTAAACAAAACATTGTGTGTGGTGGTTGCCAAAAGGGAAAACAATCCAGGACTGCACACAAGAACTTGAACCACGTTGGTACTAAACGGGCCTTTGGAACTATTGCACATGGATTTAATGGGGCCAACACGTCAACCATCTTTGGGAGGTAAATGGTATATTTTCTTATTGGTTGATGATTTCTCTAGATACTCATGGGTAGCATTTTTAAAAGAGAAAGCTGATACTTTTGATTCTTTTCACGAGATTTGTCATCGTATTATGATTGAAAAGAATGAAAAGATCATTCGTGTTAGAAGTGATAGAGGTGGAGAATTCATAAATTCTAAATTCATTGATTTTTGCACTTCCAACGGCATTAAACATGAATTCTCAGCACCCTATACACCTCAACAGAATGGTGTAGTCGAGCGCAAAAACAGGGTTGTACAAGAGATGGCACGTGTTATGCTTCATAGCCGGAATTTACCGTTATATTTTTGGGCTGAAGCTGTGAACACTGCAGTCTATGTTATTAATCGAGTTTATTTGCGCCCGGGAACTTTAAATACACCATATGAACTATGGTTTTGTAGAAAACCAAACATCAAATATTTTCGTATCTTTGGGAGTCGGTGTTACATTTTACGTGACCGCGAAAATCTTGGAAAGTTTGGCTCTCGAAGTGACGAAGGGATTTTCATGGGTTATTCTACAAATAGTAGAGCATATCGGGTATTTAACTTGGAATCTAAAACGATAGTAGAATCTATAAATGTTAAAGTAGATGAAGCTTTCCACTTTGCATCTGATAAATCTACCCTTGATATCTCTCTTGATGATGATATTCCTGCAAATGCTTCTCATAACAATTCTTTCGATAATGATGATGCATCTAATGATTCTTCAAGTTTATCTGATGTGCAGGAATCATCTCATGTACCTCCGAGTACTCCGTTACCTCAAACATTACGCATCTCCAAGGATCATCCGGAATCTAACATTATTGGAGACCCACAAGAAGGAGTCAGGACTCGGAGACAGTTGGTTTGTGGATTCGCTTGTTATGTTTCCTTAATCGAACCAAAGAACGTCGATGAAGCTCTTCAGGATGACTACTGGATTAAAGCAATGCAGGAAGAGCTCCATCAGTTTGAACGAAACAAAGTCTGGGAATTAACGACGCCTCCGAAGCAACACAATGTGATTGGTACTAAATGAATTTTCAATAACAAGAAAAATGAGGATGGTACCATCATCAGGAACAAAGCACGTTTAGTTGCTCAAGGCTACTCTCAAATAGAAGGTATAGACTTTGATGAAACTTTCGCCCCTGTAGCTAGACTCGAGTCCATTCGTATCCTATTTGCAATTGCTTGTCATTTTAAATAAAACTCTTTCAAATGGACGTTAAGAGCGCATTTTTAAATGGGTTTTTTAAATGAGGGAAGTTTATGTGGCTCAACCGAAAGGTTTTGTAGACCTTAAACTACCTAACCATGTTTTTCGTTTGAAAAAGGCTCTTTACGGTCTAAAACAAGCACCGCGAGCATGGTACAAAAGGTTACGAAGCACCTTTTGGAGAAGGGCTATACTCGAGGGGGAGCAGATAGGACTCTCTTTGTGACGCATTATCAAATAACTTCATTGTAGCACAAATCTATGTCGATGACATCGTATTTGGTGCAACAAGAGATAATGATGCTTCTAGATTCGCTGAAACCATGGAAAGCGAATTTGAGATGTCCATGATGGGCGAACTGACATATTTTCTTGGATTACAAGTGAAACAAAGTGACGATGGCATCCATCTGTGTCAATCCAAGTATGCAATGGAGTTGGTCAAAAAGTTTGGTTTAGAAAATTCTAAAGATTTTTCCGACTCCAATGGGAACTAGCAATAAGGGATTAGGAAGTGAATCTCTTAATGAGAATGTAGACGAGAAACTCTATCGCAGCATGATTGGAAGTCTACTTTACCTCACGGGTAGTCGCCCGGACATATCCTTTAGTGTTGGGATTTGCGCGAGATATCAATCAGCACCAAAGGAGGTTCACCTGAAAGCGGTGAAACGGATCATCCGGTACATCAAAGGGACAATAAATTTCGGAATTTGGTATCCTATGGGAACAAGTCTAGATATTGTAGGATACTCAGATGCCGATTGGGCAGGATCAGTGGATGATCGGAAGAGTACGAGTGGTGCATGTTTTTATCTTGGCCATTGCCTTGTTGCGTGGCATAGTAAAAAGCAAAACTGCATTGCACTCTCGACTGCCGAAGCGGAATATATCTCAGCGGGTAGTTGTTCAACCCAACTCATTTGGATGAAAAGTGTGTTGAGCGACTTCCGAATTTCAGCAACTTCGGTAACGATTCTTTGTGACAACACCAGTGCTATAAACATTTCCAAAAACCCTGTGTTGCACTCAAGAACAAAACACATTAAACTTAGATACATTTTCTTAGAGAGCTAGTTGAATCAAATATCCTTCAACTTTCCTACATTCCAACTGAGGATCAATTAGCTGACTTTTTAACAAAACCTTTGGATCAAAAACGTTTTATTCATTTGCGTAAGGCAATTGGAATGCTTTCCTTGAAATAATTTCTTTTGAAACCAATCCTTAGGTTAGGTTTGTTTTTGTGTTTTTGTTCTTTACCTAGCTTGTACATAGAACATTAATTGAGCATTAGTTATATTGACTTTAACTGCATCCTTTTATATGTTTAGAAATTTATTATGCTTTTGATATCATAATATTTCATTGATGCAATGATCATTTATGTCAATTAAATCATCTAAGTTGATCAAAGTCAATTTCTCTCTCAATGATCTCTTGGTATAGTTTTTATCTTATTTGACTATTTAGTCGAGTATGAAATCGAGATCAATTTTGGTTGAATACTTATATCTTAAATAATTGATAGCCAATTGAGGGGGAGTCAAAGAAAAAAGTATATGCTCAAAAGATGTGGAAAGAGTTACATCCCAATGAGGAGTGTGAAAACTACCACCACATGGAGGAAAGAGCTACCACCTCGGTCGTCCGAGTACTGTGTGCAGCTACCACATGTATACCAAGCATGGTTTTCAAGTTGATTAAATAAAATGCATGTTGAAATACTTGACTCTGTCAAATTTCAAGGTTGGTATAAGGTGGGATTTTTATGAAAAGATGCTCAAAGAGCCACTCTCTTCAAATAAATTGACTAGATATATTATCTAACTTATCTGGATTTCAAACATCTA
>CM055070.1:37324454-37409003 GCA_029204045.2 Tillandsia leiboldiana | reverse complement strand
AAAATTGTTGGAAAAGGAACAGTAGCTATTCCAGATGGCCCGATTCTGAATAATGTGTTATTTGTTGAAGGCCTTAAGACTAACCTCATAAGTATCAGTCAACTTTGTGACAATGGTTTTTCAGTTAATTTTCATCTGTTGAATGTGTTGTAACTGATAAGGACCATGTTTTTTTTTTAAAGGGGGTTAGATCTGAAAACAATTGTTATGTTGTTCCCAATAAAATTTCTGAAAACTGTAACTTAGCCTCTTTGAATAATGAAACACTTTGGCATGAAAGGCTAGGTCACATAAATTTTAAGGAACTTGCTAGAATTTCAAACAAAGACGTGGTCAAGGGGGTTCCAAACTTCACTTAAACAAAAACATTGTGTGTGGTGGTTGCCAAAAGGTGAAAACATCCAGGACTGCACACAAGAACTTGAACCACGTTGGTACTAAACGGGCCTTTGGAACTATTGCACATGGATTTAATGGGGCCAACACGTCAACCATCTTTGGGAGGTAAATGGTATATTTTCTTATTGGTTGATGATTTCTCTAGATACTCATGGGTAGCATTTTTAAAAGAGAAAGCTGATACTTTTGATTCTTTTCACGAGATTTGTCATCGTATTATGATTGAAAAGAATGAAAAGATCATTCGTGTTAGAAGTGATAGAGGTGGAGAATTCATAAATTCTAAATTCATTGATTTTTGCACTTCCAACGGCATTAAACATGAATTCTCAGCACCCTATACACCTCAACAGAATGGTGTAGTCGAGCGCAAAAACAGGGTTGTACAAGAGATGGCACGTGTTATGCTTCATAGCCGGAATTTACCGTTATATTTTTGGGCTGAAGCTGTGAACACTGCAGTCTATGTTATTAATCGAGTTTATTTGCGCCCGGGAACTTTAAATACACCATATGAACTATGGTTTTGTAGAAAACCAAACATCAAATATTTTCGTATCTTTGGGAGTCGGTGTTACATTTTACGTGACCGCGAAAATCTTGGAAAGTTTGGCTCTCGAAGTGACGAAGGGATTTTCATGGGTTATTCTACAAATAGTAGAGCATATCGGGTATTTAACTTGGAATCTAAAACGATAGTAGAATCTATAAATGTTAAAGTAGATGAAGCTTTCCACTTTGCATCTGATAAATCTACCCTTGATATCTCTCTTGATGATGATATTCCTGCAAATGCTTCTCATAACAATTCTTTCGATAATGATGATGCATCTAATGATTCTTCAAGTTTATCTGATGTGCAGGAATCATCTCATGTACCTCCGAGTACTCCGTTACCTCAAACATTACGCATCTCCAAGGATCATCCGGAATCTAACATTATTGGAGACCCACAAGAAGGAGTCAGGACTCGGAGACAGTTGGTTTGTGGATTCGCTTGTTATGTTTCCTTAATCGAACCAAAGAACGTCGATGAAGCTCTTCAGGATGACTACTGGATTAAAGCAATGCAGGAAGAGCTCCATCAGTTTGAACGAAACAAAGTCTGGGAATTAACGACGCCTCCGAAGCAACACAATGTGATTGGTACTAAATGAATTTTCAATAACAAGAAAAATGAGGATGGTACCATCATCAGGAACAAAGCACGTTTAGTTGCTCAAGGCTACTCTCAAATAGAAGGTATAGACTTTGATGAAACTTTCGCCCCTGTAGCTAGACTCGAGTCCATTCGTATCCTATTTGCAATTGCTTGTCATTTTAAAATAAAACTCTTTCAAATGGACGTTAAGAGCGCATTTTTAAATGGGTTTTTAAATGAGGAAGTTTATGTGGCTCAACCGAAAGGTTTTGTAGACCTTAAACTACCTAACCATGTTTTTCGTTTGAAAAAGGCTCTTTACGGTCTAAAACAAGCACCGCGAGCATGGTACAAAAGGTTAACGAAGCACCTTTTGGAGAAGGGCTATACTCGAGGGGGAGCAGATAGGACTCTCTTTGTGACGCATTATCAAAATAACTTCATTGTAGCACAAATCTATGTCGATGACATCGTATTTGGTGCAACAAGAGATAATGATGCTTCTAGATTCGCTGAAACCATGGAAAGCGAATTTGAGATGTCCATGATGGGCGAACTGACATATTTTCTTGGATTACAAGTGAAACAAAGTGACGATGGCATCCATCTGTGTCAATCCAAGTATGCAATGGAGTTGGTCAAAAAGTTTGGTTTAGAAAATTCTAAAGATTTTCCGACTCCAATGGGAACTAGCAATAAGGGATTAGGAAGTGAATCTCTTAATGAGAATGTAGACGAGAAACTCTATCGCAGCATGATTGGAAGTCTACTTTACCTCACGGGTAGTCGCCCGGACATATCCTTTAGTGTTGGGATTTGCGCGAGATATCAATCAGCACCAAAGGAGGTTCACCTGAAAGCGGTGAAACGGATCATCCGGTACATCAAAGGGACAATAAATTTCGGAATTTGGTATCCTATGGGAACAAGTCTAGATATTGTAGGATACTCAGATGCCGATTGGGCAGGATCAGTGGATGATCGGAAGAGTACGAGTGGTGCATGTTTTTATCTTGGCCATTGCCTTGTTGCGTGGCATAGTAAAAAGCAAAACTGCATTGCACTCTCGACTGCCGAAGCGGAATATATCTCAGCGGGTAGTTGTTCAACCCAACTCATTTGGATGAAAAGTGTGTTGAGCGACTTCCGAATTTCAGCAACTTCGGTAACGATTCTTTGTGACAACACCAGTGCTATAAACATTTCCAAAAACCCTGTGTTGCACTCAAGAACAAAACACATTAAACTTAGATATCATTTTCTTAGAGAGCTAGTTGAATCAAATATCCTTCAACTTTCCTACATTCCAACTGAGGATCAATTAGCTGACTTTTTAACAAAACCTTTGGATCAAAAACGTTTTATTCATTTGCGTAAGGCAATTGGAATGCTTTCCTTGAAATAATTTCTTTTTGAAACCAATCCTTAGGTTAGGTTTTGTTTTTGTGTTTTTGTTCTTTACCTATGCTTGTACATAGAACATTAATTGAGCATTAGTTATATTGACTTTAACTGCATCCTTTTATATGTTTAGAAATTTATTATGCTTTAGATATCATAATATTTCAGCTGATGCAATGATCATTTATGTCAATTAAGTCATTTCTTAAAGTGATCAAAGTCAATTTCTCTCTCAATGATCTCTTGGTATAGTTTTTATCTTATTTGACTATTTAGTCGAGTAGGAAATCGAGATCAATCTTTGGTTGAGTTCTTTATATCTTAAATAATTGATAGCCAATTGAGGGGGAGTCAAAAGAAAAAAATATTATGGTCAAAAGATGTGAAAAGAGTTACATCCCAATGAGGAGTGTGAAAACTACCACCACATGGAGGAAAGAGCTACCACCTCGGTCGTCCGAGTACTGTGTGCAGCTACCACATGAATACAAAGCATGGTTTTTCAAGTTGTCTAGATAAAATGCTTTTTGGAATACATGACTCTGTCAAATTCTAAGGTTGGTATAAGGTGGGATTTTTATTGAAAAGATGCTCATAGAGCCACTCCTTACAATAAATTGACTAGATATATTATCTAACTTATCTGGGATTTCAAACATCTATTGATCTTGGTATTTCATTTTCTTTACCAAATTGATGATTTGATAAAGGCATTACTCATAAGATCATGTTAGATGTGATTGAAGTTGTTCAACTTTAAGGGATTTAATTGTTATAAATTTTCGTTTCGTTATTTGAATATTTTTGATAGATTTGGCATAATCTATTTCTTGTTGTATGAAACGATGACTTTTATTTAAAGTTGATACACAAAAGTGCTTACAATCTTTTTCTGGAATTTCTGGAATTTTTCTGAATTTTTCTGAAGAAAAAGTTTGGAGCCGGTCCGGACTGGACAAGCTGATCCGGACCCCGAACGCAGGAAAATCCTGCGGGTAGCCGATCCGGACTGGACTCTTCGGGCAGACCGGACCGTGGCTAGGGTTTATATGAAACGAAGAGGATTTTGATTTTATTTCATCACAAGCTTTCGTTTCTAAGCCTCCAAACTTTCTCTCTCTAAAAAGCAAGGATCTTGGAGCCCTCTAAACTCATTCTCTTCACTTCAAAGTAAGTTATCTTGATCAAAATCTCGGTTTTTCACAGTTTTTCATATTTTCTCTCAAAACGTGATGAAAATCTCATATCTTTTTCGTTTGTGAATGGTTTTTGATCAAACTTCTTTTGAAATAAGAACTCTGGGTAGATTAGTTTTGATTATATGCTAGGTTTTCTCTTGATAAACGAATTTTTGGCCTTCGATTTCTAAAAATTCGGTTTTAGGGCATATTTTCAGAATTTTTGAAAATCATGGAATTGATCTATTTTTAAATTTTTTTTTTGCAAAACTAATTTGATCCCTAGTCTCTCTACACGATAATGATTGTTTGGGTACAATTTTTCAAATTTTTGAAAATAAACAATTGTGTCGTGTTCATGAGTTGTTGCTCGCAGGTTCTTAAACATTGAATAGCGACAATGGTGTTCTCACTGATAATAGTTCTACTGGTTGCTATGGTTCATGCAAAATCAACTGACAAGCCTAAGAGAGCTAGGAAAAGTAAGAAAACTAAAGATGATTCCGAGACAGAATCAGAAACTGAATCCATAGACTGGGATGAGCTTCTGGTTGAAGCAACTGCTCCCACTGCTTCGAAGAGGAAAGCCCCTGCAGAAACTTCATAGGCAAAGACTCCGCCTACCGCCGCTGAAAAAGGGAAAGCGCCTATGGAAACAAGCCCGACTAAGACAAAAAGGAAAAGTGTTGCCAGGAAGAGAGGGAGTGCTCGAGGTATATCAATTGAGGAACCACTGGCTAGCCAGCCTCCTCCACAAGACTTTATCAGTTCTGATAGAATCAAAGATTTTGAGAAAAGAGAGTGCATTGGCGAAAGACATGTCAATGTCAAGGCTCTGAAGGAGAGGTCTGCACTCTTTGGGACTCTGTTTGACCATGCAGGTCTTGCCCCCATTTGCCATTTCCCTGAGTCCACTGGGTATTGTCTTCATTCGGTGAGAATGTTTTATCAGAATGCTTCAAGCTTACTTAATCAGGATGACGGACATCGAGAATTTCTAACAATGGTTAGAAACATTAAGATTAAAGTCACACCTCAACTGATTGGAGAGGTGTTAGGAATGAAGGCCAGGCCTGACGGAAGACATTACCTGCAAAGTCAAATCTTCTCCACAGCCTCCTGGAGAGTGGTCGTGGATGGAATTTGTATTCCCAATACTCTGTCGACGGGAAATTCAGTGCTTTCAAAAGAACTTCGCCCAGAGTATCGCTACTTGAACTTTATTGTTTACTACAATATTCTTCCTAACATGCAAACAAAAGTTCTGCGATGGGATAGAATGTTATTTCTTTATCTTCTTGGGAACCCAGCAGTGGCTATGGGAGCAAATTTAAACATTCCTTATATTATCTGGTCGAGGATGGCACGGTATGTAGAACATGCTCACCCAACAGAGGACTGCCCTACCCTTTGATCATTATGCGTATTTTTCGAAAGTTCAAAGTCGACACAAGTACGAGCTCCTACATGCACAGTCTAGGAACGATTAATGATACGACTATTGTGAAGTCTCTCTCTACTAAACAAGATGAGCCTCCATCACCTCCTCGCCGACAAAGAGCACAGCCAGCAGCCACAGCTTCAGCATTACAAGCAACAGCTTCAGCTCCACCTCCAGCAACTTCATCTACAGAGGATGATGCTTCTGTTACCTCTATTTATAAATAACAACAACGACTTTCCTCTGAACAGGAACGGATGTCAAACGAATTTATTGAAATGAAGGAAGAAATAAAAGAGGTCAAAAAGAAGCAGTCATCCATGAACAAGCGTATAAAGAAAATTTTCCAGAAACTCGGATGCATTAGTTCGGATGAATCTGAGTAATCGTTATCCTTCTAATCATGTTTTTGTGCAGGTTTTTCAGTTTCTTCTTGGTTCTTCGTTCTCATTTTTGCGTTTATTTTTAGACTTTTAACACGCCCCTTTATTTTTGTAAATGTTGGCTTAGTTTGTGACAAAAAGGGGGAGAGAGAACAGAACTTTGAACATGAACATTGTGAAAACATGAAACCTTGAAAGGTAAGTATAACCCAACTTTGGTTTTATATTGTGATTTGATGCATGCATCCGCTAACTATTCGACTAACTATTTGGGCATGTAATATAACTAACAAGTTGCTTGTTGACTAACCTTTCTGTGACATTTGGATTTGTATTGCGTAGAAGATATGTCGATTTTTGATTGTGATTTTCGTACATATCTGAATTTGCAAATGTCATGATGAGTATAAACTCTATCTCTGTGTTTGGTTTTGATTGTTGAAAATTCTTGAGGTTACTAACGATCTTTTGTGTCAAGATTGATTTCTTTTGCAGAGATTACAGATGTCTAAGTCTAGAGTCTGTTTTAGGAGTTTAACTCATGTATTTATCTTTATTTGGATCTTCAATGTAAATTTTTGTTGTATGGTGATATCAACAAAAATATCTTTTTGAATTTTCTTGAGTGGATTTGTGTTTTGTCACGAAACCGCCAAAGGGGGAGATTGTTACGGAAGTTGAGTTGGCGTATTTCGTGAAATTGGTTAAGTCTTGAAGATTGAAGATGAAAAAGTTGGATCATTTACCTCAATCTCAAGAAAGAAGAATTCAAATGGATCAGGTACGTTTTACTAAAGAATTTTGATGATCCAAATACTTAGTATAGTGTAGAAACACTTGGATGAATTTTTGATTACATAAAAATAAAAAACTGGGCATTTTACATGTTCAGAGTCCGGACCGTGGATCTTAGTCCGGACCCCGAACGTAGGTTTGTTCATGTGCAATTCCAGTCCGGACCTTGGAAATTTCAGTCCGGACCCCGAATGTGGAATTGTTGAAATTGCATGAACAGTCCGGACCGTGGATTGCAGTCCGGACCCCGAATGTCGTCTTTTCTGGAAAAAGTCTGTTTCGCTGAAGCAGTCCGGACCGTCAATTCCAGTCCGGACTGTCGTCCTGTAAAATTCCAGAATTGCTTAGTTTTTTATGCTTATCTTCTTCCAATAGTTTCTAACCTATAAATAGACCCTATGATTCATCTTTTAGGGTAACGCGAAAAATACGACCGAAATAGAAAAATCCACATATAGAGAAGAAAGGAAATACTAGATTTAATTCTATGTTTCTTCATCTATATTATTAATTTGATTCTAGGTTTTCCAAACTCAGATTTTGAGTAGAATCAAATTAATGAATACTTAGATGGTATTTCCGATCTATTTCTAATCTAAGTATTCGGCGGATCATCACCACCCATAAACAACGATTTTCCCAAAATCGGCGCGTGGACTCGCGTGGCCTTGTGGATTAAAGGTGCAACCGCTCTCGTGGATTCGGAGTGAGGTACATTCGTGGATTCGAAGCGTGCTACTGGGTGAAGACCGTGGATTCGGTCGGACGTCGTGGACTCGACGTTGGACGCCGTGGATTCGGCGTTGGGCGCTGATCGTGGATTCGAGAAGCGTTGCGGAGCGAGCGGAGAAGATCTACTAGGAGCGTATGGAAAAGGTTGAGTCGTCTGTGAGTACGGTATATCACCTTGTACGTGTTTAATTCTAGTGGATTTCGCCGTGTTATTGGTCCCGTGGTTTTTTACTCCGGTTTGGAGTTTTTCCACGTAAAAATCTTGCGTGTTGTTTTTATTTCCGCATTGGGTTTTATTGCGCAATGATTTTTTTGAGTGTTTAACATTTACACCTATTCACCCCCCTCTAGGTGTTCCCCCCCCCCCCCCCCCCCCCCTATTTAGATCCAATTATACATAACCCAACACTTTGTCGCGACCCTTGCGCTCCTTTGGGTCGTGGCGTTCTCCCCCACCCTTAGCCTTGCTCACTTTGGGTGTCCTGCCGCGAGACGGATCCGCCTTCTCATACTTAGGCAGCTTCTCCGCTAAGGCGATTGCAGAGCCCACATCTTGCACGTTGCGCCCCACAAGTTCTTTGTTCGCCCATGGTTGGAGTCCGTCAAGAAAGAAGAATAGACGATCTTCTTCCGCCATGTTGGTGATTGACAACATCAACTTGGAGTACTCCTTGACATACTCCTTGAGAGTCCCGATATGCTTGAGCCGTCGAAGTTGTCTCCTCGCAAGATATTCGACGTGCTTGGGATAGAACTGTGCCTTAAGCTCGCGCACAAAGTCCTCCCAAGTCTTCAATTCGCATTGGCCCATCTTGACCTCTGCGAATCGCCGACGCCACCACAGCATCGCATCGTTAGTGAGGTACATGGATGCAGCTTGGACTTTTTCCTCCTCTTCGTCTAGCTGCAGCGCCTTGATGTAGCGCTCCATGTGCCATAGGAAGTTGTCGATTTCTTTTTCATCGCGCGTTCCCCTAAAAGATTGAGGCTCGGGGACACGTACCTTTGAAGCATACTCCCTGTGAGGTTCAGGATCACGCCCCACCGCTTTCTCAAGGATTGTCACCCGTGACTTGAGGTCCACGACCTCATCGACCCGGGCAACAAGATCCTCGATCAGGGTATTTCGCTCCACATCTAGACGAGTAATGGTCTCCTGAAGCTTTTGAAGTTCGGAGCGAAAGGTTGTCATTGCAGTAGAAACACTTTCCTCGATTCTACGAATATCATCAACAAACATTTCAAAAGTTTCAGCCAAATCAGAATACCGTTCACCCATTTTTGCCACGACATCCTCCAATAACGCGAGGCGGTCCTCCAAAGGAGCGTCGTCCCTCGTGATGGCCCGTCACTCTTTGCTCCTGCCTCGCCTGGATTGCTTTGGAGGTTCAGTCGCAGCGTCGGTGATGCCAGCATCTGATGTTGACATGGTTCCTAGCTCGAACCGGCTCTGATACAAACTATCACGAACTTAAGCTTTTCGCTTAGCAAAAATTCGTGCGGCGCCCGCCTTCTTGCTCGAAGAGGGCAAGCCTTGCTCTCTGTTTGCTAGCCCAGACCTTCGCGCCCTACGACTAAATGCAAAAATAGAGAAAAGAGAAAGAAGTAGTGGTTCCGCAGAAAAACTAAGTACTCTCTTTACTTAGAAAATAATAACTACAAGATACAACTCTCTCTTGTTGTTTTGGCCTTAGCCAACTCCCCTATTTATAGGCTCATGTACATAACTCACCCACTAAGCCTACATTTAAGACACCCACTAATGTCTACATTAAATACCCACTAAGCCCACTTACAATCTTGTGGGTTATGCATGGTTCTTGGCATCCCTTGACATTGATGGTAGTGATGGTATTGATGAAGAAGGTTGCAAGTCTCTTCACTTTTCCACAAATGATGTTGAAGTTGGGCCTTCTTGTTAAGCCCACTTTGATTTGGGCTAGGAGCTTAGACTGAAATTTTCTAAGTCCCTAACAATAAGCTCATTATCATGCTTGAAATTTTAATTAGCACATCAGTGAGCAAAATTAGAGACTTTTTTTTTAAAAAAAAAATGCTAAATCAACAACCCGCTTTGAATTGTAATTTTTAATTTTTTCTCATCCAAGAACTCTCTTTTTTCTATTTGTTTTATCATTTTTTTATTCTATAATCCAAAGAGAGGTAAATTAACAAATGCATTTCTAGTATAGAAATATTTATTGCTTTGTACCATGTGAGTATGAAGTATTATTCTTAGTGGTTGCACATACTAAGATCTATTCGTAGTTCTCTGTCACACGCCAAAATTTAAAAGCGTTATATATATATATATATATATATATATATATATATATATATATATATATATATATATATATATATATATATATATATATATATATATATATATATATATATATATCAAAGTTGAAAACATCAATTCTCAGGACATGAGCAAATCCGTCACGTACATAAAAACTTTTCGATCTAAACGGACAGAGTCTCTCCTATATACGCACGGTTAGGCAACGTAAAATTAATACAAATCAGAGTTACTAAACATAAGTTATTCATGATCTTAAGCAACTGAACTATAATCACATAACCAAATCATATCCATAATCACCAACCATCCACAATGAACTTGTTGAGGCCAAAACTCTCGCCACTTAAGAAAGCAACACGTGGCATTTACTATCGGACAAAGACATCAGCCAACGAGAAGATGAGTCTGAGGCAGAAAACTCGAGCGTCAATCAAGGCTGGTCTCAGCCGCATAAAGGTGCAGCACGCGACATATGCTATCGGTTAAAGGCAGCAGCCGATAGGAAAAGTAGCCGACGGGAAGACTATCACTTCATCTGGGAGCGACTTCGACCGAAGACGAAACATCACTCCACCTCAATCAGGCGATGGAGAAGACGAAACCAGGGTTAACTTTCAGTTGCTCGAGCCGAAAGAGGAAAGACTTTGAAAGGAAGGAGCGCGAGGTTTAAACGTGAATCTCGTAACAAACTCCAAAACGGTAAGTGGCGTCCAGCATTGGAAAGCGCCGAGAATCACGCTTCGGCGCGATAACAAGGGAATGAACCTGGATGGAAAAACGACTATTATCCTATTTGAGAAATTTTAGATTCGAAAGGAAGTGGTTGAGGGATTCACGATGAGTTCCCCCAGATTCGAAAGGAAGTGGTTGAGGGATTCACGATGAGTTCTCCCAAATCACGCCGGCAATTCAAAATCAGCACCTGTAAACATGGTCTGGAAAGTGTATAAATACTCGAACCATCGAAGAAAAAGGGATTCGGCAATCTCGTAAGCTCGTGACCACCCCTGCTTTTTCATATCTTTATTGCTTTCCTAGGAGTAGGTTAATTGTAATCTTTACCGTTTTTCTTAGGGGTAGATAAATTGTAATTGGCTATCAGTTCCTTCTGTAACCCCACTCCACTAAATACAATTTTCACCCCACAATCGGTTCCTTAGCCTTTTGTCTTTATCATATCTATGCCTCTCTCTCTATCTCCACATTCCGATTCGGCTATTCTAAACCGAATGGTCGCAAAAGTTACCAGAGGAGAACCCGGCCGTGCAGATCCCTCCTCGACCCGATTGCTTGATCCATTTTGGCATGCGGCGCATCACATCTATGAGGATCACGGGGCCAATCGCGGACCGCCATTTTTGGCCCCAACAGAACTAAAACAGTGTTATGATATCTCTAACTTTTAGAGTAAATGAGTCATGATCATAGTAAGTAAATCCGACGTAGAAAAATAAAGATAATGGCCAGCAATCTAGCTAGCAATAGGGGTCGAATGCTGAGTATAGAATGCTCAATTATCTGGCATCCTAGGTCATGTCGTCGCAGATCAAAGTAAGAACTTTCGTCTCGTGATTCTAAACATGACCGGAGTGTGAGGACCCGAAAATTCCCACGGTTGGATTACTGTTGGATCTGTGACTTCTGGAGAACCAGGATGAGTGTTAGAGGTGTTTGCGCGCATATTGGACCCAAGATTTGGACCCGGCATGAAAAATGGATCAAGTTCACTTCTCCGGGAATTTTTGGGAAATTTTAGAGGTGGAATTGGGCCAAACGGACATCGGATTTGGATTCAGCGCCCGAAAACGGTCAAGACGAGCTATTTACTCAAATTTTTCGGAGCCCGGACGCGAAAACACGGATTTCGAGATGTGGGTTTACTGTTCCGGCTGCCGGAGAGGCGCCGGCGGCGGCGGCTGGCGGCAGAGCGCGTCGGCGGGTGGAGGCGCAGCCGCGCGGGCCACGGCGGAAGGCGTGCACCGGGCGCTGGCCACGTGGCGCCTCCCTATTGGTCGGCGCGGCAGGCGCGGTCCATGGAATTGGCGCGGGTGCACGGTGGACCGGGGGTGGACACGTGGCAGTACGTGGTTGGTGTGGTGTTGTGCGCACAGTCCACGGGGTCGGGTAGTGGTTACCTCGGGCTACGTGCCCGACAGGCGCGCGTGGGCGCACGTGGGCGCGACGTGGGCACGCTGACCCGCGGCTCCCGCGCGTGGGCACCACATGTCGACACCAGCGTCGGCCACGCGGCGCAACGCCGTTGGCCCAGTACGCTGTCCGCTGTTCAGGTGGCTACGTGGCGGCCTGAGGTGAATTCGGGCGCGCACAGTTTAGGGCCGGGCCCGTTACTGTAGCAGCCCGAATGTTCCGGGCGCCCGAATTTTGGGCCCAAAAGTCCAATTGCGGATTTTTTCGGGCTGGGCCTATAAATAGGCTGTTTGCTGGGGCTTTTTGTCCCTTTTCCCGAGCTCCCCTGCCCTTGGACCCTTTATAAAAGTTGGAGATCTTTGTGTTGCGCATCTTCTGGCAAAGGCCCGGAATTTTTTGAAGCCGTGGCGTCGAGGACTTCGACATCGGAGCGCAGTGTGGCGATCTTTCATCGGAGGCCCATTATCGTCGCAGTTCGATCTGAGAGGTCCACAGTGCTACTCCTTCTGTATTTTAGGACGATTTTTGGGGCATTGGAATCACAAGTGGTACGTCTTCGACTTTCGTTTGATCATCTTGCTGGATTCAGAGTTTATGGCACGGTTTTCGAGACACTTCTAAGCCGCTGTTTGCTGGTGGAGTTTTTGGACAGCAGCCCCTTGCCAGAATTTTATCTCCGCACTCGAGCGTCGGATCGAGACGAGCCTGTACAATTTTTTCATCTACTCGTCGCGAGGATCATCGCCGTATTTTCCTTGGATTTTTCTGAGACCTTCCCGGTGGTATACTATTCCCCTTTTATCTGTGTTTGAGTTTACAGTTGTGTGGTTGTGAGTGTTTGCGCACCTGTACTGTGGAATTTGTAACTCGGCCTACGGGGCTTGGAATTGGACGTGCAGGTACCCTTTTCGAAGGTCTCGACGCGAGGATCGCAGCAGTATTTTTATTGAAATTTTTGGAGCATTGTTTGCCGGTGAAAAAGTGACATCTTTGAGGCTGATTTTAGACTGTAACTTATTTGGGTAAATTGTGGAATTAAGTGTAATTGTTAGCCTTGTGTTGTACCAGGAGGGTTTGTGGATAGTGCTGGACCCGTTGGATTTGGAGTTATTGTTGCTCCTGGTATATTCAGCTGTGGAAACTTGGACAGTTGTGCACTTTCAGGTGGGTGGCCCTGTCTCCAAGATTGATGGACTGTGCATTAAAATCTGCTATTGTAGGATTATGCATGACAGTGAAATGCTTGTGTAGCATGCTAGAATGTAGGAATTGCTATTCCATATATTATCTGGTGAATTTGTCATCTCCCTGCTTTCTATCATCTGTAAAATTATTGTTATCTTGGAACTTAACCTAGCACCCCTGTCATTTGCTGCATGTGTAGCCAGACCAGTAGAAAACTCCAACTTGGGCTAGGTTTATTCTGCTTTAGACATCCACACTTCTTATTCCTTCCTGGACATAGTGTTTTACTCGCCCGGGTAGTGGGCCGAGTGGTCAGGATTCTTTTAGTGTGGGATGCATTTTACACTCGTGCTTGGGGGCAGGGTGGAGTCTGGTAGATGTAGTTGGTTGTTCATCTTTGGCGGGAGCCGTTTGGGTAGACGGCGGTCCCGAGATGTTTCGGTTTCTTATTTTATTGTCGCCGCTGTGATAGTGGCAGCTGTATACCTGTGTCAGCAGGACCTTGAACCCAGAACCTCTTTAGACACACATATGAATTTAGTCAACCAATGTTTTCTTCCGAGCATCGTAGGGTCGCCCGAGTCTGTTCTTGTTTGATTGGACAAAGGCATTAGCTCTACGAAGCTTGGATATAAAACTTGGTTTCAACTGTTTTCCTAAAAAGAACTAAAAATCATTAAATATGGATTTCTTCCAGATCAAATGGCTTTCAGTAAGAAATGTCACATTTTTTTCCTATAAATTAATCACCCGAGATGATTCGAGTGGTCTGGCTTCTAAGGTCTGCCTTCTTCTTGGGACGAGAACAACGAGAGGCTATGCCTAGAGCCTGTTCTTGTTTGATTTGGATTGTAGGTTCTAGTCTTTCGGGGTTCCCGGACCCTTCATTGTGTCAGTGGATGCGATGTTGGCCTATTGAGGCAGTTGTTCGCAGTGGATGCGACGTTTGGCCTGTTTGGTCTGTTGAGACATTTTCTCGCAGTGGGTGCGATGTTGGCCTGTTGAGGCAGTTGTTCGCAGTGGATGCGATGTTTGGCCTGTTGAGGCAGTTGTTCGCAGTGGATGCGATGTTGGCCCGTTGAGGCAGTTGTTCGCAGTGGATGCGACGTTTGGCCTGTTTGTCCTGTTGAGGCAGTTGTTCGCAGTGGATGCGATGATTGGCTTGTTGAGGCAGTTGTTCGCAGTGGATGCGATGTTGGCCTGTTTGGCCTGTTGAGACAGTTTTCCGCAGTGGATGCGATGTTGGCCTGTTGGGGCAGTTTGGTGCGAGATATTTGAAGATCCTGAGTTTGTTTCATTCAGAGCGTGAGCATGGATTCTGACTATAGCCTGCAGTGCCAACTCGACAGAGTGCGCGGATACCCTTGTCCTCATTGGGGTCGCTCCCCTCGAGTGCCACGTCCGGGGTGGGTCTGCACTTTGGTATCGTGACTTGTCGACGCCGTCCCTCTGACTGAGCCAGTTTTGGCAGTTACGGACACAGTCCCTCTGGCTGAGCCAGTTTTGGCAGCTACGGACATACCTACGGTAGACCTGTCCTGTTGAGGATGTGCGGCAGTAGTTAGGCACAGGTTTGACTGGACCCGAGGAGGCAGTCAGTTTCAGATTGCGTGACTATATTGATATGTTAGTAGATGCACCATGTTATCATCTGTTCCACTTTTTGAGCATCTAGATAGGGGCGTAGTAGCTGTAGGGTTATTCATCTCCAGCTCTTTCCTTCAGTATTTAATTTGTTACAGCATGCCTCTAGTAGACTTAGTGGGCAGACCGTTGGGCATGTTGGCGGCACCCACTGAGAACTACTGTGGGATGTAGTTCTCACACCCGTCGTGGTGTATTTTTCCCCAGGGACGTCTGCTCCTGTTCCTGCTGCTCTAGTTGCTGCTTCTTCTAACCGAGATAAGGGAGTCGCGAGCTAGATCCCTACCAGTCGTCATCCAGAGAGTAGATGTACCCTTTTTATATTTTGAGAGTTACTTGTTGAGAGACCTTGTAGTGAGGTATAGAGTTATACTTTTCTTTCAGATTTGAGAGACTTATGTACTTGTGGTGAGGACTTGGAGTTGTATTTATTTTTATTTCTAGCAGTTTACTTTTAGCTCTGATATCTGTTTATTATAGTATCTATCTTTTGCAGGTTAGACGCTTCGTCTATACGGGGTTCACCGTATGGGCGGCGGATCTGTTAGCGAGCCCGGGTCGCAGTTTCGACCCCGGGTCGTGACAGATTAGAGTGGTATCAGAGCCTAGGTTGTAGGTCATTGAGGACTTAGAAACCCTAGGCTTGTGGTTGGACATTAGGATGACTACGTGAGAGTCGTGACTTTTAGCGAGAGTCCTGATCGAGTTTTGTACCTTTCCCAAGAGACGGGATGAGTGATTGGCATGTTTATTCTCCTAAGTGATTATGTTGGCTGCAGACAACATAATGCTATAAAATAGATGACATGTCATAGACTTTCGCTGGATTGGGTCGTTTGGTTGTTGTGTCCTGATGTTTGTTATTGTGCAGTGGACTACGATGCCCCTGAGACGTCGTGTAGCGAATAGGGCACATCCAGCATCTGATGAGTAACCCGAGCAGCGGGAGGCAGAGCTATCAGAGCAGAGCGAGACCCAGGAGTTATGGATCCATATGGCACAGATGTCGGAGGCTGTCCGATGCCAGGAGGAAGCCATGGAACGTTTGATGCGCTTGTTGGAGCAGAGAGCACAGCTAGTTGCAGTACCGCTTGAGTGTCCTCCAGTACTTTCTTCTTATGCAGTGGCATATTCAGTTGTACCAGCGGAACCGATGGAGCTAGCAGCCCCCTCCTTGCCGACGAGCAGTGCCGAGGCACCGAGGCAAGGAGGATAGTAGCTGAGCTTCGGGACGTCATTGATCGATGGAGCCAGTCCCGGCTGTCTGAACCATCCCGATGCATAGGTTTGAGTTGGAGCCTTTGTAGGCAGAATTGGAGGTTGGTGTTGATGGAGAGACTATCTGAGAGCCTCCCTGTGCTAGGGAGTTTATACAGTTATTGAACTGCACGCTCCAGGTTTCGAGGGATGAGGCGCATAGGATATGTTTGACTGGGAATGGTTTGCGCCAGGATATCTTTCAGTTTAGTTGGTCCCTCCGTTTTGGATTATTGACGCTTCGATGGAGTAGGCGTGGTGTATGGAGCGTGGCGCTGCAGTTCCTTTGGATAGGGATCTGCCGCCAGAGGCGAGTTCTGGATTTTGGTGCTTCGCGCCGGGTGATGGAGGACAGATCGGAAGGCAGAGACATTTCTGATTTCTTTTCCTGGATAACGGGTTCCCGAGACGCCAGAGTTTGGGCCGGCCCCGATAGCAGCATTAGCATCTACATCAGAGTGGCGCGGCGGTAGCATGGATTGGCTATCTGCAGAGGACCGCATTTGTCACCCCTGTGTGAGCAGAGGCAGAGGCCGTGCTCCCTATATGGATAGTCTTGATTTTCAGGCAGACTGAGCGACGACCACTTTCATCCAGCGGATGAATTTGTGCCGCCCGGTTGGAGGGCACCACAGCAGCGGATTGGGTTGTCACCGGCATGATTTCATTACAGCAGTCTGAGTTAGAGTGTTTTTGGTTTTCCTGTCTGGACTGGAGGTAGAGTTGTTACCACGTGCACTAGAGGTACAGGTTCCTGTTGGTATTGTGCACTTGGGGAAGCCTTATGGATTATGTCTAGTGCTGTTGAGACTTGGAATTTTACCGGCAAAGGTGACGGTTGGGTTACAGCTCCACGACTCAGATTGAGCACACGGGATGGACCAGTTGGTGCGGTATCGTGCAACGATTGATTGTGGATTAAGAACCGTGACCTTCCCGCGAGTTGGACAGCAGGAGATCATTTTCTCAGGTCACCGTGGCATCCTTTCTGCAGCAGTGGCTTCAGCGGTTTTGGGTTAGGTGCTACTTGTTGTGCGTAGGTGACGCCTAGGACTAGAAGTCGTGTCTCTAGGGGTCTCGGATAGGGTTGTGTTTTTCTTTTTAGGGGCACGGATAGATTGTAGCTTCCGTTTTTGTAGCCACAGCATGAACGGCTTCAACACTTCTCTCCCTTTTCTCGCCTTGTACTGAAATTTTCGAACAGGACGAAAGCTTCGAAAGACTGCTCCAGAAATGGAGACGGTGCCCGAACCTATTCTTGTTTGATTGGGGCGAAGGCACTGGTCTTTCGGAATTTTCGGACTTTTCGTTAATTTCAACTGTTTTCTAAACAGAGAGTTGGGGTTGACGACTTTCCTGCTGGTGGGGCCCTTACCTTTCCTGTTGGTTGTGGTGACATTCTTCGTGTAGATTGGACGAGTAGATTTGGTTAATCTTTCTTGTCCCCAGCTTTTTGGAGTTCCTGAGGTTTTCCACGTCTCAGCTCAGAGGTGTTTTTCTTTTGGACCCCTCGCCCATGATTGACTCGCTCCAGTTGAGATTTGTGGGTGTGGGAGTACGAGGGACGCCGTTGCGAATTCTGGCTCGTGTGATGAGAGAATTGCGCAACCGGGCCATGTCGTTCTGATTATTGTTTTTAATGAGGAGTAATCACGGGGAGTGAGTAGTGCTTGGGAGCTGGAGACGGTGTTGATGGATACTTACCTTTGGCTTGGAGACTCCTTGTTTGAGTTGTGTTTGTTTTGAGGACGAAACTTTCTTTTAGTGGGGGAGGATGTGAGGACCCGGAAATTCCCACGTTTGGATTACTGTTGGATCTGTGACTTCTGGAGAACTAGGATGAGTGTTAGAGGTGTTTGCGCGCATATTGGACCCAAGATTTGGACCTGACATGAAAAATGGATCAAGTTCACTTCTCCGGAAATTTTCGGGAAATTTTAGAGGTGGAATTGGGCCAAACGGACATCGGATTTGGATTCAGCGCGCGAAAACGTTCAAGACGGGCTATTTACTCGAATTTTTCGGAGCCCGGACGCGAAAACACGGATTTCGAGGTGTGGGTTTACTGTTCCGGCGGCCGGAGAGGTGCCAGCGGCGGCGGCTGGCGGCGACTGGCGGCGGAGCGTGGCGGCGGGTGGAGGCGCAGCCGCGCGGTCCACCGCGGAAGGCGTGCACCGGGCGCTGGCCACGTGGCGCCTCCCTATTGGCCGGCGCGGCAGGCGCGGTCCATGGAATTGGCGCGGGTGCACGGTGGACCGAGGGTGGACACGTGGCAGTACGTGGTTGGTGTGGTGTTGTGCGCGCGGTCCACGAGGTCGGGGAGTGGTTACCTCGGGCTGCGTGCCCGACAGGCGCGCGTGGGCGCACGTGGGCGCGCTGACCCGCGGCTCCCGCGCGTGGGCACCACGTGTCGGCACCAGCGTCGGCCACGCGGCGCAACGCCGTTGGCCCAGTACGCTGTCCGCTGTTCGGGTGGCTACGTGGCGGCCTGAGGTGAATTCGGGCGCGCACAGTAACGGGCTGGGCCCGTTACTGTAGCAGCCCGAATGTTACGGGCGCCCGAATTTTGGGCCCAAAAGTCCAATTGCGGATTTTTTCGGGCTGGGCCTATAAATAGGTTGTTTGCTGGGGCTTTTTGTCCCTTTTCCCGAGCTCCCCTGCCCTTGGACCCTTTAGAAAAGTTGGAGATCTTCGTGTTCGGCATCTCCTGGCCGAGGCCCGGAATTTTTAGAAGCCGTGGCGTCGACGACTTCGGCATCAGAGCGCAGTGTGGCGATCTTTCATCGGAGGCCCATTATCGTCGCAGTTCGATCTGAGAGGTCCACAGTGCTACTCCTTCTGTATTTTTGGACGATTTTCATGGCGTTGGAATCATGAGAGGTACGTATTCGACTTTTGTGTTGATCATCTTGCTGGATTCAGAGTTTATGGCATGATTTTCGAGACACTACTAAGCCGCTGTTTGCTGGTGGAGTTTTTGGACAGCAGCCCCTTGCCGGAATTTTATCTCCGCACTCGAGCGTCCTATCGAGACGAGCCTATACAATTTTTTCATCTACTCGTCGCGAGGATCATCGCGGTATTTTCCTTGGATTTTTCCGAGACCTTCCCGGAGGTATACTATTCCCCTTTTATCTGTGTTTGAGTTTACAGTTGTGTGGTTGTGAGTGTTTGCACACCTGTACTGTGGAATTTGTAAGTCGGCCTACGGGGCTCGGAATTGGACGTGCAGGGACCCGTTTCGAAGGTCTCGACGCGAGCATCGCAGCAGTATTTTTATTGGAATTTTTGGAGCATTTTTTGCAGGTGAAAAAGTGACATCTTTGAGGCTGATTTTAGACTGTAACTTATTTGGGTAAATTGTGGAATAAAGTGTAATTGTTAGCCTTGTTTTGTACCAGGAGGGTTTGTGGATAGTACTGGACCCGTTGGATTTGGAGTTATTGTTGCTCCTGGTATTTTCAGCTGTGGAACATTGGACAGTTGTGCACTTTCAGGTGGGTGGCCCTGTCTCCAAGATTGATGGACTGTGCATTAAAATCTGCTATTGTAGGATTATGCATGACAGTGAAATGCTTGTGTAGCATGCTAGAATGTAGGAATTGTTATTCCTTATATTATCTGGTGAATTTGTCATCTCCCTGCTTTCTATCATGTGTAAAATTATTGTTATCTTGGAACTTGACCTAGCACCCCCGTCATTTGCTGCATGTGTAGCCAGACCAGTAGAAAACTCCAACTTGGGCAAGGTTTATTCTTCTTTAGACATCCACACTTCTTATTCCTTCCTGGACATAGTGTTTTACTCGCCCGGGTAGTGGGCTGAGTGGTCAGGATTCTTTTAGTGTGGGATGCATTTTACACTCGTGCTTGGGAGTAGAGCGGAGTCTGGTAGATGTAGTTGGTTGTTCATCTGTGGCGGGAACCGTTTGGGTAGACGGCGGTCCCGAGATGTTTCGATTTCTTATTTTATTGTCGCCGCTGTGATAGTGGCAGCTATATATCTGTGTCAGCAGGACCTTGAACCCAGAACCTCTTTGGACACACATATGAATTTAGTCAACCAATGTTTTATTCCGAGCATCGTAGGGTCGCCCGAGTCTGTTCTTGTTTGATTGGACAAAGGCATTAGCTCTACGAGGCTTGGATATAAAACTTGGTTTCAACTGTTTTCCTAAAAAGAACTAAAAATCATTAAATATGGATTTCTTCCAGATCAAATGGCTTTCAGTAAGAAATGTCACATTTTTTTCCTATAAATTAACCACCCGAGATGATTCGAGTGGTCTGGGTTTTAAGGTCTGCCTTCTTCTTGGGACGAGAACAACGAGAGGCTATGCCTAGAGCCTGTTCTTGTTTGATTTGGGTTGTAGGTTCGAGTCTTTCGGGGTTCCCGGACCCTTCATTGTGTCAGTGGATGCGATGTTGACCTGTTGAGGCAGTTGTTCGCAGTGGATGCGACATTTGGCCTGTTTGGTCTGTTGAGACAGTTTCTCGCAGTGGGTGCGATGTTGGCCTGTTGAGGCAGTTGTTCGTAGTGGATGCGATGATTGGCCTGTTGAGGCAGGTGTTCGCAGTGGATGCGATGTTGGCCTGTTGAGGCAGTTGTTCGCAGTGGATGCGACGTTTGGCCTGTTGAGGCAGTTGTTCGCAGTGGATGCGATGTTTGGCCTATTGACGCAGTTGTTCGCAGTGGATGCGATGTTGGCCTGTTGAGGCAGTTGTTCGCAGTGGATGCGACGTTTGGCCTGTTTGGCCTGTTGAGACAGTTTTCCGCAGTGGATGCGATGTTGGCCTGTTGAGGCAGTTTGGTACGAGATATTTGAGGATCCTGAGTTTGTTTCATTCAGAGCGTGAGCATGGATTCTGACTATAGCCTGCAGTGCCAACTCGACAGAGTGCGCGGATACCCTTGTCCTCATTGGGGTTGCTCCCCTCGAGTGCCACGTCCGGGGTGGGTCTGCACTTTGGTATCGCGACTTGTCGACGCCGTCCCTCTGACTGAGCCAGTTTTGGCAGTTACGGACACAGTCCCTCTGGCTGAGCCAGTTTTGGCAGCTACGGACATACCTACGGTAGACCCGTCCTGTTGAGGATGTGCGGCAGTAGGTAGGCGCAGGTTTGACTGGACCCGAGAAGGCAGTCAGTTTCAGATTGGGTGACTATATTGATATGTTAGTAGATGCACCATGTTATCATCTGTTCTACTTTTTGAGCATCTAGATAGGGGCATAGTAGCTGTAGGGTTATTCATCTCCAGCTCTTTCCTTCAGTATTTCATTTGTTACAGCATGCCTCTAGTAGACTTAGTGGGCAGACCGTTGGGCTTGTTGGCGGCACCCACTGAGAACTACTGTGGGTTGTAGTTCTCACACCCGTCGTGGTGTATTTTTCCCCAGGGACGTCTGCTCCTGTTCCTGCTGCTTCAGTTGCTGCTTCTTCTGACCGAGATAAGGGAGTCGCGAGCTAGATCCCTACCAGTCATCGTCCAAAGAGTAGATGTACCCTTTTTATATTTTGAGAGTTACTTGTTGAGAGACCTTGTAGTGAAGTATAGAGTTGTACTTTTCTTTCAGATTTGAGAGACTTATGTACTTGTGGTGAGGACTTGGAGTTGTATTTATTTTTATTTCTAGCAGTTTACTTTCAGCTCTGATATCTGTTTAGTATAGTATCTATCTTTTGCAGGTTAGACGCTTCGTCTATACGGGGTTCACCGTATGGGCGGCGGATCTGTTAGCGAGCCCGGGTCGCAGTTTCGACCCCGGGGCGTGACACGGAGAGTCCTCCGTCATGTCTAATCCAATCATTGGCTCTCATCGATGTCACTACAGTAGGTAATGTTCTAATGTAAACGCACACACAGCATCCTCAGAAGTGCCCTCACGATGTTCGTCGGATGCTTATTGTCCAAAACAGGTTTCTACTTTGGAGGAATTCTCAAACCAACTCTCATAGTGTCACGCCCCGAGTGCGCCAATTTGTACGGTTCGGGCACGCCAACAGACCCGCCAGTCAGGTAAGACCTTTTCCTACCCGAAAGGAACGGTAACATCCATAATAACACAACAAGCGTATGCGGAAGCTCAATATCAGAGTACTAAAAATCACTACAAATTTAAAACTTTCATTCAATAACAACAGTTAATGCGGAAATGAAAGCATACAAGAGTGAACCATGAATTAAATTTATTACCCTTTACATCTCTGAACTTGCAAATAAAATTATTACAATTATTTTACATCATTTCCTCACCATACAAGGTTCACTCAAGAAATATAAAAATGGGATACCTCTGCTAGACCCTCTAGGTCTCTATGCTGCTGGGCTCTTGCCCCTGTCGTATGCCTCGCTGACTGCATCTGATCCGTCTTGACCGCTGCATCCAAAGCTGAACCTGGGGGGGGGGGGGGGGGGGGGGGGTCACCCAAGGGGTGTGAGAACTCCGACAGAGTTCCCAGTGGGTTCAACCACCGAGAAAAAGTGTCCTACTTCACTTGGTCCAATGGAAGCAATAATAATAGTGCTAGGAAAATTAAAATCCTCAATACCATAATGCTACTATGTATATACTGGCCACTACACTATCTGTGTATACTCACCAATCCATCACTACTCTGTCTAGCCACACTAGACAACTAACCACCAACTCGGCCACTAAGCCGCTGTATACTGGGTTACCCTAACCCGGCCACCTTGGCCACTCTCTGTTCTTCTTATTCTTTACCCTATGGTGGTTTAATTTAAGTTAACCCTCAGAAATTCTTATCCAACGGGCCCCAGCCCGGTAGTCCTGCTACCATCAGATAAGATTTCTAAGGTTGCCGATAACACTCGCAAGTGTTACCCCGTCCTACGGGAGAAACGTGCCAGACGGGTCACTGCCCGGGAGAGGGATCCTGTCGCTCCTCCAACAAGGGTCACGTTTCCTCCCCGCAGGTACGCCCGTTTTATCTCTATATTTTCTTTCTTTTCTTTTCTTTTTTCTTTCTCTTTTACTTTAGTTCTTAGCCTCTTTGCCTTAGAACACTTGCTTTTCTTTCTTATTCGAGCTTATAGCTCCCTTTTTGCCACTGGCAAATCTCTTTCTCTTTCCTTTGAGCATCTAGCTCTTTACTTTCACTTTTAGCCTTTCGAAGGTACCTCGTCGACGGGTCACTGCCCAGGGAGTCCTGCTCCACAATGACGAGTCTCAAGTTCGAAGGCGCCATTTGCATTCTCAATATGCTCTTTTAGCCGCTTTTAGCTTGCTATTAAACTTTACCTTTTGCATTTATTACCTCTTATCCTAGGTCTTTCCATAAGGATAACTAGAGAGTCTCCTGGACTCTTATCATTTCTCTTTCATTCAGTTAACTCAAATTGAAGTTAATGTGATAGTCCATTGCCCAGACACCCTATGACTTTCTAGGGTTATATTTGTTTAATTCTTTAATCTTGGGATCTTATCCCGCTTTCCTGATTCCTCACTGAATCCTAGAGTTCACTTAACTCTGTTTTTTTTTTCTGTTCCACTTTAACTTAGAGTTACACTGACTCTAATTTCCCGTTCCACTATTATCTTAGAGTTACACTGACTCTAATTTCCTGTTCCACTATTATCTTAGAGTTACACTGACTCTAATTTCCTGTTTTTCCTTTCATGTCTCCACACTTGATCCATTTTTTCCATTCTCTTGATTCCTTACTGAATCCTAGAGTCAACTTGACTCTATTTTCTGTCTGTGAGTTTAAACTCTTCTAGCTCAACTTAGGTTCCCTTTACCTAAGTTCCATGTCATACTTGTCCTAGAGTTCCTTGACTCTATGCTGACCACTAGTTCACCTTAGGTTCTCTTTACCTAAGTTTCATATCATACTTGTCCTAGAGTTCCTTGACTCTATGCTGATCACTAGTTCACCTTAGGTTCTCTTTACCTAAGTTCCATATCATACTTGTCCTAGAGTTCCTTGACTCTATGCTGATCACTAGTTCACCTTAGGTTCTCTTTACCTAAGTTCCATGTCATATACATCCTGGAGTTCCTTGACTCTACGTTGATCACTCTATCCAGTGTCCTTAGGTTATCACCTAAGACCATGCCACTCGTCCTCCCTAGGATAACTCCTAAGTTGATGTCACTCGTCAAACCCCTATACTAGGTTTTCTCCTAGTCTTACTACCAACAACTGTTGTTCCCTTATGTCACGTGATTCCTAGGGTTATACCCTAACATACTCATAATCATGAATAGCTAATCATTTTCATGCATGCAATTATTTTCATCTCATTCATAAAATAATAATTATCTCTACGCATGCATATTCATCATATTTTTTTGGCAACCAACAGTTGCACTTTTCCTCTGTGTCTCTTTGCACATGCACAACTATTCCCCTATCTCTGGCAACCAACAGTTGCTCTTTTTCATCTGAATCCATCTATACAGGCAATCAATATCATAATTACCTAACGCCTCTAACAGGCTACTATCATGCTTCAAATCGAAAAGCAAGGGAGCAAGGGGAGAGGTCACCCAATTTCGGCAGAATTCCCTACCTTGTGGTGTTCCCAATTGCTTGTAGACACTTGCAATTGGTCTCCGCGCGATTCCACTTGCCTCCTCGAGCTTGCACGCAAAACGGTGCACATCCCTCGAGTCCGCACGCAAAACGGTGCACGTCCTACAATCCTGCACGCAAAACGATGCATGTCATTAAAATTCATACTTAAAAATGGTGCGCGCCACTTCAGCCGGCACGCAAAACGATGCGTGGCAACACGATCTGCACGCGAAACGGTGCACGTATCTCAAATCTGCATGCAAAACGGTGCACGTCTGACTGTAGGGTTGCACACAAAACGGTGCATATTTTTCCTAGCCCTGCACGAAAAATGATGTAACTTATTAGAATCTACTCGTGAAACTGCGCGCATTGGTCCAACCCGCACGCAAAACGGAGCACGTACCCCGTATTGGCACGCAAAACGGTGCACATTCTACGATAGGGTTGCATGCAAAACGATGCAGTTTTTCCAGCCCTGCACGAAAAACAAGACGCAACGTTAGAGTCTGCGCGCAAAATGGTGCCCGTTAGTCCAACCTGCACGCAAAACAGAGCACAAACCTTGTATTGGCACGCAAAACGGTGCACGTTCCATTTTCAACTTTGCACGCAAAACGGTGCATATTATTCGAGCCTACACCCAAAACTGCGCATATTTGTCGAATCCGCCCGCAAAACGGTGCATATGTCCACGAGCGGCACGCAAAACGAGGCGCGCCCAAAATGCCCGCGAAACTCGCGCAGTAAAACGGCACAGTAAAACTTGGTCCCTAACACGCACATAGGCATGGGTGTCAAATCCAACATTCAAAAGGAAACCTTAAAACTGTGCCAAAAAAATACCGCAAAAATGACAAATGGGGCCTACCTCAACAATGCCGTGACGTCCATCGCGTCCATTAGCCTCTTTGGAGCAACTTGCGCGCTCCACGAAGTCCACGGCGTGCTCGTGCGCCCTCGAAAACCCCGGCGAAAATCGCCCGGTTCCCCTCCTGGTACGCTCGGGTAAAGCCTAAGAGCGAAAAAGGAGGAAAAATGAGCATTCTCGAGCCCATATAGGCCGAAACCGAACTTTCGGGCGCACTTTCCGGGCGCCCGAAAATTTCCGGGCGGCTACAGTAACCGCCCCCCAACGCGGTCCATGGTCCACGGCGCGCCAGCTCAGCGCCACGTCACCACGCTCGGCCAACCCGAGCGTGGCACGTGTCCCTGGACCCGTGCACCGCGACCACGAAAACGTGGCGGCCAATCAGGGGCCGCCACGTGGACCGCACCCACGCCTGCTCTGACGCCCGCCTGCCGTGTCGCGTCGCGTCAGCGCGTCACATCGCGCTGACCGACCAATGGGAGGCCGACACATGGCCTGTCCCCGCTGACCCGCTACAGTGCCCGCGCGCCTTCCCCGTGCACGCCTGCTCCACTCGGTCGCCGCGACCAATGAGGAAGCGCCACGCGGCGGTCCTCACCTACCGCGCGTGCCTCGGGCAGCGCGCCCCCGCGCCTCGCGCGGGAAAGGCTTGCCTCGGGATTCGCGCCCATGCCTCGGGATTCGCGCTCGCCCCCTCGGGATCCGTGCCAACTGCCTCGGGATCCGTGCCACTGCCTCGGGATCCGTGCCAACAGTAACTTCCGGGCGCGCTACAGTAACTTCCGGGCGCATCGAAGTCCGGACCGGGCGGCTACAGTAACCGGTTCGCTACAGTGGAAAAAACCCGGTTCGCTGCAGCCCGAAAACTGGTTTGCTACAGTACTTTCCGAGCGCCCGGTTCCCACTTTCGGGCGCCCGAAACTTGGGCCCAAGCCCAGTTTCGCCCGTTTTCGTCCGTTCTTGCCCGTTTCTCGCCCGTTTTCGCTCAAATTTGACGGGCAGCCACAATTTAACTTAATTTACCTCCTGGTACTTAAACTTTTCAGTTTGGACCCTCTCTGGGTTGCCAAAAGTCTCACTGTATTTAATTTCGTTGGCGGAGCCCGTTCTCACTATCCGGGTGTCCGATCAACGCGAAACTTTTACTGTGGCCTTAAAAGACATTTACGGAGCTCCCGTAATTTTCTCGAAATTTGCCGAGACTGTGAATTTTCCACTTACAATCTGGGCCCACTTTCTCAGGTAAGATTCAAGATCTTACATTCTGATCCCGATTTTGGCCCAATTCATTTCCAGGTCATCCTTTACCTCAATAAATTCAATAAAATAGCATTTCATACTATTTTATTTATATTTATTTATATACCAAAATTCCGGTTCACTACACATAGACTCGCTGTATATTCTTGGAGGTTTGAATTGTGCATTCCAATATACAAACTTCGTTATCCCGCTAGGACGATGTTAGTGAATACGTTGTAGTAGCAATGATTTTATTTTCGATAATTGAAATAAAGTTCACTTTTTCGGAAATTAATTTGGCCGTGTTTTTCGTGGGTATAATTTTGGTGCGAAGGCTGTCTCGTTGTCGGGCTCGTCGAACGGTGTAACGACCTGGTCCACTAGCAATAAAAATTCGTTGGGCCCAAATCACAGCCCAAAATGATTAATGTGGAGACCCGGAACTTTGCAGGGCTTTTGCAGTGTGACCAGCAGCTTCTGGAAGCCTACGCGGCATGTCGGTGGTGTTCGTGCGCCAATTTGGACACAAGTGATGGACTCGGGGCTTAAATTGGATCACGCGGGTAACCGGAAGACCCCGTCGGATGTTTAGAGGTGTTTCCGCGCAAAATGGATATCAAATTTGGACTCGGCGCGAAATTCGGATCAAAAATACCTTTCCGGGAGCCTCCGGCAAATTATAGGAGTGGAATTTGGCAAAATGGACACCGTTTTTGGAATCAGGGCGCGAAAACGGTCAAGTGGGGCTATTTACTTGCTATTTTTGAGCTTGCGGTTACTGTTCACGCCGGAACAGTGTCTCCGGCGATCGCCGGCGGCGGCCGACGGCGGCGGGCAGCGCCGGCGGGCGGCGGCGCAGCCTCGGGCAGGCGGCAGGCGGCGGCACGCGGCGCGGGCAGGGCGCGGGCAGGCGCCCGGGTGCGCGGGCAGGCGCGCGGTCCACGGCGGCGGTCGTGCACCAGGGCGGTGCCACGTGGTGGCTTGTGGTTGGTTGGTTCGGGAGGCGTGGTCCACGGAATTTTGTCGGGTGCACGGTGGACCGAGTGGTGACACGTGGCAAGGTATTACTGGTTCGGTGTTGTGCTCCCGGTCCACGCAAACCGTGGAGTGGGTGACCGGGGCAGGTGCCGTACGCGGGGCAGGTGACCGACCGCGCAGGGGTGCACGGCGCGGTGCACGGTGGTTGGGGCCACGTGGCGCGCCGCCATTGGCGAGCGCACGTGCACCGGGCGCAGCGAAAACGTGAGGGGACATGGAGGGTATTTTTCCAAAAGATTTTTCAGCCTATAAATCCCCAACCCGAGCCCTCTTAATTGGTTTTTTTCTCTCAACCCTCTCACCCTTTGCCCAAACTCTCTGAAGACAAATTCTTCCTCTCCGAGTCCTCTATCATCCTGAAGAGTTTCCGAATTTCTGAGTGCACGCATCCCAAGGTTTTGGATTTTACGGTGCGGCGCGACGTTGTGGTTCCTGTGTTCTTCTTCGGCGCAGCAGCGGTGTTTTAGCTCTCCTGGGCTACCCCGAGACCCTTCTTCTGTGATTTTTGCGCCGACAGACTCCTAAGAGGTAGGGCTTCATCTTTTATTTTGATCGCTCATTCTCATTTCGACTTCTTGGCTCGGATCCTGAGGCATTAATGGTCCCCCTTTTTCTGTGAGGGATTTTGGGACAGCAGCGGATTGGGGAGGCGATATCTTCGCGCACGAGTGTCACACGGAGACGAGCTTGTACAACTTTTTCATCTACGGATCGCAAGGAACGCGCTCGTATTTTTCTTGGAATTTCTTGAGATTTATTTGGAGGTGAAATCTCTGTTTTTCTCTGTGATCAGTGCACAGTTTTTAGCACAGATTTTGTATGAATATACCCCCCTTGCCGAATTTATAACTTGACTTACCGGACTCAGATTTGAACGTGCAAGCTACCGTTGCGAAGCTATCGACGCGAGGATCGCTGTGGTATTTTTCTGGGAATTTTCTGGGCACTTTCTGCAGGTGAAAATTTAGCAGTTTTGGGATAGATATTGTATGTGATGATAAGAGCTTTATTTGGGAGCCTAAGTGAATTTAGTGGACTTTGTATTGTGCCAGGAGTGTTGCGGGTGTGCTAAACTTGTGGGAGCAAAGGATTGGAGTTTTTGGTATTTTCAGCTGTACGGATCCGGACAGTTCGCACTTCAGGTGGGTGGTTGCTATATCCCTCTTGTCTGACTTACCCACTAGGAATATTAGGGAGATCTTCTCTATTGGACATTTTGAATGCTCACTTAGTAGACATGCATGTTTAACTAAAATAATTGCGAGCCTATCATCTGGAAAACACTGTGGTGGAAACTTGTTAGTGGTTGGAACTTATACATGCTTATGGGAATATTATTGGCATTTAACTTAGCATGGGGTATTTACTTTTATGATGGGATATTATGAAATGTCTTGTGGGAGGGCACCACTTGAGGATATTTTGGACAGGCATAGGGGGATGGTTTATATGAGGGTGATTAGCAGATTATAGACAGGTGTGGTCGGATTATGATTTTAGCATGATGATTATACCCAGGTAAAGCTATTAATTGATACACTAGTCGAACCACTATTTGTCACGTTTTCTCCTATCTCTCATGAGGACATAGGCTGGCTTATTTGGACATTTTATAGGGCCATTTCTTATCGCCGCACTTTATGTCGGAATTTGATTTAGAAGAAACCTATTTGCTTCTTCTCTCCCTATTCTTTAGTCAGGTGACTATTTGTTGCTCGGGTTTGAGCAGGGGATTGGCATAGTGTAGCCAGGGCCTGAATTTTAGCTTCTGGGGTATTGCGGCTACCGCGGATAGTAGGCGGTTGGCCGGATGTCGGATGTGGGACATGTTTGTGATTATGGGTGTTGTTGTGAACCCCTTGTTTTTGATTACCCGCTAGGCATTTGAGTAGCTTCTGTGGTAAAAAGGTTTAATACACTTTACGTGTGGCAATGGCAGGCTGAGTTGAGACTAAAACGGATATGGTTAGTACTTGCTTGATTGGCGATTATGATTGTAGAGCAGTAATATCATGTTAAAAGATAAGGCTAATTAATAAATTATGGGCTTTGGGGCATGTATTTTAGACAGGCACAGGCTATCTCTTATTTAGTATTCTTATACTTTTATCAGCATGCTCTAGCAAGGTAAAAACATGTCGATATCTGCTTTATTATATTTACCATCTTGGGACATTTGCATGCTTGTATGGTCACCTATATAGGCCACCTTTTTCTGATACACTATCATGCTGGAATTGACATAGGAGAAACCATTTTTATTATTCTTTTCTCCTTTTATTTGAGGCTCAGGGTATTTGCAGCTCGTGTGCGAGCATGTGGTTTGAGATAGTGTAGTCAGGATCTTGGGTTTTGGGACAGGCAGGCTTGATGACAGGGTATTGCGGCAACCGCGGACCTTGGGCGGTTGACCGGAGGTTGCTTATGCATCAGATTGGGTATCAGGTCTCTAGTGGATGGAGTTTCCCACTATTTGTCTATCTTGCATCAGGTTGAGATCGGGTCTCCCTTTAGTGGATGGGTTTTTCCACTTTGATCAGAGTCATGATCCAGTCCTGCCGATTTATGATACTTGTGTTACTGAGATACTTTTCCTCGTGTGGGTCGCTCCCCACGAGTGCCACTCCGGAGTGTGCGACCGGACGGATCGAGGCCGGTCTGTTATTACTTTAGTGTTTGATCGGACGGACAGAGGCCGATCTGTTACTTACTTTGGGGACATGACCGTATCAGGCAGTAGTCGGTCAGTATTCCCACAGATGAGATTAGCAGGCAGTGCCAGTGTCCACTGGCGGTCAGATTGGGTTATTCAGGCAGGCATTTATTTTCTGATGCATACATTTAGCTATTCTATTAGCTCGGCATTTAGAGGCATTCTAGTGGTAGCTTTTCATCAGGAGTCTTATTCTTTTTAGAATACCACCTTTGTTCCCTTTTGCCTCTGGTAGACCTAGTGGGCGTGTCAGAGTTTGAGGTTTTACCCACTAGGGGAGGCTACTGGTTTACTAGTAGTTCTCACCCCCATTCTTCTTTCCTTTTTTTCTTCCCCCTTGTTTTGCAGTGTCTTCTGCGGGTGCTACTGGGCTTTCAGTGGCGGGTCGAGGAGAGAGGACGGCTGAGTAGATAGATCTCGAGGCAGGATGAGCGTGTTAGCTGGACTGTTGGTGTACCCATGTTTTCCTCAGACGGTTGTACTTTCACTTTTGGGACTGGCTTTTGCCAGCAAGTTGTATTTATTATTTGTGAGCTGGGAGAGACTGATGTGTCATTTATACAGATGTATTATATTTTATTTCCAGCTTCAGTCTGAGATGTATTAGTTTTAGTTCAGCTCTGTTTTTTATTGCTCTTTTATTATATCTTTTATATCTGAGCAGGTTGTTGGCGCTTCGTGTACACGGAAAATACCGTGTACACGGCGGATCTGTAGACGGGCCCGGGTTCTGGTTTACACCCGGGGCGTGACACTTAAGCCCAGTTATTATTACTAGTATCTATGTCTCTTATATACTCAATCATAATCTCAATCACATTCGATGTGGGACTATATTGGGGTGTCAACAACTCCCCCCGTTTAGGTCTGACGTCTTCGTCAGCCCAAACACACACACACACACACAACAGCCTAAGATCACCAGGCGATGTGAGAGCGATGTGAGACTTGTCTCACTAGCCCTGCCATCTAAATCCAGGCTCAGCCGAGACTCGTCACACACTTCCAGCTGGTTATTGGCTATGATACCAAATTTAACGACCCGATCCACTAGCAATAATAATTCGTTTGGCCCAAACCACAGCCCAAAATGCTTAAGCTCAGTTATTATTACTAGTGTCCATGTCTCTTATATATTCAATTACAATCTCAATCACATTCGATATGGAACTATTGATATGAGACTATTGGGGTGTCTCAATAGGCACGTGAGATACTTAAGAGACCAATCATATCAACTTTGTAGATTTATGTGCTCCATAGATATTCACACACACTATTTAAATCAATTATGGCCCAAAAGTTGTGAGTATATTATTTCATGCATCTAAGTTTGCGAGTAGGATGATCCAAAAGCATCAACCAAATTAATGTGTAACAATAATTGGAATACCAGCAGAGACACGGAACCCATGTTGGCTAAGCAATCAAAATCAGAGAGCAACTTCATGGAGAACAAAGCTTTTAAACTCGGCATTGTAGAGGTGACCCAGTGTTTGTGAAATTTTGTAGCTAATTATATATGCATTAAGATCAATTGGCCTTTAAAATTTTATATCTATTATTTTTTAAGATTGCTAAGATAATTTTAAAGGTTATTAATTTGAAACTTGTATAAGTGCCAATTAGGAGGAAAAACTAATAAAATTTAAATTACGCACGTGGCTGATTTAAATAAATTGAAAAAGTTTATATATTTGATTTTGTTAATTCTATATGTATATATGCATAGAAAGCACAATCTATAATGTTAGACATAATCTACACTTATTTAAATATTTAGAAATCAACTTTTATAATTTTCGATATATGCTTGCTATCCCTCAAAAGAAAAAGAGAAAAAAATAAAAATATATATTACTTATCCATACAGAAAAATATAACTAATGCACACCTGCTGTGAGGAAAATAATGGATTATTGGTAATGAAATAATCACCCCAAAGTGAAGGGTGATACTCTCCGGATTTGCGTCCAACTTTCTCAGGATTAAACTTACTATTCTCCATCCTCACTCTCCTTATAATAATACCACAAGAATGGTGCTTACTTTTTAAATAAAAAAATATTAAAATAAAATTTTTCAGAAGTGGAATACAAAATCCCTATGTAGGGGTGGCAATCCAACTCACTGTTCGCGAGCCAACTCGTGTTCGACTCGAAACGAGCTCGATATCGAATTGCTCGTTTAGTAAATGAGTTGAACACGAGCCGAATTTTCCAGCTCGTTTAGCAAACGAGCCGAACACGAGCTAGGGTCAGCTCGTTCATGTTCGGCTTGATAACAGCTTGAATACCAGCTCGTTCATGTTCGGCTTGATAACAGCTTGAATACATTTATATTATATTTATATATATATATATTAATTATAATTATATATAATATAGAATTTTATTATTTAATTTTTATTTTAATTTAAATATAAAATTCAACTCCGCTATAAAGAGATCTAAAATAAAAAATGCTCATTTATAGCTAGAATATTTTTAAAACTATTAAAAAAATTTAATTATTGGAACTAACTTTTTGATCATTGGATTAAAAGTCAACAATAATGATTATTTGTGAACCATTGTGTATGATCCAAAAATTTATTAAAATTAATTAAACGATTAAAAATATTATAGTGCCAATACTTTAGTACTTTCAAAAGCATCTTGGCAATACTTTATATATATATAGAGTTCGACTACTGTGCTTATACGAGCACTAAGCAATTGGTGCTTGTAAGTTTTCTACCGTTAGATCTAATCCTTTAATTAATTCTACCCTTTACATCATACTATTTCACCAACCACCCACTAAACCTAAGGGGCCCACCATCATCCTAACCGCACATTTCTACATCTAATGGTAAAAAACTCACAAGCACAAATAACTTTGTACTTTTACAAACATAGGAGCTCATATATATATATATATATATGTACATATATATATATATATATGTATATATATATATATATATGTACATATATATATATATGTACATATATATATATATGTACATATATATATATATATACATATATATATATATAACATATATATATATATACATATATATATATATATACATATATATATATATATATACATATATATATATATATATACATATATATATATATATATACATATATATATATATATATATATGAGCAACGCTACATATACACCCCCAAAGGGGGTGTACATCTTACACCCACCCATCTAAGGGTGGGGGGTCACTTCACAAATTGTGAAGTGACCCCTCACCACACCCCACCCATTGGATGGGTGGGGTGTGCGATGTACACCCCCAAATGGGGTGTACAAGTAGCATTTTCATATATATACATATATATATGTATATATATATATATATATATATATATATATATATATATGTATATATATACATATATATATGTATATATATACATATATATATATGTATATATATACATATATATATGTATATATATACATATATATATATATATATATATATATATATATATATATATATATATATATATATATATATATATATATATATATATATATATAGAATTAGGCTAGAATACTATCGATAGCACCAAGTAATTGGTGCTATCAAGTTTTTAGCATTTGGATTAAAAAATGTGTGGTTAAGATGATAGTGGTCCCCTAGAGTTTACTAGGTGGTTGGTTGAATAGTAAAAATCTTAGAGTACCACTATAATCCCGGCCAACCGCATATCTTTTCATCCAACGGCAGAAAACTTGATAGCACCAATTGTTTGGTGCTATCGATAGTATTCTAGCCGGACTCTCTCTCTCTCTCTCTCTCTCTCTCTCTCTCTCTCTCTCTCTATATATATATATATATATATATATATATATATATATATATATATATATATATATATATATATATATATATATATATATATATCTAATATAAAAAATTTAATTTTATATAAATTTTAATTATTAAATTAAAATTTATTATTATTATTTTTTTTAACTTTACACCTAGTAGTAGAAATGAAAATCTAATTTCTTGTTCGCGAGTCAATTCGTGTTCGGCTCGTTAATAAATGAGCTGAACACGAGCCGAATTTTTTAGCTCGATATTTAAACGAGCCAGTTCGTATTCGGTTCGTTTATTAAACGAGCCGAATACGAGTCGACCCCAGCTCGCTCGTCTTCGGCTCGTTGACACTTATATCCCTTTGCACTCTCAAATATATATAGGCGCCGTTTGAATTTGGTATTATTTAGGGGGGGGGGGGGCGGGATAAGGGGGATCCCCCCAAATAAAAAAAGAAGAAGAAGAGAGCTGCAGCCCGCCACCCCCCCCCCCCCATTTACTCCCGCCCTTATCCAGAAGGGGGATAAGGGGGAACTACAGTTGCCCCCACCCCCTGGGAACAAGGATGGGTTTTCCAAACCCAACCTTGTGCCCACCTCTTTTTTTTTTTTTTTTTAAATTACTTTTTTTTTCGATGTTATGATATTTAAATTTTATTTTTTTTATTTTATAAAATTTAAAATTTTTAACTTTATTTTTTAATAAATCTAAATTTTATTTTTTTTTTTATTTATTAATTTTAAAATTTATACAAATTTTTAATAGAAATTTTTAAATTTATAAAATTTTTAAATTTTTTAGCTTTTAAAATTTTTAACTTTAAATTTTAATGAATTTATAAAATTTATAAAATTTTATATTTTATTAATTTCAAAATTTTTAAATTTTAACTTTATTTTTTTAAAATTCTAAAATTTTAATTTTTTAAAAAAATTTAAAATTTATACCAATTTTTATATAAAATATTTTAAATTTTTAAAAATGTATAAACTTTTAAAATTTTATAATTTTTTTATAATTTTTTTTATATACAAGTAAAATATAAATTTTGATAAATATCGTAAATAAAATATTTAAAATCATATAAGTAAAATTTTTATTTATTTTAAAAAATCATTATACTTGAGGGCAATTTTAAAAAAAATTATTTGTTTTTATTTGATTTTGATTTTGATTTTATCTAATTTTTAAATTTCTTCAATCAACTATTTAAAACAATCAAAATGAAATTTTAATTTGTTTTAATACATCATAAAAGGTGAGGGCAAAAACGTTATTTTAACTAAATACTACTCTCTATTCTTTTTATTCTCCATTATCATACCAAACACAATTTTTCTTATCCTGAAATCCAACCAAACACTTTTCTACACTAGTTCCAGCTAGTTCCCAATTTTATATTTATTGCTGGAATAGTTAGTTCTCTCTTATCCCACTACTAAACAAAGCCTATAGAGTCCACATATACATAAACCAGTAAAATTACCATGCACTCCTACATTTGTACTAGTAAATCTTTTTCTTTCTTCTTATTATTTGTTTTTACTTTTAGATATGCTAAAACTGTTTGGAAATATCTAAAATGATTCGTACAACAAAAGTGTACAAAATGACTAGAGTTGTATACAATTTTATCAGGCTGTGCCCGAATTATCGGTTGCCGATACTGCATCGTATCGGCAGAATGCCGGAAAGATAGTTGAGGAATACCTCAACCGCTTTAAGACGGCAAGGAACCGATGCTTCGTCAGGATGCCGGAGGCCGAATTCACAAAAATTGCATTTAATGGCCTCCATTTCAAGACCCGCGACCATTTTGAGGGTCGTCATTTTTCCAATCTTTTTGATTTGGGAGTCCGGGTCGCTCAATACGAGTAATTCAAGAATAATAATAAAGAAGTGCTGTCACGCCCCGAGTTCGAAAAATAGAGTCTAATTTTTTTTTTTTTTTTTTTTTTTTTTTTTTTTTTTTCAATCAGAGTTTAAAACCAGCCAGGGCACGACAGATCGCCACATGTATAGAAAATTTCTAATCCCCATTGAATTGAGCCTTTTCTATACATGCACGGCTCAGCATTTGCAGTCAATATCAGAGTAGTCTAAACTACAAACTTCTAAAGATGATTAAATATTTACAACAACTTATTATAATAACTTTACAATTAAATTACATGATTTACAATTTATAAAATTACAGCGGCTGTCCACGGGTTAAAGCTATCTCGATAATCTTACCAACACGTCCCGACATCCCAGCACCCGACCGACCTGAAAAAATGGTCACCCGGGGGGTGTGAGATACATCGACAGTGTATCCCAGTGGGTACGACGAGCCGAGAAATAGCAAATCGTACCTACTGACATACAATAACTAGCGGATAGTAAGATGTCATGATAGGTAAGCATAATATAGATCATGGTGCGGATAATCAAAATGATAGGCAAAGCAGATATAGATCATATTAGGAGCATGCTGATATAAGTACTGAATAAAACTAAGCAATCATAATATATGAAGGAAAGCATGCTGAACAGGCAATTATGCATCAATGATAGAACCAACAATTACCCAATTATAGCCACCATATTGGTCAAATAGACCTCAGGGAAAACGCCTAACCTGGCACCAACCTGGCTGACATACCCCGGCACCCTCGGGCACTAACCTGGGAGTTAACACTCCGGCACCCTTGGGCACTAACCTGGGGGTCACGGGTCCATCACCAGACCACTTTACCGGTAAAGAACATACACATGGGGCGCGACCCCGCTGATGTTCGTGAAGTACAGCAGTGCGGGCGATCATCATGCGAATGCTCAAGCTCACGGTCCACAGACCGGGTAATCGACAACAAGCCGGAAATCCCAATAGGGATGCAATAACTGGAAGCCAAAACTGATCTCAACTCATGCAATACTGAATGCAAGATATAATAAATGTCTAATCACACATGGCATATGTCCAGGAATAATCGAGATATAATGATCAGCATGATAATATATAAATGCTAGCTAATGACCAATCAGGCATGGCAAAAGTTCAAGATATACTGAGAAGCATAAACTGATAGCGAGCTAATAATCGATCAGGCATAGCAATAAAACTGATAATGATCAAGCAAAAAGGAGCATGCTCAATAATGGAAACTAGGCTACCACAAGAACAGGGGTCCGACCAATTACGATACCCCAGAGGGCTGAGATGATAAAGCCTGGACCGAAGATAAACCCACCTGTCTGCAGGCGAACGATTGACTCCAACAGAATGCTCGAAGACTAGAGTCAGACTGTGCCAACCTGAATCACAAATGCTGATCAGGGAACAACTCACACATACCCAACCATAGACTAACAAAAGCCTCTAATTGCTAGAACTTTAATTTCTGCTTGTGCAAACAGCCAAGCAACTTGAGCATCATGCTCAGAACATCTCAGGGACTCTAGGGCTCACTCAAGTGCAGCCTAGTTGTTGCTGGATCAACAGATCCAAGTCCCTAGTGTTACGGAATTTGAGTTGGCGTAGTTTCGTGAAAGTCTCAAGTCTTGAAGATTGAAGGTGAAGAAAGTTGGATCATTTAACTCAATCTCAAGAAAGAAGAATTCAAAAGGATCAGGTATGTTTTACTAAAGATTTTGTGTGATCCGAATACTTCTTGTAGTGTAGAAACACTTGGAAGAATCTTTCATTGCATAAAAATCAAAAACTGGACTTGGGACATGTTCAGGATCCGGATCAGGTTGTTCGATCCGGATCCCGAAGGTGGTTCGTTCATACACCAGTTCAATCCGGATCGTAGTCTCTTGATCCGGATCCCGAACAGTGAGTTTACCATTTTCCTTGAACGATCCGGATCATGCTTCGCAATCCGGATCCCGAACGTTGATGTTTGGTAAACTGTATGAACGATCCGGATCATGCACTTCGATCCGGATCCCGAACCTTCATTTTTCTGGAACTGGCTGACTCGTTACGACGATCCGGATCACAGCTAGTCCGATCCGGATCGCCGTCCGTAAAATTTCCAGAAATGTTAGGTTTTTGATTCTTATCTCCTTCCTAGGGTTTCTAACCTATAAATAGACCCTATGATTCTTTTTCTAGGGTTAATCCACATAGCCGTCATTTTCATATATCATTTTATACGGCTATAGATCCACATATAGAGAAGAAAGGAAATCATTAGAGAACACTCTATGTTTCTTCATCTATATTGATTAGTTTGATTCTAGGTTTTCATACTCACATCTTGAGTTGAATCAAACTAATGAATACTTAGATGGTATTTCCGATCTATCTTTGATCTAAGTATTCGGCGGATCATCACCACCCTAAAACAACGATTTACCCCAAAAATCGGCGCGTGGATTCGCGTGTCCTTGTGGATTCAAGGTTCAACCGCTCTCGTGGATTCGGAGCGAGGCACGTTCGTGGATTCGAAGGGTGCTATTGGGTGAAGACCGTGGATTCGGTCGGACGTCGTGGATTCGACGTTGGACGCCGTGGATTCGGCGTTGGGCGCAGATCGTGGATTCGAGAAGCGTCGCGGAGCGAGCGGAGAAGATCCTCTAGGAGCGTATGGAAAAGGTTGAGTCGTAAGTGTGTACGGTAAATCACCTTGTACGTGTTTTAATTCTAGTGGATTTCTGCCGTGTTATCGGTCCCGTGGTTTTTTTACTCCGGTGATGGAGTTTTCCACGTAAAAATCTTGCGTATTATTTTTATTTCCGCATTGGGTTTTTATCGCAACGATTTTTGAGTGTTTATGCGTTTACACCTATTCACCCCCCTCTAGGTGTTTTTTCCCCTATTTAGATCCGTATTACATATAACCCAACAAGTGGTATCAGAGAGGGAATAGGGTTGTAAACAATGGTTGAAGGTGGAAACATCAACCGACCCCCGTTCTTCGATGGAACAAATTATGCGTACTGGAAAGTACGGATGAAAGCCTTTTTAATTTCCATCGACGAACGGGTGTGGCAATCAATTGAATTAGGATGGTCTAATCCAACTGAATTTATTGGTGATGTTCGCACCTTAAAACCTAGGTCGAAATGGACCAAGGAAGAGTTAGATTCATCTTCTTACAATGGCAAGGGAATTAATGCTATTTTTAATGCCTTATCTCAAACTGAATTCTCTCGCGTCTCGGCATGTGAGACTGCGAAAGAAATCTGGGATGTTCTTCAGGTTACACATGAGGGAACTAACCTCGTGAAGATTCAGAAACTGCAAATGCTTACGAGCAAGTTTGACTCTATCTTAATGGCAGAAAATGAATCTTTCACGGACTACTATACACGATTGCAAGACATCGTAAACTCATGTGCTAATCTGGGAGAGAAGATTCCAGAATTTAAGATTGTAAGAAAAATCTTAAGAACTCTTCCTGAACGATTTCGCCCAAAGGTTACTGCCATTGAAACTATTAAACACCCGGACGAAATACGTGTAGAAGAATTAGTTGGTTCATTGCAAACTTATGAAATGACATTTACTACTAACAATTCTTCTGGAAAGGCATCCACTTCTAAGTCTTCAGGTTATGCGTTGAAAACAACTAAGGAAGAAGACGCGGATACGTCCTCCTCAGACGATGACGAGAACCTTTCTATGGAGGAATTTGAGAAGCAGCTCGCTCTCTTGACAAGGAAGTTTCGCCGCAACTTTCGAAGGGGTAATTCAAGCAAATCTCCATCCTTCGGAAAGTCGAACAAAGGCAAGGGTACTTCAGGTTACAAGTCAAGAAAGCAAGAGAACTTCTCAAAGGATAAGAAAAGTTCAGAAGGACAACTACAATGCTTCAAATGTCGAGGCTACGGCCACATTGCAACGGAATGTCCTAACAAGTATCCGGCAAAGAAGAAGGCGATGCAAGTCATCACTTGGGATGACAACTCAACGTCAAATGAGTCGTCTTCGAGTGATGAAGAAAAGAGCTCCACCGCATTCCACGCGTCCGTATCTTCACCCTTCATGTGCTTTATGGCAAATACATCTGAGTCGTTGTCCAACTCCACTGTTGAAAAGAATGCAACGGACAACGAATTGGATGATTCGGAAGGTGAAGAATTTGCTCTAGCCTATCACAAATCTTTACAGGATTTAAAGAAACCGGCTAAGCAAAACAAGGGGTTGAGAGGGAGATTGCAGGATCTCGAAGAAGAAGTAAAAAGGGTAACTTCTCTCTCGACCGATCTTGAAGTGGAAAGGGATAAACTAATAAAAGAAAATGTTTCCCTTCAAGAGTCCAATGAGCAACTCGAGAAGAACTATATAGATATGGTGAACAAAGCGAACTATTTCTTGAAGCTCTACGGCGAGGCCCGACGGGAAAAATTGGAAATGACAGAGACCATCTGCCAACTCAAGGATGACTTACAGCAATTTTCCTTAGGAAGGAGTAAGTTGGATAAACTTCTTGGTCTAGGTCAAACAAACAAGTTCGGCCTCGGATACAATCGAACTGAAGACAATTTTAGTTCGGTTGGGACAGTCTTTGTGCCTCAGTCGGTATCTCCTTCTCCGACACCGGAAATCATGACAACCAACGACAACAAGCCTACCTCATCCTCTTCAGAATCATCAAGCACAAAGGTATGCTTTCGTTGTAATTTTGCAGGGCACATTGGAAGAAATTGCAAGATTGGAGCTCAAAGATCAAATCAACCACATCTTGCAACTGCTACCAATAAGTTCACTCCATGGAATTCAAAGAAGGATTTTCCTAAAGAAAAGGACATTGGTAGTACTTCAAACAAGACGATGACAAAAGAAAAAGACCAATCTTGCAAGACGTCTTCATCAAGGAAAACTTTTCAACCATTGCCAACATACTCCAAAACTCAAAAGGTTTGGGTATGCAAAGGTGAAACCCCTCCTTGCCTTTAATCGTTCTTCGATTAAATCTTATGTAGTTTATGTATACTACTTTCTTTTCTTCTTTTTCTTTTGGCCGACCCGTCAACCATCTTTGGGAGGTAAATGGTACATTTTTTTATTGGTTGATGATTTCTCTAGGTTTTCTTGGGTAGCATTTTTAAAAGAGAAAGCCGATACGTTTGACTCTTTTCATGAGATTTGCCATCGTATTATGTTTGAAAAGAATGAAAAGATCATTCGTGTTAGAAGTGATAGAGGTGGAGAATTCATAAATTCAAAATTCATTGATTTTTGCACTTCAAATGGGATTAGACATGAATTCTCGGCACCCTATACACCTCAGCAGAATGGTGTTGTTGAGCGCAAGAACAGGGTTGTTCAAGAGATGGCGCGTGTGATGCTTCATAGCCGGAATTTACCGCTACATTTTTGGGCTGAAGCCGTGAACACCGCTGTCTATGTCATTAATAGAGTTTACTTGCGCCCAGGAACTTTAAATACACCATATGAGCTGTGGTTTAGTAGAAAACCCAATATCAAATATTTTCGTGTCTTCGGGAGTCGATGTTACATTTTACGTGACCGTGAAAATCTTGGAAAGTTCGACTCTCGAAGTGATGAAGGGATCTTTTTGGGTTATTCTACGAATAGCAGAGCATATCGAGTATTTAACATTGAATCTAAGACGATCGTAGAATCTATAAATGTTAAAGTAGATGAAGCTTTTCACTTTGAAACTGGAAAATCTACCCTCGATATCTCTCTAGATGATGATTCTCCTGCTAGTGCATCTTCTCATAATAATACTTCCAATATTAATGATGCATCTAATGGTTCTTCAAGTTTATCTGATGTGCAGGAATCATCTCATATATCTCCGAGTACACCGTTTCAACAAACGTTACGAATCTCCAAGGATCATCCGGAATCGAATATTATTGGAGATCCACAAGAAGGAGTCAGAACTCGGAGGCAGTTGGTTTGTGGATTCGCTTGCTACGTATCTTTAATCGAACCAAAGAACATAGATGAAGCTCTTCAGGATGACTACTGGATTAAAGCAATGCAGGAAGAGCTCCATCAATTTGAGCGAAACAAAGTCTGGGAATTAACGAAGCCTCCAAAGCAACACAATGTGATAGGTACCAAATGGATCTTCAAAAACAAGAAAAATGAGGATGGTACTATCATCAGGAACAAGGCACGATTAGTTGCTCAAGGCTACTCTCAAGTAGAAGGTATAGACTTTGATGAAACCTTCGCCCCTGTAGCTAGACTCGAGTCCATTCGTATACTATTCGCTATTGCTTGTCATTTTAAAATTAAATTATTTCAAATGGACGTTAAGAGCGCATTTCTAAATGGGTTTTTAAATGAGGAAGTTTATGTGGCTCAACCGAAAGGTTTTGTAGATCATAAACAACCTAACCATGTTTTTCGTTTGAAAAAGGCTCTTTACGGTCTGAAACAAGCACCGCGAGCATGGTACGAAAGGTTAACAAAGCACCTTTTGGAGAAGGGCTATACTCGAGGGGGAGCTGATAGGACTCTCTTTGTGAAGCATTATCAAAGCAATTTCATTGTAGCACAAATCTATGTCGATGACATTGTATTTGGCGCAACAAGAGATAACGATGCTTCTAAATTCGCGGAGACCATGGAAAGCGAATTTGAGATGTCCATGATGGGCGAATTGACTTATTTCCTTGGATTGCAAATTAAACAAAATGATGAAGGTATTCACTTGAGTCAATCCAAGTATGCAATGGAGTTGGTCAAAAAGTTTGATCTAGAAAATTGTAAAGATTTTCCGACTCCAATGGGAACTAGCCACAAGGGACTTGGAAGTGAATCACATAGTGAGAATGTAGACGAGAAACTGTATCGAAGTATGATTGGAAGTCTACTTTACCTCACGGCTAGTCGCCCGGATATATCTTTTGGTGTTGGGATTTGCGCGAGATATCAATCAGCACCAAAGGAGGTTCACCTGAAAGCGGTGAAAAGGATCATCCGGTATATCAAAGGATCAATTAATTTCGGAATTTGGTATCCTATGGGAACAAGTTTGGATATTGTTGGATACTCAGATGCCGATTGGGCAGGATCAGTGGATGATCGGAAAAGCACGAGTGGTGCATGCTTCTATCTTGGCCATTGCCTTGTTGCATGGCACAGTAAAAAGCAGAACTGCATAGCACTCTCGACTGCCGAAGCGGAATACATTTCAGCTGGAAGTTGCTCAACTCAACTCATTTGGATGAAAAGCGTATTGAGCGACTTCCGCATTTCAGCATCTTCGGTAACAATACTTTGTGACAACACTAGTGCTATTAACATTTCTAAAAACCCTGTGTTGCACTCTAGAACAAAACATATTGAACTTAGATATCATTTTCTTAGAGAGCTAGTTGAATCAAATACTCTTCAACTTTCATATATTTCAACCGAGGATCAATTAGCTGACATTCTAACAAAACCTTTGGATCAAAAACGTTTTATTCATTTACGAAAAGCAATTGGGATGCTTTCCTTGAAATAATCTTCTTTTTGAAATCTTTGCTTAGGATAGGTTTTGTATTTGTTTTTGTTTTGTTCATTATCTATGTTTGTACATAGGACATTAATTGAGCATAGATCACAATTGACTTTAATTGCATCTTTTCGCACATTTAGAAATTTATTATGCTTTTGCCATCATAATAGTTCACTGTTGCAATGATCATTTATGTTAATTAAATCATCTTCTAAAGTGATCAAAGTCAATTTCTCTCTCTCTATGATCTCTTGGTATAGTCATTATCTTATTTGACTGCTTAGTCGAGTATGAAATCGAGATCAATATTTGGTTGAATACTTTATATCTTAAATAATTGATAGCCAATTGAGGGGGAGTCTTAGAAAAGGTTAAATGCTCAAAAGATGTGGAAAGAGTTACATCCCAATGAGGAGTGTGAAAACTACCACCACATGGAGGAAAGAGCTACCACCTCGGTCGTCCGAGTATTGTGTGCAGCTACCACATGTATACCAAGCATGGTTGTTCAAATTTTTGATTAAGTAAAATGCATGTTGAAATACTTGACTCTGTCAAATTTCAAGGTTGGTATAAGGTGGGTTTTTTAAAGAAAGATGCTCAAAGAGCCACTCTCTTCAACAGATTGTCTAGATACATTATCTACTATATTTGGGATTTCAAACATCTATTGATCTTTGTATTTCATTTTCTTTACTGAATTGATGATTTGATAAAGGCATTACTCATAAGATCAAGTTAGATGTGATTGAAGGTGTTCAACTTTAAGGGATTTAATTTTTGTAAATTTTCGTTTCATTTTTGGATATTATTGATAGATTTGGTATAATCTAATTCTTGTTGTATGAAACGATGATTTTTGTTTAAAGTTGATACACATTTGTGCTTACAATCTTTTTCTGGTTTTTCTTGAATTTCTCTGAAATTTTCTAAAGAAAAAGTTGGGGCCGATCCGGATCGGGCTAGATGATCCGGATCCCGAACGCAGGAATTCTTCTGCGGGCTCACGATCCGGATTGTATCTGCCGATCCGGATCCCGAACGCAGTTTCTCACTGCGGGTAGCCGATCCGGATCGCAGTTATGAACTGATCCGGATCGCGGCTAGGTTTTATAAGGAACGAAAGGGGTTTTTGATTTCTTTACTCCAATCTTTTGTTCCAAAGTTTCCAGAGCCTCTCTCTCTAGATTTCATCCTTCCTGGAAGCTTTCAAACTCAAGTTCTTCAACTCCAAGTAAGTTTTATTGATCAAAATCTCAGTTTTTCACCGTTTTTCTCTTTTCCTCCTCAAACGTGATGAATTTCTTGGATCAACTTTGTTTGTGGATGGTTTTTGATCAAATCTCTTTTGAAATAAGAACTCTGGGTAGATTAGTTTTGATTATATGCTAGGTATTCTCCTGATTAACGGATTTTTAGGCTTCGATTTCTAAAATTTCGGTTTTAGGGCATATAATAAGGATTTTCGAAAATCATGCAATTGATCTAGTTTTAAAAGTCCTTTTGCAAAACTAATTTGATTCTTAGCTTCTCTACATGATAATGATTCTTTGGATACAATTTTTCAATTTTTGAAAACTAAGAATTTTTGTGTTCTTGAGTTGGTTTTCACAGGACACCTTCTTAACTCAAGCACTTTGATCAATGGCACTTAATTCAATGTGTTTCTCTTGGTTAATCCTTCTCCTGGTCTCAATGGTACACACTCGCCCAACAAATAAACTGAAGAGAGCCAAGAACCTCCAACAAAAAGGTGAATTTGTCGAGGTCAGTGACACAGAGGTGGATTGTCACGAGGTAGATTGGACTGCATTGACAGATGATGATGAATCATTGCCTGAACAAAAGGCGTCCGATGCATCGAAAGGAAAAACATCCATGGACAAAGGTAAAGCACCTATGACTGCACCAACCATCTCAGTAAAAAGGAAACGACTCGCTCGACGGTTTGGACGAGCACGAGGTTTCATGGCTAACGAACCGACTATTCCGGATTCTCCACCTCGGGAGGAACAAGTAATCGTTAACACTGATCGTCTTCGAGCCTTTGCACATCGCGAATGCATTGGTGAAAGGCATGTTAACATTGAGGCTCTGCAAGGTCACTCCCCTGAGTTTGGTCTTCTGATTGAACAAGCAAACCTTATTCAAGTATGTCGTTTCCCAGAAACTCTTGGCTACTGTTTGCATCATGTGAGGACCTTCTATGCTAATGCACGGCATCTTCGAGAGTTTGAGAACGGTCCTATGGAGTTCTACACGAATATCCAAGACACAAGGTTTAAGATTACTCCACAATTGATTGGCGAGGTTTTGGGAATGGAAGCCAGCAAGAAAGGAGTTCACTACTTGAAGGGGGTAAATTTGACAAACACATTATGGCGAAAAGTTATAGAGGGAATTTGTCTCGAGGGAACACAATCAACCGACAAATCTGTTCGATCTAAAGAACTTCGTCTTGAATATCGCTTCTTAAACTTCATCACATGTTACAATATACTTCCAAATATGCAGACAAAGGTTGTGAGATGGGACCGGTTGTTGTTTTTGTATCTCATAGGACATCCATCAGAGGCAACGGCTTTGAATATCAACATTCCGTACATTATCTGGAATAGAATGGCGCGATATGTTGAGCATCCTCATCCCACTGAGAGGATTCCATTTCCCTTGATTATAATGAGGATTTTAAAGAAATTTCAGGTTGACATTACTTCAACAACTTATCATCAATGTCTGAGCATGATAGATGAGTCTACCATTGTCAAATCCCTCCATAAGTTGCCGCATGTCACTCCAGTTCCTGCATCTGGAACGAAGCACAGTACAAGCACTGCCGGATCACCATCTCGACAAGCACCCGGCACAGATGATGAAGCATCAATAACATCGATTATCAAGGAACAACAGCGACTATCTGTTAAGCAAGAACAAGTTTTGAAGGAACAACAAAGAATTACCAATGAGCTTGAGATTACCACGGCAGCTCACATTACCATAACGAAGAAGATCAATTCAATGGACAAGCGGATGCGAAAGATACTCTCTAAGATGGGCTGCACAAGCTCTGAAGACTCAGATTCTGACAACTGATTACTTTTGACTCATTTTTTCTTTTTCTTTTTGTGCAGGATTTTGATTTTAGGATTTAGTTTTATACTTACTTTAGCTTAGTTCTCAGGTTTTACGTTTTATTGGAACTTTTCACTCTCCTAACATTTCGTAGTCTTAACTACATTTTGGCTTTGTTTTGTGACAAAAAGGGGGAGAGAGTTTAGAGAGAACTTGAACAATGAACTTGAACAATGATGTGATGAGAACATCAAGGTAAGTGAACATCAAGGGAACTTGAACAATGAACTTGAACAATTTGAATGTGTGAACATCGAGGTAAGTATAACCTCAACTTGAAAGGTAAGTAGAACTTCAACTTTTGGTTTTCATTTGTTTGAATGCATGCCTCGACTAACTATTCGACTAACTATTTGGGCATGTAATATAACTAACAAGTTGATGTTGGACTAACATTGTGTGACATTTGGTTTTTAATTGCATAGAAGATATGTTGGTTTTTTGACTATGATTCTCTTACATATCTGAATTCTCAAATGTCATGATGATTAGATAAACTCTATCTCTGTACTAGGTTTTGTATGCTAAATATTCTTGAGGTATCTAACGATCTCTTTTTGTCAAGAATGATTTCTTTGTGCAGAGAGTACAGATGTCTAAGTCTAGAGTCTGTTTTAGGAGTTTATCTCATGTTTTTAAATTTTTGGATCTCCATTGTAAATTTTTGTTGTATGGTGATAGCAACAAAAATATCTTTTTGAATTTTCTTTAGTGGATCTGTGTTTTGTCACGAAACCGCCAAAGGGGGAGATTGTTACGGAATTTGAGTTGGCGTAGTTTCGTGAAAGTCTCAAGTCTTGAAGATTGAAGGTGAAGAAAGTTGGATCATTTAACTCAATCTCAAGAAAGAAGAATTCAAAAGGATCAGGTATGTTTTACTAAAGATTTTGTGTGATCCGAATACTTCTTGTAGTGTAGAAACACTTGGAAGAATCTTTCATTGCATAAAAATCAAAAACTGGACTTGGGACATGTTCAGGATCCGGATCAGGTTGTTCGATCCGGATCCCGAAGGTGGTTCGTTCATACACCAGTTCAATCCGGATCGTAGTCTCTTGATCCGGATCCCGAACAGTGAGTTTACCATTTTCCTTGAACGATCCGGATCATGCTTCGCAATCCGGATCCCGAACGTTGATGTTTGGTAAACTGTATGAACGATCCGGATCATGCACTTCGATCCGGATCCCGAACCTTCGTTTTTCTGGAACTGGCTGACTCGTTACGACGATCCGGATCACAGCTAGTCCGATCCGGATCGCCGTCCGTAAAATTTCCAGAAATGTTAGGTTTTTGATTCTTATCTCCTTCCTAGGGTTTCTAACCTATAAATAGACCCTATGATTCTTTTTCTAGGGTTAATCCACATAGCCGTCATTTTCATATATCATTTTATACGGCTATAGATCCACATATAGAGAAGAAAGGAAATCATTAGAGAACACTCTATGTTTCTTCATCTATATTGATTAGTTTGATTCTAGGTTTTCATACTCACATCTTGAGTTGAATCAAACTAATGAATACTTAGATGGTATTTCCGATCTATCTTTGATCTAAGTATTCGGCGGATCATCACCACCCTAAAACAACGATTTACCCCAAAAATCGGCGCGTGGATTCGCGTGTCCTTGTGGATTCAAGGTTCAACCGCTCTCGTGGATTCGGAGCGAGGCACGTTCGTGGATTCGAAGGGTGCTATTGGGTGAAGACCGTGGATTCGGTCGGACGTCGTGGATTCGACGTTGGACGCCGTGGATTCGGCGTTGGGCGCAGATCGTGGATTCGAGAAGCGTCGCGGAGCGAGCGGAGAAGATCCTCTAGGAGCGTATGGAAAAGGTTGAGTCGTAAGTGTGTACGGTAAATCACCTTGTACGTGTTTTAATTCTAGTGGATTTCTGCCGTGTTATCGGTCCCGTGGTTTTTTTACTCCGGTGATGGAGTTTTCCACGTAAAAATCTTGCGTATTATTTTTATTTCCGCATTGGATTTTTATCGCAACGATTTTTGAGTGTTTATGCGTTTACACCTATTCACCCCCCTCTAGGTGTTTTTTCCCCTATTTAGATCCGTATTACATATAACCCAACACCTAGCTCTCTAATGGCCATGCATGCTCCATACTTTGATCCACTCAGTCAAAATTGCAACTGAAGTGAGCATCAAGCTCAGGGGATTATGTGGAATCAATTGCTCACTTGCTGGATGGTCACAAATGGCCAAAACCAAATTCGAGCTCTTTCAGGCATTTCTTCAAACACTTGGTGGGCATTAATAGTTAACATGCAACCCACCATCTCCAAAACAGCAACCTTGGCAAACTCGGATCTGGGAGGTTCTAACTTGGTTGGAAAGCATCACAAGGCAGCAGCAGCATTTCTCATTCAAGCTCGGGCATCTTTGCACCCTCGGTTGGCCGAAAACAAAAAGAAGAAGATGAAGCTTCGAGCACCATGGGCCAACAATGGTGATTTTCCAATTACGGGTTCTGGGCCACATGCAACAGCACCTACAGGTGCTTCTCGACCCCAAGAAGCTCCGTGGACCCATGCCCGATGATAGGACACGGCGGCGGAGCAAGCTCGGCCCGAGCTTCCACCATTAATGGTGGAACTCCACCCGGGCTTCATGGGCCCCATGCAAAAGCATGGATGGACTCATCTTGGTCCCAGGAAGCTTCTCGGTCAAGTGGCCGGCGGTGGGGAGCGACACCGGCGCCGGAGCAAAGAGCTCGGCCGAAGCACAATAACCCGAAAAGTAGGGTTTAGTTCTGCGACGCGCACACTTAACCAAACCCCACCAAATTTTGTGGAGATGATCTACAGGTCCTACAGTCCAAGCCCATCATTTTTATTCAGAGTTTGAGCCAACGGTTGCGGCGCACGACAGCGGCGGAGCTATTTAGGGTTCCGGCGGTGATATTTCTCCCGCCGGCAACCGGGGACATCCCGAAAGTTGGGATTTGTCATGGGGCATGCTTAGAACCTACAGAGACTACTTCCATGGTCTCGGGTGCTAAAAACCAAAGGAGGAAGAGAACCTACCTCGCCGGAGTTGGTGAAGACAAGGATGAAGCCGGTTCTTTCCCCACGTTGTGCAGCCTCCAATCTCCCTCGAGCTCACTCTCAGGAAGCAGGAGAACTCCTCAGCAAATTCAGGGACCAACTTGAAATCTTTTGGGTGCACTCCTCATTCTTTTCTCCCGAGCTCGGCCAAGGATGAAGGAATGTGTCTCCTCGGCCACCCCCGCACCTTGGGACTTGTTTGGAGTATGCAGATGAGTGAGGGGAGCCCAATAACTAAATCTGACCCCTCGTGCTCCCTCCAAAGAAGACCAAAAGCCAACTTACCTTTAATGCATAATTTTGAGCATTTTGCAAATAACCCCTTGCATAGCTCACCTCTAACACTTAGCTCCCATCCGTGAATCACAAATGCGATAAGAACCCTTACCTAAAAGCCTCTCACCATTTGACTCATAAAATATTAAGGTTTTAGTGAAATTACCCAATTTTTCAACATATTTTGCGCATTTAGAGACGCACGGGTCATCAAACGTGAATTCCGTCAGTGTCATTGCGTTCAGAACATCGAAATTAGCTTGAATCAACTACTTATACTGCTATGTTCGAACTTCAGATAGTGAATCGACCGACGTTTGGTCGAGAGTGGACCGAAATCAGGGGTTACTATTCACAACTTAAAGTTGTGGGCCCCGCTTCTTCTTCGCTGTTTTACGGAAGATCCGACCGTCGGATCGGAAATAGGTGAATATCAATCTTATCTGTTTCGATGAGACGGTCGCACGGGTAATCTTAGATTTTCAAGATCAGACTCCTATCAAAAGTTGATATTTTAGGGTCCTATTTACTCGATTAATATTACATCTTTGCAAATTAAACAATTCAGGAAATTATTTAAACTTTAAAATTTAGTTTCAAAATCACGATTACTACAAGTGCGGTCGAAATAGAGCCGCGGAAAAGACTAGAGGAAATCGAAGGAGCATAATGTCTCCTTCATTGAACAAGGCTCGGATCAAGGGGAGCCGAGCGGATCCAGTGAAGACGAGTCTTCGGTTGAGGAGGCCGAAGTGTACGCGGTCGAAATGTATCAGGCCATGAGCCTTATACATGTCAAATGCTTAAGCCAAGCAAGAACCGAGAGTTCAAGGCTCGGGCATCATTTAACGCCTTCACCTTCGACTGAGGCAAAGGTGCGCCTCATCAGACAGCGGTTGTTGACCGCCCAGAGTCGGCAGAAAAGTTATGCAGACCGAAGACGTCGTGACTTGGAGTTTTAGGTTGGGGAGCACGTTTTACTCCGGGTCTCGCCATCCAAGGGGATCAAACGGTTCAGCCTGCGGGGCAAATTGAGCTCGCGATTCATTGGACCTTTCGAAATCCTGGAGCGCATTGGCCCGGTAGCTTATCGTTTAGCGTTGCCGCCAAACCTCGATCGGGTGCACAACGTTTTCCATGTTTCGACGCTCCGGATGTACCTCCCCGATCCGTCGCATGTTCTTGATGCTTCTGCGATTGAGCTTCGAGAGGACTTAAGTTTCGATGAGACACCGATATGAATGTTAGCACGGGAAGACAAAAAGTTGCGCAACGGGTGATCCCCTATGTGAAGGTGCTGTGGAGTAATCATAAAGAGCCTGAGGCGACTTGGGAGTTAGAATCAAAGATGAGAGAGTGTTTTCCTGATTTATTTAGCACGGGTTGATGTTAAGTTTCGAGGACAAAACTTCTTTTAAGGGGTGTGTGATGTAGTATCATGACTTTTCCTGTTCCCTTTTTATTTCCTTTTTAATAAATTAGTTTATTAGGGGAAATAAGTTATTAAGTTTTTCTGGGTAGACCGTCATGGTTTGCGGATATTTTTCTATGATAGAGCCCGAGAAATGGTGAACGGCGGAGCGATCGGATCCGAAATCTGACTTACGGATCTCCCGGATTGAGTCTTTTGTGTTAACGGGTACGATGGGATAAGTCGAACCCGTTAAGGCTTTGGTGCATCAATATCCGCGCCGACTGGTTTAGAACGTGGCTTAGGTGGCACTCTTATCAAGAGGTTTGTTAGAGAATCCCGTTTATCGCATTTAGGGATTTTTTGTACGTATGAGAAAAAGGAAACCATAATCGGAGAGAAAAGAGAGAAAAAGGAAAGCGGAACCCGAATCTTCTTCGATTAACGTGTCGGAAACTGGGAACGAGACGTTACCGTCTGTGGGGGAGCGGGTTCGGATCCTCACCACCGCGAGGAACAAGAACGGATCATCTTCTCCAATAGATCAAGGTAAGCGGCGTTAGTTTTTGGTTTTCGTCGTTCTTGCTTGGGTTGTCTTAGGCTTAAAGGGTTTCGTCGTTCGTCGCGTCGCCGTCGCCGCCGCACCTCTTGCCGCGCGGGGTCGCACCACCTACGGTGCGGCGCGGCGCGCACGGGCCGCCGCCGTGCGGGGCCGCACCACATACGGCGCGGCACGTCGGCGGGGCCGCCGCCCATGCGGGGCCGCACCGCACGCGGCGCGGTGCCGCGCAGGGACTGCCCGCAGGCAGCGCGCGCACCCGCGCGAGCTGGTGCCGCGCTGGCGCTGCCCGCAGGCAGCGTGCGCACCGCGGGGGGTGGTGCCATGCGGGGCGCTGCCCACAGGCAGCGCGCACCCGCATGGGCTGGTGGCGCGCGGGTGCTACCCGCAGGCAGCGCGCGCACCGCGCGGGCTGGTGTCACGCGGGGCGCTGCCCGCAGGCAGCTTGCGCCCGCTCGGACTGGTGCCGTGCGGGGGTGATGCCCGCAGGCAGCGCACGCATCGCGCTGGCTGGTGCCGCGCGGGGCGCTGCCCGCAGGCAGCGCGCACACCACGTGGGTTAGTGCCGCGCGGGCGCTGCCCGCAGGCAGCGCGCGCCGGCGCGGGCTGGTGCCGCGCGGGGCGCTGCCCGCAGGCAGCGCGTGTCCGCGCGGGGCTGCTCCGCAGCGCGCGTCGCGCGGGGAACTTAACGCGCGGGGCTGATGCCCGCGCAGGGTAGCTCCGCAACGCGCGCCGCGTGTGGAAATCGCCTGCACAGGATTGTCAAGCTCCGCCGCCCGGTCTCTGTGTCCACCCGTGTGTCTCTTAGTTTGTTTCTCTACTCGGGTGCTCTGGGTTTTAAGTTAGGTGTTACTGATGTTTTTGTTGGGGACTTTTAGGAGTCCGGGAGTCGAGCAAGGGCGCAGGACGGTTTCAGGTGTCCTGTTCAACGCGACTCAAGGTGGGTACCCTTTTCGTGCGTCCTTTTTAAAGTAAGGTCTCATCATGTTCTATGTAAGAGTAAAGTAGATGTGCTGATGGTTTTCAACTAACCCCTTTTCGCATGAGTATCCCTTTAATTACTATCTGTTGCGACTGGTGTCGCGGTGCTCTATATCTCACATCGACTTCGGTCCTTATGCTCATGGCTGCTTATGCGCATACCAGCGATTTGGCCACCGCATCGGTGTACTTTTCCGGAGAGGTGGTACGTTGACCCGTGTACCCCACAAGGTGACGTGGTGGGGAGCCCTTACGGTTACTTAAGGTGCCGCACAAGTACCGTAGAGGGGTTAAAAGCACCAAGGTGAGAGCAAGGTGTTTCGTTTCGCTGGGGGTCCTTAGACCTTTTGGCTGGTGTTCCGTTCTGACTTACAGGGATATTGTGGATTCATGAGTGGAAGTTTTGGATGCTCTCGTTTATCGGTTTGCTTTCCTTTCAGTACTTATAGCATCTTATATGTTCTACATCTACCTCTTACTCTTTGGTCACTGACTTCCCACACTGTGACAGGTTCGGTCAGGGATGGGATCCGGGACGACAGTGAGGCTGCGACTCGAGGATCTTATCCCGATTAGGGGCTGGTGACCTTTCTTTTACTTACGTTTTGATTATTTCGGTTAGTTAGCTTATGTGCGTATGATACATTATTGTGGATGTTGGGTTTGAACTGTGTTTTATCGTGGATGAACGTTTCCCCTTACTAGCTGTTGTTTCGGCCACTCTTTTCAAATCAAGTAAAAAGATTGCGAAAATGTTTAATAAAATTTAGGTGTTGTGTGGGCACCGTTTTACAACCCGTGGATTTATCCTTTCAAAATATAGGTGGCCGGCTTGGTTATTGCGCATAATGATATTTTTCCCTCAGCTTAACTTATTGGCTAGTGTGGTTAAAGTGTGATTTATGCTTGCGACACCGTGCATATACAAAGGAGACTCCGTCCGTTTGCGGGGTGAACTTGTATGTGTGGCGGATCTGCGCACGTGCCCGGCGGGTGTACTTATAAAAAAATAATAATAATAATAATGTACACGTTTTCCGCTTATTTTAAACCCCCGGGGCGTGACACATTGTCTCAAATTAAGCTCCTTCTGAGTAAACAAGTACTTCAGACTCTTGTGGTCGGTAAATATCTCGTAGTGCTCACCATACAGGTAATGTCGCCACAGTTTCAATGCAAATACAACAGCGGCTAGCTCCAAATCATGTGTAGGGTAATTCTTCTCATAATTCTTTAATTGGCATGAGGCATAAGCAATTACCCTACCATGCTGCATTAACACACATCCTAAACTGCTGTGGGAGGCATCACTCTAGATCACAAATCCCTCTCCCTTCACTGACAATGCAAGAATCGGCGCTGATATCAATCTCAACTTCAGCTCATCAAAGCTCTGTTGGCACTGCTCAGTCCAAATGAATCTGGTCCCCTTCCTAGTCAATCGTGTGAGGGGAGTAGAGAGCTTCGCAAAGCCCTCCACGAACCGACGATAATTACCTGCTAAGTTCATAATGCTCCGAACCTCAGTAACTGTCGTAGGTCTAGGCCAATCCCGAACGGCATCAGTCTTCGTCGGGTCCACTACCACTCCTGCAGTTGAAACCACATCGCCTAAGAATGAAACCTTTCGAAGACAAAATGCGCACTTCTTTAACTTGGCATACAACTTCTTCTCTCTCATAAGCTGTAGCACTATCCTCAAGTGCTCCTCATACTCCATATCACTTCGGGAGTAAACTAGAATATCATCGATGAATACCACAACAAACCGGTCCAAATATGGCTGAAATATCTGGTTCATTAGATCCATAAATGCGGCAGGGGCATTAGTCAATCCAAATGGCATCACTGTGAACTCATAATGCCTGCACCGCGTCCTGAATGCGATCTCGGATATGTCCTTGGCCTTCACCCTCAGTTGGTGGTAACCGGACTGGAGATCTATCTTCGAAAATACCAAAGTTCTCTGTAGCTGATCAAACAGATCATCAATCCGTGGTAGGGGATACTTGTTCCGGATGGTCATTTTGTTCAGCTCTTTGTAATCAACACACAATCTGAGTGACCCATCATTCTTCTTCACAAACAAAATCAGCGCTCCCCATGGAGATACACTGGGTCTGACAAACCCTCTGTCCATCAAGTCTTGCAGCTGTGCCTTCAACTCTCTCAACTCTGTAGGAGCCATCCTCTAGGGTGCCTTGGAGATTGGTGCAGTTCCTGGAACCACATCAATTACAAACTCTACCTTCTTGTCCGGCGGCACAGAAGATAACTCAGGTAGAAATACCTCCTGGTACTCGCAAACTATAGGGATGTCCTCGAGCCCCGGCGTCGCCGTAGGCACCTCTACTACGGTCGCTAGAAAAGCGATGCAACGACGACTCATCATCTGCCGCACTCTGGCTGAAGATACAATCGCCGCAAACAATGTGCTCCTGCATCCTTGATAAATATACTCCTCCTGACCCGGCTCACGGAGTCTCACCGTCCTCTATTTACAATCAATGGTAGCAAAATACTGGGACAACCAATCCATACCCAACACTACATAAAAATCCCGGAGCTGACGTAGGACCAACAAATCAATAGGCATAATCCAAGGCTCTAACTGCACTGAGCAGGACCGACAACACTCATCTACGAGCAAAACGTGATATGGAATCTGAACCTCACGTGCCCAAGCTAACGGTCATATCTCTAGCCTATACAAGAATACAAATGCTCTACTGATGAATGAATGAGATGCTCCAGTATCGAATAATGCTCTAGTGCGAGTAGAGGATATCAGAACAATACCTGCCACCACCTGGTCGGCTGCTAAAGAGTCCCCCACCTGAGCGGCATACACTTGCCCGCCCGAAAGTGGTTGCTTATTCGGCTGTTGAGATGAGGTGGCCCGATCTGCCTGGCCATAACTCTGCGAAGCTCCTGCTACCTACAAAGGCGAGGGAGGGGTCGATACTGATGACAGTGATGGCAACCCCGCTCTCGGGCAAGATGATGAGTAGTGCCCTGACTGGCTGTATCGGAAACACCGGCCCTGCCGCTGCTCATACTGCCAGGGTGCATGAGACAAATCCTCGCTCAACCCACCGAGCATGCTCAATTACTGCATCCAGAGTCAGCGATCGCTGGGAATGAACAAACTGATAAATGTCCCAATGTAGTCTTCTCTCAAAGAGATCAATCCGCTAGGCCTCATCCTGTGCAACATGGGGTACGCAGTTCAGCAACCGCGTAAACTCATGAATATACTCCTGTAGTGGCCGACTCCCCTGCTGTAGGTGTCTTAAATCCACCTCCAATTTCTGCTTTGCACTGTCGAAAAAGAAGGCCCCGAGCAGCAAAGCACGAAACTCGCTCCAGGTCATCAACTGAACTTCCGGGGGTCCAACTGGATGAGCTCGACGCCACCAAGTCTCGGCGTCATTCCCAAGAAAGTGCGTAGCTAGATGCACTTGATACTTCTCCTGCACGAAGAAATTCTCGAACAGCTTTTCCATAGCCTGTAGTGATCCGGTCTTTCGGGGTATTTTTGACTTACGTGTAGTCATTTAAGCCTTTAAGTGAAATAGAATTATTCAATTCTTGAAGTTGGCCATTGTGGGATGCTAGTATTTTTCCGCGATTGTGCGCGGAAAAAGAAAGCCGACGGCGCGATCGGATCTGAAATCCGATATCGGGAACCCCCTGAACGGGATTCAAAGTGATACGGTAATTAGTCGTGCATCGGAATCCGTGCTAAATATCTTGCACCCGTTAGAGATAAGGTGGTTTATCTCGTGGGGGATAGTTAATTAGTTAATTAATTATCCCAGACGGAAAATTAATTAATTCTCTTACGTACGAATTAAAGAGGAATTAATTAAAGGTAAAGTACGACTATATAAGGGATCCCGAATATCGGAAAGGAAAAGAAAAGAAAATAAAAACCCTAATCGGAGAGAAGGAAAAAAAAAAGGAAAAGACGAAACCCTAGCCGGAAGAAAGGGAAAGGAGAAAAAGAAGGAGCCCGATCTTCCCGGACGCCGAACCGAAGACAAGAACACGACCGGACAACCTTTCCGTCGATCTTCGGTTAGTAAAATAATTTATTTAAATTATTTGGGATTTTGTTCGTTGTCTTTTTCGTTGAGTTCTTGGTTTCTTGCTTTCTCCGTCATATCCGTCACCGTCGCCGACGTCGTCTCCTTGAAAAGGCGCGGAACGGACGGCGGAGGCGCGCGATGCCGCTAGGGCATCGCGCGGAGGAGGGTCACGGACGGCACCGCACGGGCGCCGCGCGGCCACCGCGCGGACCCGCAACCGTGCGGGTACCGCGCGGACGCCGCGCGGCTGCCGCACGGGAGGCATCCGCGCGGGCCGGCAATCTTGCGGGCACCGCGCGGGCGCCGTGCGGCTGCCGCGCGGGCGGCCCCCGCGCGGGCCCGCATCCATGCGGGCACCGCGCGGGCGCCGCACGGCTGCCGCGCGGGCGGCCCCCGCGCGGGCCCACATCCATGCGGGCACCGCGCGGGCGGCGCGCGGCCGCCGCGCGGGAGGCACCCGCGCGGGCCCGCACCCGTGCGGGCACCGCGCGGGCGGCCCCCGCGCGGGCCCGCACCCGTGCGGGCACCGCGCGGGCGCCGCGAGGCTGCCGCACGGGCGGCCCCCGCGCGGGCCCGCATCCATGCGGGCACCGCGCGGGCGCCGCGCGGCTGCCGCGCGGGCGGCACCCGCACGGACCCGCAACCGCGTGGGCGCCGTGCCGGGCCGCACCCGCGCGGGCACCGTGCGGCCGTCGCACGGGCAACCCGCGCGGGGCACCGCGCCGCGAGGGCATCGTCCACGGAGATACGCCGCGCGGTTCTGAACCGCGCGGGGCTCCGGCAGACGGCGAGGGCGGCTCGGGAATTCCGTTTCGTCAACCGGACAATGTTGGACTTTTCCGTCAAAAACAAAGGAGTAAATTGGGTCTTATGTTTTCGGATGTAAGTACACGCTTTTAACTATAGTTCTCCTTGCGGACTTTCTTTAGGTCCAGACGCGCAGCAGGGGTGCGCGAAAGATTCGAGTGTTCCGATCTCTCTCCAAATATGTGGGTACGGTTGCTGTAAATACAACCAGTGCAGTAAGTGCATCTATCGTCATTAAAGTGCTCTCAATTTATCTAACAAAGTAGATGGACAGTTTAACCTTTCGCATAATTGTGTGATTATCTAACAATTGAAGCGGTTGCGGTCGCAATGTTCATGACACGCCGATCTCGGCAAAAACCGTTTTGGGATGCTGCACGTACACAGGCGGATTGGCCTCCGCATGGGTGTACTTTTCCGGAAGAGTGGTCTTGTATGACCCGCGTTCCTCACAAAGGGGTGGGAGCCGTGAGGACCCCTTCGCGCCCGCTGGGAATAGCACACCAGCACCGTGGAAGGGGTTAAATGCATCAAAGGAGTGCTTGCGCACGAGGGGAGACTTTGGTCTCCCCGATAAATATTATGGGGTTGGTGCCCAATTAAATTGATAAATCTGGGGTCGGGGCCCAGCTTAATATGTGCTGGGTTTTTAGCGAAATGGTTACGGTGTTTCCGGTTTGCTCCTTATTCCTTATTGTTGTTAGACATCTACTTTGTTTGTCACTGACTTTACCCACTCCGTGACAGGCGCTACGAGGGGCGTTACCCGGGAGATTGTTGAGACTGCGTCGCGAGGACCGTAGTCAGAACGCTTGGTTATTATCATTATCTCATCTCTTTTACGCATGTTAGTTAATTTGCTTGTGAGTAGAAATATTCGTGGACATGTATTACTTGGCACTGTGGATGAGTTGTACTTTTATAGTTTGGTTCTTCTGATGATGTTTCTTATGCGGCATGTTTTCATGATAAACCAAATGATTTCGAAAAGGGTTTTCTCAAAATGAAGTGTCGTGTGGGCACGGGTTTTGCAATTGCTGGCTCTATCCTTTCTAAACATTGATGCCGCTTTAATATTCCGCTTGATGTTGAATGTCTACTGTATGGTTGATGGTTGATGATTGTTGTATGTTGATGTAAATGAGACGCCGTGCATATACAAAGGAGACTCTGTCCGCGGACAGGGAGAATTTTGTGTATGTGGCGGTCTGGCACGCACCGGGGATGAGGTTTAATGTACCTTGTTCAGAAAAAAAAAGATACACACGAATTTCCGCTTTGATAGACCCAAAAACCCCCGGGGGCGTGACATAGCCGCTATCTAATTTTCCATCTCCCAAGGCTCCGAACTCTGTCCCGAGAACTATAGGGGATGATACTAACAAAAAGAAGTCAATCGGTCGGTCAGTTCCTACTGCTCCTCCTCTGTCAACAGTGCCATGGGAGCCGAAGTCGGAATCGGCGATGTCACGGCTGGAGATACTACTGGTGGTACTGCAGGGGATACTCTCTGCTTGAACAGGCGCATCATGCGCTCCATATTCTCCTCCTGGCGCCTAGCGGTCTCCTCTTGGCGCTGCATCGTCTCCTCCTGGCACCTAGCGGTCTCCTCCTGGAGCCTCATCGGCTCAGACATCTGAGCCACTTGGGCCCGCAACTCGTGGGCCTCGCTCTGCTTTGTCTGCTCGGACTCCTCATCTGGAATAGGGTGTGCCCTCGTCGCTGCACGATGTCTTGGAGGCATCGTAGATAGCTGCAACAAAACCGAACATCAGAACACAAAAATCTCTCGACCCGATCAAGCGAAAGTCTAAAACATGTTACCCATTCTAAAGTATTATATTGTCTGCAGCCAACATAACCACTTTAGAGAATAAACATGCAGAATCACTCACCCCAATCCCGTGGGAGAGTTACAGACTCAATCAGGACTCTCGCAAAAGTCACGTATCTCATGACAGTCATCCTATTGTCCAACCAAAAGCCTAGGGTTACTAAGTCCTCAATGACCTACAACCTAGGCTCTGATACCAACCAAATCTGTCACCCCCCGCGGTCGAAACTATGACCCAGGCTTGCCAACAGATCCGCCATGTGACACCCCCGGAATTTGGATTAGTCCTCTATATAAATGATATAATAGGACTAAATCTCTAACCCGGCTATAGCATTTTGGATGGTAGCAAGATCCAAGAGGAACATGAGAGTTAAGCGTGCTAGAGCTAGAGTAGTTCTAGGATGGGTGACCCCCTGGGAAGTGGGGCGTCACAGTTGGTATCAGAGCCATTCACCAGCCGGAAATGTGAGATGAGTCTCGGCTGAGCCAGGGTTATATAGCGGGTAGAGCGAGGCTCCCCGGCTAATGACCGTTGTGGGTGGAGTGCAGCTCCTCACAAGGTCGGCTAAGACTAGCGAGACGAGTCTCACATCGCCTAGTGCTTGTGAGTGTGCTTGAGCCTGACGTGGACGTCAGGGCTTAAAGGGGGGAAGAATGTGACACCCCCGAAATTTGGATTAGTCCTCTATATAAATGATATAATAGGACTAAATCTCTAACCCGGCTATAGCATTTTGGATGGTAGCAAGATCCAAGAGGAACATGAGAGTTAAGCGTGCTAGAGCTAGAGTAGTTCTAGGATGGGTGACCCCCTGGGAAGTGGGGCGTCACACGCCATCTGTACGAAAATCCCCACACAGACGAAGCGTCTAACCTACAAAGTCAAATCTATAGCTATACATGTATCAGAGCTGAAAAGAAAATAAATAGCTATAAAAACTCCAACTATACATCTGAGTAAGGATCCAAATATACATAGCCGTCTCCAAAAAATAAAATACAACATAAGTCTCCAAAATGTACAGTAACACAATAAAACCTCTCATATAAGGTACATCTACCTCTCTAACTCTGAAATAAACCTGGTAAGGAACTACTCGGCCATGCCCTTACCTCGATCAGCTGCCTCCGCACGAGCTAAAACCGGAACAGGTACCTCTGAAAAATAGACACCACAGCGGGTGTGAGAACTACACCAACACGTAGTTTTCAGTGGGTACCGTCGCCAACATCCACGATATACCCACTAAGTCTACTAGAGGCAATAAATAGGTGAACAGGAATATAAAAGCTGATATGAAAGCTACAGCTACTATGCCTCAAGTGTCATGCTCAAAAGAAAACTCAACTATGAACATGCTATGCATCCACTCGCTCACGAGGTGCTCACATCAAACCCAATCTAACTGACTACCAAATCTGGTCCAGTCAAGCCTATGCCTCCCCTAGTGTAACAACGAAGGGTGTCTAATTGGACTATCACAATACCACGCAAACAGCCTCATCAGGCTCATCATCATCATCGCATCCGAAGCGACAACTCGAGGGGAGCAACCCCATCGAGGAACAAGCGTGTCATATCTGGCTCAATAAGCAGCACATGCAGGCTATAATCCACTATCAAATAGATCAAAAACTCGAATGCCAACTTGCCCAAATCATGTCGGAGAACCCTCCACGACTCGATCTGATAATGCTCTCAAAAATCCCTAAGACATTAGAAAACTCATCCACTGTGCTATAAAAATATATTCGGCCCTCGGGTACGAACACATATGCATCCCGAACCTATCCAACCCCTCAGGGTTCTCTCAATGTATAAAAATTTATTTTTAAAAGCTAGTTTTACTAAAATAGGTATAATGATTTTTAAAACGGTTCAGATGCATTTCTAATGTCAACTAACTATGCAGTCTAGTGTCATATAGTCTCAAGATCATACTAAAAATATCTGGGGTTCAGATTTGTCATTCTGTAATTTTCTAGACAACTATTAGATTTTACGAGCTATAAAAACATGGAATATAGTCATGCTAGACATGCATACAACAGAATTAGAAGGCATTCCATAAAATTTGGAAGAATTCCAACCCACCTGGATCGCTATCCACAGGCGAAAAGAAGCCGAAGTAACGCGGAGTCACCCTCTGTCAGGAAATGGCCGCAATAGTCCCTCGGCACCCCTGTAGAGCCCCAAAACCCCATGTAGCTTTTCCCCGTGAATCCACGATGTGAAACACCTGATATTGGTGTGTTGGGCCAGTAACGAATCAAATGGATGTGTTGGATGGACTCAGTGAGGTTCCGGGATCAAGCCTGTCTTTCGGCTGCTTTTGCCGAATTTTAAAAGAGGTTTTAGGCAGATTGGAGGTTAGATTTGGATTCAGCGTGGAAAAACGCTTGAAAACGGCTATTTACTTGTATTTTTCTGAGTTTGGATGCCCAAAAAGGGGCTCCCGGAAGTTTACAGTGGATTCTGGTGCATGGGGGAGACCGTAGACCGTCGGGGTGCCATATGACGGTCTATTATTGGCCGGTTCACTAAGCGCGGTCCACGGAGAGGCGCAGGGTGGCGCATGGACCGGGCGGGAGACACGTGGCATTCCCTGATTGGCCGCCGCACATTGCGCGGTCCACGGAACCCCGCGCGGGTGGATAGACCGGGCGCGGGGACACGTGGCAGCTTGTGATAGGTGGGCTCATGCGGCACCGTCCACGGAGGCGCGGTTGCGGATCCGTGCGGGTGCCGCCCGCGCGGCAGCCGCGCGGCGCCCGCGCGGTGCCCGCATGGATGCGGGCCCGCGCGGGGGCCGCCCGTGCGGCAGCCGCGTGGCGCACGCGCGGTGCCCGCACGGGTGCGGGCCCGCGCGGGGGCCGCCCGCGCGGCTGCCGCGCGGGCGGCACCCGCACGGACCCGCAACCGCGCGGGCGCCGTGCCGGGCCGCACCCGCGCGGGCACCGTGCGGCCGTCGCACGGGCAACCCGCGCGGGGCACCGCGCCGCGAGGGCATCGTCCGCGGAGATACGCCGCGCGGTTCTGAACCGCGCGGGGCTCCGGCAGACGGCGAGGGCGGCTCGGGAATTCCGTTTCGTCAACCGGACAATGTTGGACTTTTCCGTCAAAAACAAAGGAGTAAATTGGGTCTTATGTTTTCGGATGTAAGTACACGCTTTTAACTATAGTTATCCTTGCGGACTTTCTTTAGGTCCAGACGCGCAGCAGGGGTGCGCGAAAGATTCGAGTGTTCCGATCTCTCTCCAAATAGGTGGGTACGGTTGCTGTAAATACAACCAGTGCAGTAAGTGCATCTATCGTCATTAAAGTGCTCTCAATTTATCTAACAAAGTAGATGGACAGTTTAACCTTTCGCATAATTGTGTGATTATCTAACAATTGAAGCGGCTGCGGTCGCAATGTTCATGACACGCCGATCTCGGCAAAAACCATTTTGGGATGCTGCACGTACACAGGCGGATTGGCCTCCGCATGGGTGTACTTTTTCGGAAGAGTGGTCTTGTATGACCCGTGTTCCTCACAAAGGGGTGGGAGCCGTGAGGACCCCTTCGCGCCCGCTGGGAATAGCACACCAGCACCGTGGAAGGGGTTAAATGCATCAAAGGAGTGCTTGCGCACGAGGGGAGACTTTGGTCTCCCCGATAAATATTCTGGGGTTGGTGCCCAATTAAATTGATAAATCTGGGGTCGGGGCCCAGCTTAATATGTGCAGGGTTTTTAGCGAAATGGTTACGGTGTTTCCGGTTTGCTCCTTATTCCTTATTGTTGTTAGACATCTACTTTGTTTGTCACTGACTTTACCCACTCCGTGACAGGCGCTACGAGGGGCGTTACCCGGGAGATTGTTGAGACTGCGTCGCGAGGACCGTAGTCAGAACGCTTGGTTATTATCATTATCTCATCTCTTTTACGCATGTTAGTTAATTTGCTTGTGAGTAGAAATATTCGTGGACATGTATTACTTGGCACTGTGGATGAGTTGTACTTTTATAGTTTGGTTCTTCTGATGATGTTTCTTATGCGGCATGTTTTCATGATAAACCAAATGATTTCGAAAAGGGTTTTCTCAAAACGAAGTGCCGTGTGGGCACGGGTTTTGCAATTGCTGGCTCTATCCTTTCTAAACATTGATGCCGCTTTAATATTCCGCTTGATGTTGAATGTCTACTGTATGGTTGATGGTTGATGATTGTTGTATGTTGATGTAAATGAGACGCCGTGCATATACAAAGGAGACTCTGTCCGCGGACAGGGAGAATTTTGTGTATGTGGCGGTCTGGCACGCACCGGGGATGAGGTTTAATGTACCTTGTTCAGAAAAAAAAAGATACACACGAATTTCCGCTTTGATAGACCCAAAAACCCCCGGGGGCGTGACATAGCCGCTATCTAATTTTCCATCTCCCAAGGCTCCGAACTCTGTCCCGAGAACTATAGGGGATGATACTAACAAAAAGAAGTCAATCGGTCGGTCAGTTCCTACTGCTCCTCCTCTGTCAACAGTGCCATGGGAGCCGAAGTCGGAATCGGCGATGTCACGGCTGGAGATACTACTGGTGGTACTGCAGGGGATACTCTCTTCTTGAACAGGCGCATCATGCGCTCCATATTCTCCTCCTGGCGCCTAGCGGTCTCCTCTTGGCGCTGCATCGTCTCCTCCTGGCACCTAGCGGTCTCCTCCTGGAGCCTCATCGGCTCAGACATCTGAGCCACCTGGGCCCGCAACTCGTGGGCCTCGCTCTGCTTTGTCTGCTCGGACTCCTCATCTGGAATAGGGTGTGCCCTCGTCGCTGCACGATGTCTTGGAGGCATCGTAGATAGCTGCAACAAAACCGAACATCAGAACACAAAAATCTCTCGACCCGATCAAGCGAAAGTCTAAAACATGTTACCCATTCTAAAGTATTATATTGTCTGCAGCCAACATAACCACTTTAGAGAATAAACATGCAGAATCACTCACCCCAATCCCGTGGGAGAGTTACAGACTCAATCAGGACTCTCGCAAAAGTCACGTATCTCATGACAGTCATCCTATTGTCCAACCAAAAGCCTAGGGTTACTAAGTCCTCAATGACCTACAACCTAGGCTCTGATACCAACCAAATCTGTCACCCCCCGCGGTCGAAACTATGACCCAGGCTTGCCAACAGATCCGCCATCTGTACGAAAATCCCCACACAGACGAAGCGTCTAACCTGCAAAGTCAAATCTATAGCTATACATGTATCAGAGCTGAAAAGAAAATAAATAGCTATAAAAACTCCAACTATACATCTGAGTAAGGATCCAAATATACATAGCCGTCTCCAAAAAATAAAATACAACATAAGTCTCCAAAATGTACAGTAACACAATAAAACCTCTCATATAAGGTACATCTACCTCTCTAACTCTGAAATAAACCTGGTAAGGAACTACTCGGCCATGCCCTTACCTCGATCAGCTGCCTCCGCACGAGCTAAAACCGGAACAGGTACCTCTGAAAAATAGACACCACAGCGGGTGTGAGAACTACACCAACACGTAGTTTTCAGTGGGTACCGTCGTCAACATCCACGATATACCCACTAAGTCTACTAGAGGCAATAAATAGGTGAACAGGAATATAAAAGCTGATATGAAAGCTACAGCTACTATGCCTCAAGTGTCATGCTCAAAAGAAAACTCAACTATGAACATGCTATGCATCCACTCGCTCACGAGGTGCTCACATCAAACCCAATCTAACTGACTGCCAAATCTGGTCCAGTCAAGCCTATGCCTCCCCTAGTGTAACAACGAAGGGTGTCTAATTGGACTATCACAATACCACGCAAACAGCCTCATCAGGCTCATCATCATCATCGCATCCGAAGCGACAACTCGAGGGGAGCAACCCCATCGAGGAACAAGCGTGTCATAGCTGGCTCAATAAGCAGCACATGCAGGCTATAATCCACTATCAAATAGATCAAAAACTCGAATGCCAACTAGCCCAAATCATGTCGGAGAACCCTCCATGACTCGATCTGATAATGCTCTCAAAAATCCCTAAGACATTAGAAAACTCATCCACTGTGCTATAAAAATATATTCGGCCCTCGGGTACGAACACATATGCATCCCGAACCTATCCAACCCCTCAGGGTTCTCTCAATGTATAAAAATTTATTTTTAAAAGCTAGTTTTACTAAAATAGGTATAACAATTTTTAAAACGGTTCAGATGCATTTCTAATGTCAACTAACTATGCAGTCTAGTGTCATATAGTCTCAAGATCATACTAAAAATATCTGGGGTTCAGATTTGTCATTCTGTAATTTTCTAGACAACTATTAGATTTTACGAGCTATAAAAACATGGAATATAGGCATGCTAGACATGCATACAACAGAATTAGAAGGCATTCCATAAAATTTGGAAGAATTCCAACCCACCTGGATCGCTATCCACAGGCGAAAAGAAGCCGAAGTAACGCGGAGTCACCCTCTGTCAGGAAATGGCCGGAATAGTCCCTCGGCACCCCTGTAGAGCCCCAAAACCCCATGTAGCTTTTCCCCGTGAATCCACGATGTGAAACACCTGATATTGGTGTGTTGGGCCAGTAACGAATCAAATGGATGTGTTGGATGGACTCAGTGAGGTTCCGGGATCAAGCCTGTCTTTCGGCTGCTTTTGCCGAATTTTAAAAGAGGTTTTAGGCAGATTGGAGGTTAGATTTGGATTCAGCGCGGAAAAACGCTTGAAAACGGCTATTTACTTGTATTTTTCTGAGTTTGGATGCCCAAAAAGGGGCTCCCGGAAGTTTACAGTGGATTCTGGTGCATGGGGGAGACCGTAGACCGTCGGGGTGCCATATGACGGCCTATTATTGGCCGGTTCACTAAGCGCGGTCCACGGAGAGGCGCGGGGTGGCGCATGGACCGGGCGGGAGACACGTGGCGTTCCCTGATTGGCCGCCGCACATTGCGCGGTCCACGGAACCCCGCGCGGGTGGATAGACCGGGCGCGGGGACACGTGGCAGCCTGTGATAGGTGGGCTCATGCGGCACGGTCCACGGAGGCGCGTGATGGCGCCTCAGGATGCGTTCGTGTGTGGAGGGCAGGCAGCGCGGACGGCGAGGCACGCGTGGGCGCGGTCGGCGGGTCGCGAGGGCTGGCCACGTGGCGCTTTGCGATTCGCGGGCGCCACCCACCCACGTTGACGGGGGCGCTACACGCGGTAGCGCCCGAAAGGCCTTGCACTTGTTGTTCCCTGTTCGGGACACATATCAAGCATTAGCGGTTTCAGGCGCTAGTCGGACGGGGCTCGGGATCCAGTTTTGTGCGTCTTTTGGATTCGGGCGCCCGGAAGTTGGGCCCGAATCCGAAAAGGCATGGGCTTTTGGGCTGAGCCTATAAATAGGTCCCCTTCACTTACTTTTTCTTATTTTGCTGGGCCTTTTAAAAGTGGGCTTTCTATAGAGAATTTGTTCACCCTTTTGTTCTACACCTTGTGGAGGAGTCCCAGGGTTTTTGGAGGACGCTACTTCGACGTCTACTACGATTTGGCGCACTGCGACGCTCCTTCCTTGGTGGTCTTTTTCGTCGCGTTTCGGTCTGCAGACTCCCTTGGGCTACCCCGAAGGAGTTTTTAGGTGATTCTTGTGCCTATGTTTTCACGGCAGGTAGGGCTACGATTCTTGTATTTACAGTTTCCCTCCCTTCCGAGCTTTTCTTCGGTCTTTTGGACTATCTTGTGACCCTATTTTCTGCGGTGAGATTTTGGACAGCATTGGAGTGATTGTGGGTTTCCTCGGCCCATGAGCATCGGAACGAGGAGTGTGAGTACTCGTTTTACATCTACTCGTCGCGAGGAATGACGTCGTGAATTTTCTGGAATTTTTGGAAATTGCTTCGAAGGTGATAATTCCACTTTTTCTGGACTGAAAGCTACAGATTATTCATTGTGGAAGTTTTGGGATCGCAGCGGTGTTTTATTTGTATCTTGGCCTACAGGTGTCCGAACGGGACGTGCGAGTACTCGATTCGCATCTACTCGACGCGACGATCGCAGCGGTGTTTTATTTGTATCTTGGCCTACAGGTGTCCGAACGGGACGTGCGAGTACTCGATTCGTATCTACTCGACGCGACGATCGCAGCGGTTATTTTTCTGGATTTTTTTGAGATCATCTCGCAGGTAAAATTAACTATTTTCTGGACTGGATTGTGTGGACAGCGGTAGATTATAGTTTTGGGTTTAATTGTGCACCGTGTGGATCATCTTTGCAGCTTTTGCGGTGTGCCGTGATTTACCTAGAGTGAGGGCATGTTTGGATTCGTGCTTCGTGACCGAGGTGGGTAGTTGTTGTGGACCTCATCTTTTGACTTACTCACTAGGAATATTAGAGTGATCCCCGTTGTTGATTACCGACTAGTACATTGTGGGTAACATGCATGCTTGTATAGATTGGACATGTGTTATATTAGTACTTAGTGTTCTTATGAGATCTATTATTATCCTGCATTAGCATGCTCTAATTAATGTAAGAACAACGATATCTGTTTTTCTTTTATCAACATGAGGACACTTGCATGCTTGTATGGACATCTAGATAGGCCACCTTTTACTGCTACACTATAATTGGAATTTGACTTAGGAGAAACCATGCTGGCACATCTTCTCCTTTTATTGAGATACATGTGGTATTGCTCGGGTTGAGCAGGGTTGTAGGATAGTGTAGCCGGGTTTATTGAGTCGGGATTTGTCATACCAGATTGTGGGTTGTGGGGTATTGCGGCGACCGCGGACATTGGGCGGTTGACCGGATGTTTACTTGTGCATCAGATTGGGGATCGGATTTCTCAAGTGGATGGAGTTTCCTACTTATTGAGTATTATTGCATTAGATTGGGGGATCGGGTTATCTTTAGTGGAGGGGTTTTCCCACTTCGATCAGAGTCGTGATCCAGTCCTGCTATATCGTGATACTTGTTACAGTGATACTTTACTCGTGTGGGTCGCTCCCCTCGAGTGCCACTCCGGAGTGTGCGACCGTGCCGGACAGAAGCCTCTGTTACTTATTTTGGGATGCGACCGTACCGGTCAGAAGTCGGTCTGTATCCCGCGGTTGAGTTCTTGAGTTCGACAGCATAGCAGGCAGTGCCAGTTCTTACTGGTGTTTAGATTGGGTTTATTCAGGCAGGCACATTCACTGATGCATTTATGTAGTTATTCCTCCTGGCATTGCATTTAGAGGCATAGTAGCGGTAGTTCTTGTATCAGCAGTTATGTTCATAGCTTACCACCTTTTCTTTTCCGTTTGCCTCTGGTAGACCTAGTGGGCACGTCAGAGTTTGAGGCTTAACCCACTAGGGGAGGCTACTGATTTTTTAGTAGTTCTCACCCCCATTCTTGTTGTCTTTTCTTCCCCCTTTGTTTTGCAGAGTCGTCTGCGGGAGCTACTGGGCCATCAGCGGCAGATCGAGGTAAGAGGATAGTGGACTAGATAGATCGTCCACCCGACAGTATGCTAGCTGGACTTTTGTTGTACCCTATCTTCTCAAACAGTGTATTTGTACCTTTATTTTTGGGTCGGCTTTAGCCAGCTGTTTGTATATTTGTGGTGAGCTGGGAGAGACACTTGTATTTATTTACAGTTGTACTTTATTTTATTTCCAGCTTCAGTCTGAGATGTAGTAGTTTTAGTTCAGCTCTGTTTTTATGCTCTTTTATTATTTCTCTTATATCTGAGCAGGTTACCGACGCTTTGTCACGCCCCGGAGGTTCTAAAAGAGCGGAAAATGTACCCATTTTTTTTGAATAGACCTCGCCCCCGGCGCGTATCAGACTCGCCACATATACAAATTCACTCCCCAAACGGGCGGAGTCTCCTTTGTATATGCACGGCGTTACCAATAGAGCACATACTTTAACCATTCCAACCATGACAGACAAAGAGGAAAGAATACGATAAATCATACCATCACCGCTATCTCATACAGCCTATAGCATAAACCCATGGGTTTGTAAATCGGTGCCCACTCGACACCCAGTTTTTCCAAAACGTTTTCGCAAACTCTTTGAGCGGCCATTAACTTGAAAGGATAAATCCACGGGTTTTAAAATCGGTGCCCACACGGCACCTGCTTTGAAGACACTTTTGAAACCGGGTTTGCATTTGAAAACTAGCCGTAATTACACATCCTAACATTCACCAATTAGTTATAGGAAAACATCATTCCAACATCCATCAGAAACCACAGTAAATGTATCACGGTTTACCTAACCATAGTATGACGAAATAACCAAAAGTAAAGAAGATAACGTATCGTTTACTAGCCCTCATGGCTAGGGTCCTCTAATGGATGCCTCACCGTCGTCCCGAATTCCACCCCTATTCGAACCTGTCACAGTGTGGGTTGTCAGTGACTGATAAAGTAGAGAAACATATAAGTAAATGCAATAACAGAAAGAACACACCGAATCACTGGAGCATTTACTTCCCCCCCCCCTCCCCCTCTCATGTATCGCTAGATCCCTGTCGAAAGTCACACTGGGCACCTACCCCAGCTTTCAGAATATTTTGGGCCCCAACCCCAATACCGTACTCATCTTCTTGGTGCCCCCAACCCCTCCACTGCCCAAGTAGCAGTCGCCTCTCCTTGAGGGTCCCCACTAATCTCCCCTTGTGGGGTACACGGGTAAAATAACTTACCATCTTTCCGAAAAAATACACCCTGTGCAGTGGCCAAACTGCCGCTGTGCGTGTAAGCAATATGAGTGTCATAATAGCGTTGCGACCTCAGCCGCTTTAGTCAGAATAGTCTAACGATCCTGCGACCGCAGCCGCTTTGATTAACATAATACAAGGGATTCACATGCTACGGGGTTAGTCAAATTACCAAACAGATCTACTTTATCAAAACGAATATTCGGGAACGACACCACGCCGGTAATAACCAAAACTACCCACCTCGATTGTGCGAAGACTGCACTCCGGAGACCGAACCTTGTTCTCTGTTGATGCCCGGACCTAGAAGTAGTCCCCAAAAGAGCCGCGGTCAGATCAGAAATATAACAGTAGATAAACCGAGCCCAAAAACTCAAAAACACTAATGACAACTTGACCCGGCGGTGGCGCCCGCGCGCGTCGAGCGACGCGGCCGCCCCCCGCGGCGTTGCGGTCGTACGGCCGCACGGGCCCCAGCCCCGCGCGGCACTTGCCGTGACCGCGCGGGCCCTAGCTGCGCGCGGTGCAAGCCCCGGCCGCACGGGCACCAACCCTGCACTGCACCCTCCGCAACCGTGCGGGCCTTAGCCCTGCACGGTGGGAGCCGCGGCCGCGCGGGCACTGGCCCCGCGCGGCGCTTACCCTAGCCGTGGCCACGCGGGGACCTTGGTCCCGCGCGGCACTAGCCGCGGCCGCGCGGGGACCTTGGTCCCGCGCGGCACTAGCCGCGGCCGCGCGGGTACCGTCCCCGCGCGGCGCATATCACAGTCGCGGCGGCGCTGCCCTAGGGCTTCGCGGCGGCGACGCCTAGGGTAGCAAACGGCTACTCCTAAGACTCCGCAAAAGACCCAACCAAAAACCGAGCGAAACCATATGAAAATAAATCTAGCTTACCTCTAATCGTCGGAGATGGTGACCCGTTCACGCTCCCGGCTTCGGCAGGCTCGTCGGGAGGGTTTGGGGTCCTTTCGCCTTCTCCTTCTTTCCCACCGTTTCCTTTCGATTAGGGTTTCGCCTTTTCCCTTTTCTTTCGTTCGTTCCTTCCTCTCGTTTCCTTCCGGTTAGGGTTTCGCCTTTTTCCCTTTTCTTTTTCTTTCTTTCGGGAGAAGTCACAACCTAATCTTTTATGTACGACTAAACACCATATCGGGTATTTTAAAATCCTAATTAATTAATTTCTTAATTAATTAATTTCTCAGATAAAATCCTTCGGGATAATTCTTTAAAGATAAATCCCTCTTTTTCCTCGGAAAGCATGCCAAATCACTTACGCGGATTTCGATGCACCCCCTGGTCATTGCGATCACTTTCTACCCCTTTCTGGGAGTTTCGTAAGTCGGAATCCGGATCCGATCGCATCGCCGTTCTCCGTTTTCCGAGCTCTATCGCAGAAAAATACCCGCACCTCCAAATTATTGACTTAAGTAAACCCGTTACATTAATTACTTTAAACGGAAACTTTATTAGCAGGAGATATAAAGTGTTACAAAAATCTATGATATTACACGCTTCGTATACACGAAAAATTCCGTGTGAACGGCGGATCTGTGGACGGGCCCGGGTTCTGGTTTACACCCGGGGCGTGACACCCCGCTCACGCACCACCTCTGCTAGCCGTTCAGAAGATCCTCTAGGAGCACTCAGCACACTCCCAAAGCCTCAAGCTAGGACCCTCCAAGCTCAGGTCAACACCACTCCCAATCTCCACCACTCACCGCATGCACACAACGCACAGCTCCCTGTCGCTTCACACAGTGAAGGGTAATAAGTCTCCTCAGCTCAACACAGCACCCCGCTGCTCCTCACAGCACAGGGAAGAAGAAAAGAGAAAGGAAAACCAATTCCAAGTCTCAAAATCCATAGTCTCAGCCAAAACCAAAATTCGAGAAAAATTCACAAAAGCTCGGAAAAGCACAGTACTCACCTCTGATGTTGATTCCTGCGCGCAAGCTCTAATGCGAGCTTTCCTTAACAGGACAAGCTCTCCTCCAAGCTCACGATCAAAATACGAAGCTTCACGCCGAAGAAAATCCACCTATCTTACATTGGAAAAGCTACGGTGGAGCTCCCTGGTACAACAATGGTGCATGCTGCTTCACTGGCTAGAGGAAGAAGAAGAAAAAGATGAAGAAGATGAAGATGGAGGGGATGGTGATGGGATATAAAGACCAACTCTCTCCCATACCTCTGGCACCACACGTGCGGCCCTGTAAGTACGTCGTCGTGTCAGGTGGTGAAAAGTCCCGTGGAACAACCTGAAGCGCTAACCTGTCTCACGGAGAAATTCGGGTTTCGGGCGCCCTAAAACTAGGATCGGGCGCCCTAAATTACGGCACAGTAACTCTCGAGCGCACCACGGCCGCCCGCTCTGCTATAGTAGAGAGCCTGAAATCTCGGAACATTGTCGAATCCACTCCTCAGTCCTGCGGGCACCCTATCCAAGGGTCCGGTGCTATAGTGCAACATCAGAGATCTCACCATCAGCAAATAATCCGGAGAAATCACAGCCATCCAATCCTCGGGTCTGCTACAGTAACTTTCGGGCGCCCGCACCTGAGTTCCACAAGTTTCGGGCGTTCGGAACTTGTGTGTGACGAATTTTTCACAGGACTTTACCATGTGGTTGGCGGTGGAAAACACTTATTTTTGGTGTATCGAGTGCGTTGTGCGTCAAATGGACGCCAACAACGGACTCAGCGCGTGAAAACATTCAAAATTGGCTATTTACGGGCAATTTTGGGCTATCGGGCTAATTTTACGGGTGGGCCGATCCACGACCCACCGCATGTGCTCCAGGTGCAGCGAGCCCGTGCACCCGCCATGTGGCCGCGCCTCATTAGGTGTGGCAACCGAGGCGGGCATGTGGGCCGGGGCGTGGGCGGCGCCACACGGTAGCCCGCGTGGGGCGCACCTCCCGAGGACACCCCGCGTTGACGCGGGGCGCTGGCCCGCGTGGGCGCCGCCACGTGGCGGGGCTCCGTTGGCCCCGCTCCGCGCGGCGCGGAGGCGCTGACGCGAGCACTATGAATAGCCCGTTTTCGGGCTATTTAAGGCCCGAAATCCATCTTTTTTCCCCCTCCTTTCTTCTCTTTGCTCCCCTCAAAATTTTGGGAGCGTGAGGAAAAATCGCGAGGAATTTTTAGAGTGCCATGGGGTGCGCCGTTTGTGCCGCGGGCGCGTCATTTGTACTGTGGACCGCGCCGTTTGTGCCACGGGCGCGCCAGCTGTGTCGTGCAGCGCGTGCGAGGTGTTCCACAGAGCCGGGCAGTCGTGCGTGCGCCCGTTTGTCGGCGCGTCGGCATTAAGGTAGGTGTCGCCTCGTGTTTCGTTGTGTTTTTCGGCACAGTTTTTAGATTTTACTTTTGGGGTTTTTGTCTTTGAACTCTGTGCCCTGGTTCCGTCAGGGACCGTTGTTGGAGGTGTCGTTTGCCGCGCAATTTTACTGCCGAACTTTTCGGGGTGTACCGTTCGCGCGTGGTGAGCGCCGTTGCGCTTTCTGTTTCGAAAGTGAACGTTTCTACGGGAGCCCAATTGCAAGTGTCTACAAGCAATTTGTGGCAAACCGAGGTGGGTTGGATTTTCCTCCAAGTCTGCGGACTTCTTTCTAATTCTAGTGTTGTAGATTTTGCATGCTAGAATAGGTGCTATTATTGATGTTTATAGAGTTATTGGACTTTGACTAGCACCCTGTCATATGATTGCATGTATTCAACCAGACTGCTAGAAAACTCTCACTTGGGCTAGGTTCTTTTATGTTCTAGTTCCCACCTATTGCTTTTCTTTTTCCTGGACTTAGAGTGTTTTCTCGCCTGGATAGTGGGCCAGGTTGGCGTGTATTTTCCGACCAGTGTCATTAGCACTGTGTTTGTGGTAGTGTTGAGTTGTTGATAGTAGGATCCTGAACCCGGATTATTTTTGGACACACATAATTTCAGTAAACAAAGGTTTTCCTTCCAAATTTCGATGGATCGCCGGAGCCTGTTCTTGTTTGATAGGGTGAAGGCATTAGCCCTTCGAGGTTTGGAAAATAAAACTTATTTTAACTGATTTTCTTAAGAAACTAAAATTCATTAAATTGGGCTTCTCAAATCAAAATAGTTTTCGAAAATAACTGTCATTCCTTCTTACAAACTTCCTCGCCCGAGAGGGTTGAGTGATTTGGGTTCTAGGGGCCGTTTCATTGTTTTGGGGACGAAAGCTACGGGGGCTATGCCTAGAACCTATTCTTGTTTGATAGGGTTGTAGGTGTTAGTCTCTCGAAACTTTCGGACCCTGATTGGTTCCCTCCGGATGTTTTACCTGAGAGAGCTAGTTTTCCCCGGGGATCGAGAACTTCGAAAGGTTGAGCTTGGAACCTGTTCTTGTTTGATTGGGGTTCTAGGCACCGGTGTTGGGTTATATGAATAAAAGGATCTAAATAGGGGAAAAAACACCTAGAGGGGGGTGAATAGGTGTAAACCATAAACACTCAAAAATCTTTGCGATATAAAAACCCAATGCGGAAAAATAAATAACACGCAGAGATTTTTACGTGGAAAACTCCAAACCGGAGTAAAAAACCACGGGACTGATAACACGGTGAAATCCACTAGAATTAAACACGTACAAGGTGATATACCGTACTCACAGATGACTCAACCTTTTCCATACGCTCCTAGTTGATCTTCTCCGCTCGCTCCACGACGCTTCTCGAATCCACGATGTGCGTCCAACACCGAATCCACGGCGTCCAACGTCGAGTCCACGACGTCCGACCGAATCCACGGTCTTCACCCAGTAGCACGCTTCGAATCCACGAACGTACCTCGCTCCGAATCCACGAGAGCGGTTGCACCTTGAATCCACAAGGCCACGCGAGTCCACGCGCCGATTTTGGGGTAAATGGTTGTTTTTTGGGTGGTGATGATCCGCCGAATACTTAGATTAGAAATAGATCGGAAATACCATCTAAGTATTCATTGATTTGATTCTACTCAGAATATGAGTATAAAAACCTAGAATCAAATCAATCAATATAGATGAAGAAACATAAGATTAAATCTAGTATTTCCTTTCTTCTCTATATGTGGATCTTAGGCCGTATATAAGATTATATTTTATTATGACGGCTATTTGGATTATGTGGATTAATCCTAGAAAAAGAATCATAGGGTCTATTTATAGGTTAGAAACCCTTGGAAGAAGATAAGGATCAAAAACTAACCTTTTCTGGAGTTTTTACATGACGACGATCCGGATCGGAGATCGGCGATCCGGATTGCAGTAGCGAGAAAAACAGATTCCAGAAAAACGAAGGTTCGGGATCCGGATCGAAGTGCTTGATCCGGACGTTCATACAGTTCACGAAACATCAACGTTCGGGATCCGGATTGCGAAGCCTGATCCGGATCGTTCAAATAAAATGGTAAACTCAGTGTTCGGGATCCGGATCAAGGGAAGCCACGATCCGGATTGAACTGGTGTATGAACGAACCACCTTCGGGATCCGGATTGAACAGTCTGATCCGGATCCTGAACATGTCCCATGTCCAGTTTTTGATATTTATGCAATAACAAATCCATCCAAGTGTTTCTACGCTATAAGAAGTATTCGGATCACCAAAGATATTAAGTTAAACATACCTGATCCTTTTGAATTCTTCTTTCTTGAGATTGAGTTATATGATCCAACTTCCTTTACCTTCAATCTTCAAGACTTAACCGAATTCACGAAATACGCCAACTCAAATTCCGTAACAATCTCCCCCTTTGGCGGTTTCGTGACAAAACATAGATCCACTCAAGAAAATTCAAAAAGATATTTTTGTTGCTATCACCATACAACAAAAATTTACAATGGAGATCCAAAATAAAATACATGAGTTAAACTCCTAAAACAGACTCTAGACTTAGACATCTGTACTCTCTGCAAAAGAAATCATTCTTGACAAAAGAAATCGTTAGATACCTCAAGAATTTTATATCATTCAAAAATCACATACAGAGATGAAGTTTATACTCATTTATACTTACCATGACATTTATACATTCAGATATGTAAACTGATCATAGTTAAAACACCAACATATCTTCTATGCAATCAACATCCAAATGTCATGTTAGTGAACATCAACTTGTTAGTTATATTACATGCCCAAATAGTTAGTCGAATAGTTAGTCGAGGCATGCATTCAAACACAAATGAAAACCGAAAGTTGAAGTTCTACTTACCTTTCAAGTTGAGGTTATACTTACCTCTATAGTTTCAAGTTTCTCACAACCATTGTATCATTGTTTATACTTCTCTCTCCCCCTTTTTGTCACAAAAGTTAGCCAAAAAATTACCAAAATGGAGAGAATAGTTAACAGTTCAAGTACCAAAAGTTTGAGAACAAAAACTTAAAACTAAAACTTAAAAACCTGCACAAAAAAAGTAAAAAAAAAATGAAGTTCCTGCACAAGAGAATTATTAGACAAACGATTCAAGCATCTGAATCTGAGTCATCCGAGGCGCTGTATCCCATTTTCGAGAACATTTTCTGCATTAACTTCTTTATTGACGAGACCGTCTTAGTTAATGTGATTTGGGATGCTGTGATTATCTCGAGTTCTTCGGAGATTCGCCTCTGCTCTTTGGTGATTGATCTTGTTGAAAAGATAGGCGCTGTTGTTGCTTGAAAATCGAAGTTACCGATGCTTGATCATCCGCGCCGGGTGCTTGTTGAGACGGTGAGGCAGAGGTGCCGACACAAGGTTTCTTTCCAGTGGAGGGTGTCGGAGTAACATGTGGTAATTTGTGAAGTGACTTCACAATCGTTGACTCATCTATCATCCCCCAACAGTGTTGATATGATGTCGAGCTTATATCAATTTCAAACTTTTGCAAGATCCTCATGATGATTAATGGAAATGGAAGTCGCTCAGAAGGATGAGGATGCACAACATATCTTGACATTCTATTCCAAATTATGTAGGGGATGTTCATGTTCAATCCTACAGCCTCAGAGGGATGACCTATGAGATATAAGAACAGCATTCTATCCCATCTCACTAACTTGGTCTGCATGTTAGGAAGAATGTTGTAACATGTGATGAAATTAAGAAATCGGTACTCCAGTCGAAGATGTTTGGATTTTACACTTTTGCCATTAGCTGATTCAGTTCCTTCCAGACAAATTTTTCCTATCACGGTTTGCCACAAGGCATTCGTCAAACTTCTTCCCGTCAAATAGTTGATCCCCGATGTGTTGGATTCCATTCCAAGGACTTCGCCGATTAATTGCGGAGTGATTTTAAGTTTCATCCCTTGGATATTTGTATAGAAATGCATTGAGCCACGTTCATCTTCTTGAAGATGTCTTGCATTCGTGTAAAAGGTTCTTACACGATACAAGCAATACCCAAGTAATTCGGGGAATCGGCAGACTTGGATGAGATTAGCTTGCTCAATTAAAGTTCCAAACTCTGGTGAGTGATTTCGGAGAGCTTCAATGTTGACATGTCGTTCACCGATACATTCACGATGTTCAAAAGCTTGAAGGCGATTAATGCTGACGAACACTCCTTCCACCCGAGGCGGGGAGTCAGGAACCATTGGCTTGCTAGCATTAGCCTCTCGTGCTTGTCCAAAGCGTCGAGCAAGTCGTTTCCTTTTTACCGAGACGGTCGGTGACGTCATAGGTGCTTTTCCTGTGTCAATGGGTGCCTTTCCTTTTGATCCGTTGGAAGCCTTTTGTTCAGGTTTAACGGGCATTGATTCATCATCATTCGCTAACACGTCCCAGTCTACTTCATCATTATTTGTTTCAGTGTCCGAGTCACTAATCAGATCAAATTCACCTTTTCGTTGAAGTTTCTTGGCTCTTTTCAGTTTATTGGTTGCTCGAGTATGCACCATTGTGACTAACAGCAAGATGATCCATGAGAATTCCATAGCTGTGCGTGCTTTAAGAGGATTGAAATCCTGTGAAGAGCAACTCAAGAACACGAAAATTTTGTAAGTTTTCAAAAATTAGAAAAATTGTACCCAAAGAATCATTATTGTGTAGAGAGACTAGGAAACAAATTAGTTTTGCAAAAGGAAATTTAAAAATAGATCAATTGCATGATTTTGGAAAATTCCCATTATATGCCCTAAAACCGAAATTTTTGAAATCGAAGACCAAAAATCCGTTTATCTTGAGAATACCTAGCATATAATCAAAACTAATCTACCCAGAGTTCTTATTTCAAAAGAAATTTGATCAAAAACCATCCACAAATGAAATTGATACAAGAAAATCATCACGTTTGAGGAGGAATAAGAAAAACTGTGAAAAACCGAGATTTTGATCAATAAAACTTACTTGGAATTGAAGAACTTGAGTTTGAAAGCTTCCAAGATGGATGAAATCTAGAGAGAGAAGCTCTGGAAAGTTTGGAACAAAAGATTGGAGTAAAAGAAATCAAAACCCTTTTGTTCTATATAAAACCCTAGCCGCGATCCGGATCAGTTCGTGATTACGATCCGGATCGGCTACCCGCAGTGAAAAACTGCGTTCGGGATCCGGATCGGCAGGTCCAATCCGGATCGTCTGCCCGCAGAAGAATATCTGCGTTCGGGATCCGGATCGGCAGGTCCAATCCGAATCGGCTCCAACTTTTTCTTTAGAAAATTTCAGAGAAATTCTAGAAAAACCAGAAAAAGATTGTAAGCACTTTTGTGTATCAACTTTAAACGAAAATCATCGTTTCATACAACAAGAAATAGATTATACCAAATCTATCAATAACATCCAACAAATGAAACGAAAATTTATAAAAATTAAATCCCTTAAAGTTGAACAGCTTCAATTACATCTAACTTGATCTTATGTGTAATGCCTTTATCAAATCATCAATTCGGTAAAGAAAATGAAATACAAAGATCAATAGATGTCTAAAATCCCAGATAAATTAGATAATATATCTAGTCAATTTATTAAAGAGAGTGGCTCTTTGAGCATCTTTCATTAAAAATCCCACCTTATACCAACCTTGAAATTTTGACAGAGTCAAGTATTTCAACATGCATTTTAATTAATCAAACTTGAAAAACCTTGCTTGGTATACATGTGGTAGCTGCACACAGTACTCGGACGACCGAGGTGGTAGCTCTTTCCTCCATGTGGTGGTAGTTTTCACACTCCTCATTGGGATGTAACTCTTTCCACATCTTTTGAGTATAATACTTTTTCTTTGACTCCCCCTCAATTGGCTATCAATTATTCAAGATATAAAGTATTCAGCCAAATATTGATCTCGATTTCATACTCGACTAAACAGTCAAATAAAATAAAAACCATACCAAGAGATCATCGAGAGAGAAATTGACTTTGATCAAAACAAAGATGATTTAATTCACATAAATGATCATTGCATCAAATGAATTATTATGATATCCAAGGCATAATAAATTTCTAAGTATATAAAAGGATGCTGTCAAAGTCAATAAAACTAATGCTCAATTAATATTCTATGTCTAAGCATAGATAATGAACAAAAACACAAAAACAAAACCTAACCTAAACAGAGTTTCAAAAAGGGTTATTTCAAGGAAAGCATTCCAATTGCTTTACGCAAATGAATAAAACGTTTTTGATCCAAAGGTTTTGTTAAAATGTCAGCTAATTGATCTTCAGTTGAAATGTAGGAAATTTGAAGAATATTTGATTCAACTAGCTCTCTAAGAAAATGATATCTAAGTTCAATGTGTTTGTTCTAGAGTGCAACACAGGGTTTTTTGAAATGTTTATAGCACTTGTGTTGTCACATAAAACAGTTACCGAAGTTGCTGAAATCCGGAAGTCGCTCACACACGCTTTCATCCAAATAAGTTGAGTTGAACAACTACCCGCTGAGATGTATTCCGCATCGGTAGTCGAGAGTGCAATGCAGTTTTGCTTTTTACTATGCCATGCAACAAGACAGTGGCCAAGATAAAAACATGCACCACTCGTACTTTTCCGATCATCCACAGATCCTGCCCAATCGGCATCTGAGTATCCAATAATATCTAAACTTGTTCCCATAGGATACCAAATTCCGAAGTTTACAGTTCCTTTGACGTACCGGATGATCCGTTTCACCGCTTTCAGGTGAACCTCCTTTGGTGCTGATTGATATCTCGCGAAAATCCCAACACTAAAGGATATATCCGGGCGACTAGCTGTGAGGTAAAGTAGACTTCCAATCATGCTGCGATAAAGTTTCTCGTCTACATTATCACTAAGAGATTCACTTCCTAATCCCTTATTGCTAGTTCCCATAGGAGTAGGAAAATCTTTAGAATCTTCTAATCCGAATTTCTTTACCAACTCCTTTGCGTACTTGGATTGACACAGATGGATGCCTTCACCATTTTGTTTCACTTGCAATCCAAGAAAGTATGTCAGTTCGCCCATCATAGACATCTCAAATTCGCTTTCCATGGTTTCTGCGAATTTAGAAGCATCATTATCCTTTGTTGCTCCAAACACAATGTCATCGACATAGATTTGTGCAACAGTGAAGTTATTTTGATAATGCTTCACAAAGAGAGTCCGATCTGCTCCCCCTCGAGTATAGCCCTTCTCCAATAGGTGCTTTGTCAACCTTTCGTACCATGCTCGCGGTGCTTGTTTTAAACCGTAAAGAGCCTTTTTCAAACGAAAAACATGGTTAGGTAGTTTACAGTCTACAAAACCTTCGGTTGAGCCACATAAACTTCCTCATTTAAAAACCCATTTAAAAACGCGCTCTTAACGTCCATTTGAAAGAGTTTTATTTTAAAGTGACAAGCAATAGCGAATAAGATACGAATGGACTCGAGTCTAGCTACAGGGGGGAACGTTTCATCAAATTCTATACCTTCTATTTGAGAGTAGCCTTGAGCAACTAAACGTGCTTTGTTCCTGATGATGGTACCATCCTCATTTTTCTTGTTCTTGAAAATCCATTTAGTACCAATCACATTGTGTTGCTTCGAAGGCGTCGTTAATTCCCAGACTTTGTTGCGTTCAAACTGATGGAGCTCTTCCTGCATTGCTTCAATCCAGTAGTCATCCTGAAGAGCTTCATCGACGTTCTTTGGTTCGATCGTGGAAACATAACATGCGAATCCACAAACCAACTGTCTCCGAGTTTTGACTCCTTCTTGTGGGTCTCCAATGATGTTTGATTCAGGATGATCCTTGGAGATGCGTAACGTTTGTTGTAATGGAGTACTCGGATGGTACATGAGATGATTCCTGCACATCAGATAAGCTTGAAGAACCATTAGATGCATCATTAATATTGGAAGTATTATCATGAGAAGATGCACTTACAGGAGTATCATCATCAAGAGAGGATATCAGGGGTAGATTTATCAGATGCAAATGTGAAAGCTTCATCTACTTTAACATTTATAGTATCTACGATCGTTTTAGATTCCAAGTTAAATACCCGATATGCTCTACTATTTGTAGAATACCCCAAGAAAAATCCCTTCGTCACTCCGAGAGTCAAACTTTCCAAGATTTCACGGTCACGTAAAATGTAACACCGACTCCCGAAGATGCGAAAATATTTGATGTTGGGTTTTCTACACACCATAGTTCATATGGTGTATTTAACGTTCCCGGGCGCAAATAAACTCGATTAATAACATAGATTGCAGTGTTCACAGCTTCAGCCCAAAAATGTAGCGGTAAATTCCGGCTGAAGCATAACACGTGCCATCTCTTGAACAACCCTGTTTTTGCGCTCGACAACACCATTCTGTTGAGGTGTATAGGGTGCTGAGAATTCATGCTTAATGCCGTGGAAGTGCAAAAATCAATGAATTTAGAATTTATGAATTCTCCACCTCTATCACTTCTAACACGAATGATCTTTTCATTCTTTTCAATCATAATACGAAGGCAAATCTCGTGAAAAGAATCAAAGTATCAGCTTTCTCTTTAAAAATGCTACCCATGAATCCGAGAGAAATCATCAACCAATAAGAAAATATACCATTTACCTCCCAAGGATGGTTGACGTGTTGGCCCATAAGATCCATATGCAAAAATTCCAAGGGCGTTTGGTACCGACGTGATTCAAGGATGAGAGAAGAATTCACCTTTGCGTACCCAAACCTTTCAGTTTTGGTGTACGTCGGAAGTGATTGTGAGGTTGATACCTTTGGTGAAGACGTCTTGTTTGATTATCGCTTTTTCCTTGACGCGTCGTCTTGTTTGAGAACTACCGAGCTCTTTTTTCCTTCAAGAATTTGCATTTTGATTTCCGAGGAATCACCCTTTGGTAGTCGTTTGCAAGAATGTGTCTTGAGTTGACGTTTGGCTCCCATCTTGCAATTTCTCCTTATGTGCCCTGCAAAATTACAACGAAAACATACCTTAGTGCTTGACGATCCGAGGAGGGTGAAGTAGGCTTGTTGTCGTTGCTTGTCGTGAATTCCGGTGTCGGAGGAGGAGATACCGACTGAGGCACAAAACTGTCCCAACCGAACTAAAATTGTCTTCAGTTCGATTGTATCCGAGGCCGAACTTGTTTGATTGACCAAGACCAAGAAGCTTATCCAACTTACTCCTTCCTGATGAAAATCGCTGTAAGTCATCCTTGAGTTGGAGAATGGTCTCTGTCATTTCCAATTTTTCCTGTCGAGCCTCGCCGTTGAGCTTCAAGAAGTAATTCGCTTTGTTAACACATATCTATATAATTCTTCTCGAATTGCTCATTGGACTCTTGAAGGGAAACATTTGCTTTTATCAGATTATCCCTTTCCACTTCAAGATCGGTCGAGAGAAGTTACCCTTTTTAGTTCTTCTTCGAGATCCTGCAATCTCCCTCTCAACCCCTTGTTTTGCTTAGCCAGTTTCTTTGAATCCCTCAAAAGTCTATGGTAGGCTAGAGCAAAATCTTCACCTTCCGAATCATCCGATTCATTGTCCGTTGCATTCTTTTCAACAGTGGAGTTGGACAATGAGTCGGATGTACTTGCCATTAAGCACATGAAGGGTGAAGATGTGGACGCGTGGAACGCAGTTGCGTTGTCTTCTTCATCACTTGACGATGACTCATTTGACGATGAGGTGTCATCCCAAGTGACGGCTTGCATCGCCTTCTTCTTAGACGGATTCTTAGTTGGACATTCCGTTGAGATATGGCCGTACCCTCGGCACTTGAAGCATTGGACTTGTCCTTTCTGGCTTTTCTTATCCTTAGAAAAGCCTTCTTGCTTTCTTGACTTGTAACTTGAAGAACCCTTGCCTTTCTTCCACTTTCCGAAGGATGGAGTTTTGCTTGAATTACCCCTTCGAAAATTTCGGCGAAACTTCCTTGTCAAGAGAGCGAGCTGCTTCTCAAAGTCCTCCATAGATAAATTCTCGTCATCGCCTGAGGAGGATGAATCCGCGTCTTCTTCTTTTGTTGTTTTCAAAGCATAACCTGAAGACTTAGAAGAGGATGCCTTTCCCGAAGAATAGTTAGTAGGAAATCATTTCATAAGTTTTAAAGAACCAACTAATTCTTCTACACGGATTTCGTCCGGGTGTTTAATAGTTTCAATGGCTGTAACTTGGAACGAAATCTTTCAGGAAGAGTTCTTAAGATCTTTCTTACAATTTTAAATTCTGGAATCTTCTCTCCCAAGTTAGCACATGAGTTTACGATGTCTTGCAATCGTGTGTAATAGTCTGTGAACGATTCATTTTCTGCCATGAAAATAGAGTCAAACTTGCTCGTAAGCATTTGCAGTTTCTGAATCTTCACAAGGTAGTTCCCTCATGCGTAACTTGAAGAACATCCCAGATTTCTTTCGCAGTCTCACATGCCGAGACGCGAGAGAACTCTGTTGTGATAAGGCATTAAATAAGCATTAATTCCCTTGCCATTGTAAGAAGATATATCAATCTCTTCCTTGGTCCATTTCGACTAGGTTTGATGGGTGCGAACATCACCAATAAAATTCAGTTGGATTAGACCATCCTAATTCAATTGATTGCCACACCGTTCGTGCGATGGAATTAAAAAGGCTTTCAC
>CM055070.1:37274645-37324354 GCA_029204045.2 Tillandsia leiboldiana | reverse complement strand
GAGACGCGCGGTGCCGCTAGGGATCACGCGGAGGGATTTCGCGGACGGCCGGTCGCCGCCCGCGAGCGGCGCGAAAGGAAACCGCGCGGGCCCGCACCCGCGCGGGCACCGCGATGGGCGCCGCGGGGGCCGCACCGGCGCGGGGCGCCGCCGTGCCGCCGCGGGGGGCCCGCACCGGGCGGGCGCCGCACGGGCGCCGCGCGGCCGCGAGCGGTGGCAGAACCCGCGCACGGGCCGACGCGTGGGCTCACACGCGGAGACACGCCGCGCGGTTTCGGCCGCGCGGCTCCGGCTGGGCGTGGCGGACGGCGGCGCCGGGTTCCGGTTTTCGGCGGAACCGGACGGTGTTGGACTTTCCGTCAAAAAGAGTAAATTGGTTTTCGTTTTGGGATATTAGTACACGTTTTTGATTATAGTTTATCCTTGTAGACCTTCTTTAGGTCCCGGTGCGCAGCGGGGATGTGCGCGAAAGACTCAGGTGTTCTGATTTCTCTTCAACTAGGTAGGTACAGTTGTATAGTGCAACAAGTGCAGTAAGGGCATCTATCATCCATAAAAAGTGTTCTTAATATGTCTCACAAAGTAGATGGACTGTTTAACCTTTCGCATGAATGTGTTTCATCTTATATAATAACTGTTGCGGCTGCGGTCGCGGGTGCTAAGTACACGCCGATCTCGGCAAATCTGGTTTCGGTGCTGCACGTACACAGGCGGAATGGCCCCCGCATGGGTGAACTTTTCCGGAGAAGTGGTTCTAAATGACCGTAGTGCCATCCGTGGTGCAGATGGGGACCTTTCACGGTGCTATAGGTACCGCACTAGCACCGTGAAGAGGTTAAAAGCATCATGCAAGAAATGTGATTGTGCACGAGGGGAGCTTCTTGTCTCTCGACAGGTACTCTGGGTTTGGCGCCAACTTAATTATGTTCAAAGTTTAGCGAAAGGTCCGGTGTAATCGGTTGCTCTTCTTTCTTGTCGTTATTTAAACATTACTTTGTTTGTCACTGACTTTACCTACTCCGTGACAGGTGTTACTAGGTGCGTTAGCGGGATGGCGGTGGGTGAGACTGCGTCGCGAGGACCGTAGTCAGGATTCTTGGATTATCTCATTTTCCTTCATGCTTTAATTAGTTATTTGCTTGTGGGAATATTAGTTGTGGACATGTATTCGTTAGCATGTGGATGAGATGTCCTTTTACGTTAGATACTTTTAGTGATGTTTTCAAATGCGGCACGTTTTCATGAAAAAACCAATGATTTCAAAAAGTTTTCCAAAACGAAGTGCCGTGTGGGCACGGGTTTTGCAACCGCTGGTTTATCCTTTCCAAACGGTGAGCGCTTTATAAATTGCTTGAAAAAAAAAAATAGGTGTCGAGGTGGACACCGGTCTCTTAAAACAGTAGTTAACTTAATGTACTCTGATTGGTGCTGTATGTTACTGTATGGTTGATGGTATGGATGATGGATGATGTTGTAAATGAGACGCCGTGCATATACAAAGGAGCTCTGTCCGTTGGCAGAGAGAATTTGTGTATGTGGCGGTCTGGCGCGCACCGTGGATGAGGTTTACGTACTATATAAGAAAAAAAATATATATACGCAATTTCCGCCTTGCTTGACTCAAAAACCCTTGGGGGCGTGACAGATTAAATGTATCAGAGAGGAAAACAACCATAACCATAGTAGACGTGATCCACATCCACAGTGTAAGGTGCCACAAGCGAATTGGACATGAGATAACCAAGGTGTAGGTGCGGTAGTACGTGAGAGTACGGGGAAAAAGGGAATGTAATGTAGGTGCGATAGTAAGACAGGGTGCTAGGGTTATAACCTTAGGATTGACGTGGTTTCTTTGTTTACAGCAGACACGGCTAGGATTCGGCCACCGAGCGCTAACCATTTCTCAATGGACAGGATGGATCCCACAGCCGCAGCCAACCGCTTACTCCGCAACCAGCTACGCGACATAGCAGGGCAATTGCTAACCCTCACTGAGCGCCTATGCCTACTGACTCAAGATTTCGAGGGTGTCGACCACACCCAGCGAGACGCCAGGGACGACGCCTATCGGGGAATGCCACCGGCAGGGTTCCCTACTTTCAACGAAGCGGTTATGTTGGCCCTGCGGGCAGAGCAAGAACTGGCCGAGACACGCGCTCGGCGGAGATATCCCTATCCCAGTCCGATGGAGGACCCCTTCCAGCAGGGCCCGGCACTCAAGCGCCCGAGGACAGAGGGGAACTTTGGAAAGACGATGAGAGGAGAACCCAAACCATTGAGGAGGCCGTGTCCCATATGCAGTGGGGCGCATCAGGTGACGGATTGTCAATGGAGACACGGCCACTGCTACTGATGCGGCAGGCCAGGCCACGCACGCTACGAGTGCCCACGGAAATCGGGCACCACCAGGCCTCCGGCACCGCGACCGGAGGAAACGGAGAGGACTGCTACATCCTTCCGCAAGGGGACCCCGACCAAGAGGACCGAGGAGGAGGACGTCTGGAGAAAGCACGGAAGGATGAACCGACACCAGTGAGGAGCGCGAAACCACCTCAGGGACTGTGCGTAATCTGCGAGGGTGCTCACCCGGTGGCGGAATGTACTTGGAGGTACATTACTGCAATCAATGCGGCTTGCCGGACCACTCTCGTGTCTTCTGCCCTCAGAGGCCCACCCCTGCCGCCGCCACCGCGCCACCACAGCAGAGAGGACCAGAGAGTGCTGCGGCCCCCGTTCAGCCAAAGGATTTGCCGGCGACCAGCAACCCGCAGACTCCTCAGATGTCAAGTCCCTTCCCCAGCACGCCGTACGACGCTGGCCCAAGGGCTGTGGACGGACTCCCCGGGATACTACAGTGGAGGACGCGACGTCCCAGACCTAGTAACGGCAGGTAACTTCTATTTTTTTCCTCCTAGATTAGGAGCACCGGTTACACCTTAGCCTGCTACCCCAGTTAGACTCTCTCTCTCTCTCTCTCTTTCCTCCTGCCGTCCCCTTCCCTGACCCCGAAAAACGCCTAGTGCGGTTCGGGGGGGGGAATCCATAGGTACTAGGCGAAGCTTTCCCCGGCCGATGTACGCGGGCGGGCTTCGAATCATAGGAGAACCTTGTGTACTCGAGGCCCGTTAAGGGCCATGCAAGAAATAAATAGGCTCCACCCTATGCCTTGCAGTCGAGAACCCAATGGGCCGTTAGGTAGTTCAGGGCCGCTCCCAGATGAGGTTCAGCGGTCCCGTGGTAAGGGAATTTCCGGATGTATTTCTGGCGGAGCTCCCCGGAATGCCGCCGGAACGAGAGGTCGACTTCCCTATTGAGTTGCTTCCCGGCACCAAACCCATCACCAAGGCACCGTACAGGATGGCCTTCGCGGAGTTGAAAGAACTCAAGGCATAGTTGGAGGACCTTTGGATAAGGGTTTTATCAGACCTAGCGCGTCACCTTGGGCGCGCCCGTCCTGTTCGTGAGGAAGAAGGACGGAAGTCTCCGGTTGTGCATCGACTACCGGGAGATAAATAAGGTCACCGTTAAGAACAAGTACCCCCTGCCAAGGATCGACGACCTCTTCGACCATTACAGGGGGCGATGGTGTTTTCAAAGTTTGACCTGCAGTCGGGCTATCATCAGCTCCGGGTTAAGGGGGAGGACATCCCCAAAACGGCTTTCCGGACTCGCTATGGCCATTACGAATTTACGGTGATGCCATTCGGGCTCCCAAATGCCCCGGCGGTGTTCATGGATATGATGAATAGGGTATTCAAACCCTTCCTGGATTTATTCGTGGTGGTCTTCATCGACGATATCCTCATCTACTCGTACAGACGAAGAACATGAAGAACATCTGCGCACTGTCCTCCAGACCCTACGGGAACAGAAACTCTACGCCAAACTCAAAAAGTGTGAGTTTTGGCTCCGTGAGGTCGGTTTCTTGGGGCACGTAATCTCGGCGACTGGAGTCACGGTGGATCCGAAGAAGATAGATTCGGTGACGGACTGGCCCCAACCGACAACAGTGACAGAGGTTCGAAGCTTCCTGGGATTGGCCGGGTATTACCGGCGCTTCGTGGAGGGTTTCTCCAAGATAGCCGCCCCCTTAAACCGTTTGACTAGAAAGCGGGAAAAGTTCATCTGGACGGACAAATGCCAAAGGAGCTTCGAGGAGCTCAAGGGTAGATTGACGCGAGCCCCGATTCTCGCCTGCCAGAACCAGGGGAGGATTATGAAGTTTTTGTGATGCGTCGCGAAACGGACTGGGTGGAGTACTCATGCAACGGGGAAAGGTTATAGCCTATGCGTCAAGGCAGCTCAAGGAGTATGAGCGGAATTACCCCGTGCACGATTTGGAACTCGCAGCGGTGGTGTTCGTCCTCAAGCTTTGGAGACATGTCACGCCCGGGGGTCTCGCTCAGCGGAAAAGAAAGGTTGTTTGATTGAGTCCCTTAATTTTTTTTTTTTGAAATTCAGTCTTCCCCGGCACGTGCCCAGACCCGCCGCATATACAGATTTACTCGAAAATCGGGCAGAGTCTCCTCTGTATATGCACGGCGTCGCGGCTATTACAACATCTCAACTCAAGCATTCAGTTAATCACAACAGTTTGAGTATTCAATCAACAATGTAAACTAAACAGAGTGCCCGCCGCCAATCAAGTTGAAAGGATAAACTCACAGTTTTGAAAACAGGCCCACACGACCCAAGGTTTTGAAAACGGTTTGGAAAGATGCCATAAATCCACAAGGTTTGGAAACAGGTCCACACGACCCGAGGTTTTGAAAACGGTTTAGAAATCTCATAAAACCACAGGGTTTGAAAAAGCGGGCCCACACGACCCCGTATTTTTGAAAGATAGTTTTCGAAGTTCCTTTTTCTTTTCTAGTTACTTTGCTTTGGAAAAACGGCCAAACGGGCGAATAAAAGAAGCATAAAACCAAATCCGAACACCGGGAATCAACATCCACACCGACCCCACAAGGGTATCGCGAACCACACCGTAGTCAACAGTACCAAATGAAATGCAAGGAATAAGTAAAGGGGATACAGACTAGGGCTCCTCACAGCCGACCACTCCCGTCTCGACCTCACCGCCGTCTACCGCTCACCCCTGGAAGAACCTGTCACGGAGTGGGTAGTCAGCGACATGCGATAATAATAAAAAGCAGGAAAGAAAGCCAAACCCAACAGTAAAACTATCCGGAGCAACCACTCGACTTACTGGAAGAGTGACATGCGAACACATGTAACACCTGCAACATCTGTAATGCCTATAACACCTATACACCTTGATCCCGTCGGGCACCTATCCCGACGGATCGCACCGCTCACACCTTGGGGCACCTGACCTCGTCGGACACCTATCCCGACAGGTCGCACCCTTTTCCCCCACCTTTTGATGCCTCAAACCCCACACCTACGGGGGCCCCCACCACGTCACCTTGTGGGTTAACACGGGTCGAAGACCGCTTTCCCGGAAAAGAGCACCCATTGCGGTGGCCAGACCGCGGGTGCGCGTGTCGCAACCACGAGCACAAAAACCCGGATACAGGATAATATCACAAACATAGAGACCGTCAGCATTAGTAATACGAATATGCAGTTAAACAACTGTCCAAGAATACCGAGTCTATACTTGGTCTCAAAGGAACCCACCTCTTTCGTCGTCGCGCTGCTGGTCGACCTCAGGTTCTTTCGCGTCTCGGTGTGCCTGCCCGGACCTACACGAACCTGTCACACCGGAGTTAGTAACTCCAACTTCCCGAAAGGTACACTAAAGTAAAAGGGACGCGGAACACCCAACCCTCCCGGTCGATCACGGGGCACGCCCCGCCGATTCGGCAAAGATGGCGGCGTCCCCGGGCGAGGCCAACAACACGGACGGCTCCGGCTCCCGCGGAACCCACCGGCCCCTCCCCCTCCTTGCTGCCCGCATGAAAGGCTGCCCGCAAGTGCGGGCGCGCGCTTGCGCCCGGCCCCGCGCGGCTGGGCAGCGGCCTGCCCGCATGCGGAGGTTGCCCGCATGCGGGGGTGCGCGCCCCCAGCCCCGCGCGGCTGGGTGGTAGCCCACCCGCATGCGGGGTTGCCCGCATTCGGGGCTGCGCGCCCCCAGCCCCGCGCGGCTGGGTGGCAGCCTACCCGCATGCGGGGTTGCCCGCATGCGGGGCTGCGCTCCCCCCAGCCCCGCGGCTGGGCGGCAGCCCGCCCGCATGCGGGAGGTGCCCGCATGCGGGGCTGCGCGCCCCCAGCCCCGCGCGGCTGGGCGGCAGCCCGCCCGCATGCGGGTTTGCCGCATGCGGGTTTGCCCGCATGCGGGGCTGCGCGCCCCCAGCCCCGCGCGGCTGGGCGGCAGCCCGCCCGCATGCGGGAGTTGTCCGCATGCGGGGGGTGCGGCCCCCAGCTCCGCGCGGCTGGGCGGCATGCTGTCCGCATGCGGGCGTTTCCCGCATGCGGCTCCGCGCGCGCCGGACTCCGGCGATGCCATCGCCCCTCCTCCCCCCCCCCTCGTCCGCTCCAATCAAGAAACGAAACAAGAAAAGCAAGAAAAATAAACCCTAACATGCTCACCTCGGTTGCCGGAGGGAAGGGTGATCCGATCCTGCGAGTTCGGCTACAAGGGATGTGAGGTCGTCTCCCTCTCCTTTCTTGGTCTCGCCGCTTGGATCCTCCGCACGATCGGTGAGGAAGAGGGTACGGTTGGGGGGGGGGGGGGGGGAAGGGTCTGCTCCTCGTCCGCGCTCGGGTGTCGTACCCTAAAGTGAGGGGAGTTGATATAGATATTACGTCGCGCATGCGATCAGAAAAAAAGGAAAGGAAATGAACCCGTTTCAAGTCAAAATAAACCAAAACCAAAAGGTCGGGTTCGAACCGGGTTCCGGTCTGCCTGGTACCCCGCGTTGGTCGCCAGAACCAACCGCCACCTTCTGGAATTTATTCCGGGAGATTCCGGAGTCGGAATCCAAAACCGATTTCGCCGGCGGATCTCCGTTTCGCGAGCTTTATTGACTAAAAATACTCGCCAGCCCCCGACGATCTGTCCAGAAACAAGAATTATTAGTCCCCCCTCCCGGACCCCCGAAACGAAGCGGCGAAATAGGGAACCCAAAGTGTCCCAAGAACGGAACCACAGTATTTTAAACCAGCGGATACTAACACCACTCACCTTTAAAAACGGAGTTTCGTCCTCGAAACTCAATCCTGGTTCGCGGTGAAAAGATAGGGATAGCCCTCCCTCATCTTGGATTCCAGCTCCCACGTCGCTTCCCGCTCCTCGTGGTTGCTCCGAGCACCTTTACGTAGGGGATGACTCGGTTTCGGAGTGCCTTGCTCTCTCTTGCTAGGATTCGCACCGGGGCTTCCTCGAAGCTTAGATCCTCCTTCAGTTCGAGTGTCGAGACGTCCAGGACATGCGTTGGGTCGGGGAGGTATTTCTTGAGCATCGAAACGTGGAACACGTCGTGGATCCGGCTGAGGTTCGGCGGTAGGGCGAGGCGGTAAGCCACTGGGCCAAATGCGCTCCAGGATCTCGAACGGCCCCACAAACCGTGGGCTCAGCTTGCCTTTCAGCCCGAAGCGTTTGATTCCTCTGGACGGCGAGACCCGCAGAAACACGTGTTCTCCCACCTGGAATTCTAGGTCCCGGCGTCTCCGATCCGCGTAGCTCTTTTGCCGGCTCTGGGCGGTCAGTAGGCGTTTCTTGATAGGCGTACCTTCTCTTCAGTTTCTTCCACCAAGTCGGGTCCCAAGAACTTCCGTTCTCCCAAGTCGTCCCAACAGATCGGGGATCGGCAGCGTCTGCCGTACAAGGCCTCGTAGGGTGCCATCTGGATGCTGGCCTGGTAGCTGTTGTTGTAGGCGAATTCGACGAGGGGCAGGTAACGCTCCCAACCGATCCCCCAATCTAGCACACAGGCTCGCAGGCAGGTCCTCCAGCGTCTGTATCACCTCGCTCCGACTGTCCGTCCGTTTGGGGGTGGAAGGCCGTGCTGAACTGTAATTTGGTCCCCAAGGCCTGCTGTAGGCTCTGCCAAAACTTCGAAACAAACGTGTGTCTCTATCCGATGTATCGATGCCGGCACTCCATGCAGTCTCACAATCTCGCTGAGGTAGACTTGGGCTAATCGCTCTCTGGTCCAGATTGTGTGAATGGGCAGGAAGTGCGCTGACTTGGTTAGCCGGTCAAACAATGACCCAGATTGTGTCGTGCCCCTGCTGTGAACGTGGGAATCCAGTGACGAAGTCCATGGTGATCTGATCCCACTTCCACTCCGGTACGGGTAATGGTTGTAGCTTTCCCGCCGGCCGCTGATGCTCTGCCTTTATCTGCTGACAAACCAGGCAATGTGCAACGTGACGAGTCACATCCCCCTTCAGCTTGGGCCACCAGAAAGTCTGCTTGAGGTCCCTGTACATCTTTGTACCCCCCGGATGTGCCGCATAAGGGGCGCGGTGTGCCTCAGCTAGGATTTCCTCCTTCAATTCCGGGGTATCCGGCACCCAGATCCGCCCGCGGAACCGTAAAGTGCCGTCCTCTTCCACGGAAAAGTCACCTCCTTGATCCGGCGAGATCTTGTCTCGTATGAGCTGCAAGTACGAGTCCGCCTGTTGTCCCCCTCGAATTCTCTCGAACAGCGTCGGCTTTACCACCAAGGCCAACAGCTGTGCGACTGTGCCCATTGGTACCACCTCCAACTTCAATCGCGAGAACTCCGCGATCAAGGTGCTCTGCTCAGTTATCGCGCGTGCCGTCGCCTCTTCTGGTTGCCCCTTCCTGCTCAAAGCGTCCGCCACTACGTTTGCTTTCCCGGGGTGGTACTGGATCGTTAGATCGTAGTCCTTCAATAGCTCGAGCCACCGCCTCTGTCGCAGGTTTAGTTCCTTCTGGGTGAACAGGTACTTAAGGCTTTGGTGGTCAGAGAAACGTTACAGTGGACACCAAAGAGGTAGTGTCTCCATAACTTCAAAACAAAGACCACTGCAGCCAGTTCCAAATCGTGTATCGGATAATTCTTCTCGTAGTCTTTCAGCTGCCTGGAAGCATAGGCTATTACTTTTCCCTGTTGCATCAATACACCCCCAAGGCCGATCCTCGATGCATCGCAGTACACTTCATAATCCTCTTCGGGTGTTGGTAGTACGAGAATTGGTGCCCTGGTTAGCCTTCTTTAAGTTCTTCGAAGCTCTCCTGGCATTGTGTCGACCACACAAACTTTTCTCCTTTCCTAGTCAACCGGTTCAGGGGGGCGGCTATCTTCGAGAAGCCCTCGACAAAGCGTCGGTAGTACCCAGCGAGGCCCAAGAAACTGCGGATCTCCGTTACCGTAGTTGGCGGCTGCCAGGCTGTCACGGATTCCACCTTCTTGGGATCCACGGCGATTCCTTTTGCCGAGATCACATGTCCTAAAAAAAACCACCTCGCGTAGCCAGAACTCGCACTTCTTGAGCTTAGCGAACAACTCGTGGTCCCTGAGGGTCTGGAGGATCATCCGCAGATGCTGTTCGTGCTCCCCGTCGGTGGGTGAATAGATCAGTATGTCGTCGATGAAGACCACCACGAACCGATCTAGGAAGGGCTTAAAAATTCGGTTCATCAAATCCATGAAGACGGCGGGGGCGTTCGTAAGCCCGAAGGGCATAACTGTAAATTCGTAGTGGCCATACCGGGTCCGGAAGGCGGTCCTTGGAATGTCCTCGTTTCGAACCCGAAGCTGATGGTAGCCCGATTGCAGATCAATCTTTGAGAAGACCGTCGCTCCCCCGCAGCTGGTCGAAGAGATCGTCGATTCTGGGCAGGGGGTACTTGTTCTTCACTGTAACTTGTTTATCCCTCTGTAGTCGATGCAGAGTCGTAGGCTTCCGTCCTTCTTTCGCACAAAGAGTACCGGTGCGCCCCAGGGTGACACACTCGGTCTGATGAACCCTTTGTCCAAGAGATCCTCCAGCTGCGCCTTGAGCTCTTTCAACTCCGCGAAAGCCATTCGGTACGGCGCCTTCGTAATCGGCTGCGTGCCCGGTAGCAGTTCAATCGGGAACACCACCTCTCGCTCGGGGGGCATCCCGGGTAATTCCGTCGGGAAAACATCGGGAAAGTCCCGCACTACCGGGATGTCTGACGGCACCCCCGAGGGTTGGGCGGCCATGTCTACCGATGCCAAGTAGGCCACACACCCACCTTCCACCAACCTCCTGGCTCGTGCCGCCGAGATGACCGCTGGGAAGGAGATGCTCTTGCACGCCAAATACGCGTTCTTAGGGAAGCTGGGTTCTTGAAGCTGCACCATCCGTTTCTCGCAGTCGATGAGCGCCTGGTACCTTGAGAGCCAATCCATGCCCAAAACAATGTCGTACTCCTTCAGGGGAATTACCACCAAGTCCCAAGGGCAAGGCAGTCGCCCTAACATAATTGGGCAGGTGGCCACTAAGCTGGTCGCCTCCAGTGTCCCACCCGCTGTCTGGACCGTTAATCGGTTTTGGAGAGGTGTCTCCCCAAGGTCATGCATAAACACGTAATCACAAGAAATGAACGAGTGTGTTGCTCCGGTATCAAAGAGGGTTCTAGCTCGGGAATTTGAAACAGAAGTAATACCTGCAAGCATGTCCTCCGGCCGGTCCGCCTCTTGGTGGGTCATTGAATACACTCGCCCTCCCGGTTGAGGTTGCCTTGTCTCCTCGCGACGCGCTGCCGGAGGCCTAGAGGTCGACCCCATAGGAGCTTTCCCCCGCCCTGAGAACTGTGTAGAAGGCGTGGATGCAGTAGAGGAGGCTGATCCCAAGGTTAAGGGGCAGTTGCGGCGGAAGTGCCCCTGCTTGCCGCAACGGAAGCAATGATCGACTCTCTGGGGGCAGTCCAGCACTTGATGTGTCCCCCCGCAGATTACGCAAGGCCTGTCCCCCGGCCTCGGTCCTCCTGCAGGTGCGCTCCGGGTCCCCGACTGTGGTCTCCACCGCTTGGGGGGCCGGTTCCCACTGTAAGAACCCCCCCCAGCGTACGGTTGTTGCCGCTTCTTTTCCTCGTGCCGTACCGGGGCCTCCCTCTTGGCGCGTGTAACTGCGAACCCGCGCTCGACCACCGTGGCCCGGTCGACGACTTGTTGGAACGTGTGCAAATCGGCCGCCTGTACCACCTGGAAGATATCGCTCCGTAATCCATCCACGAAAAGTTGCGCCTTGTGGGCCTCGTCCCTTATGACGAAAGGGACGCAGTTCGCCAATCGCACAAAATCGCGCTGATATTCCATAACCGTCTTGCTCCCCTGCTGGATGTGATTTAAGTCGTCCTCCAGTTTCTTTTTGACGCTGTTGGTAAAGAAAGCCCCAAACAGCTCCTGCTTAAACGTCGTCCATGATGGCAGCACGGTGCCCTTGGTTGGGTCGGGGCGCACCGTCTTCCACCATAAACGGGCATTTCCCCCCAGGCAGTGGACCGCTAGGGGAACCCGCTCACAGTCCTCCATGAGCAAGTCTTCAAAAAGCTTTTCCATCGATCCAACCCAATCCTCGACGACCCAAGGGTCGGTCGTTTCTCCCTCGAACACGGGTGGATCATATTTCTTGAAATCCGCCAGGTTGGCTCGTACCCGCTCCCGCTCTGTTAGTGAAGCTGCCCCCTCCCCCGGTCACTCACGTCCTACACCCCTATGTCCTACACATTTCATTTACTCGAAGCTACGTGTGGTATTACCGTGGATGTTGGACCCTAACTGTTGTGATTAAAAGAAAACCTCTCTGATACCATCTTAATCTGTCACGCCCCGGGGGTCTCGCTCAGCGGAAAAGAAAGAGTTGTTAGTTTGAAACCCCCTTCTTTTTTTGAAATTCGGTCCTCCCCGGCACGTGCCCAGATCCGCCACATATACAGATTTACTCGAAAATCGGGCAGAGTCTCCTCTGTATATGCACGGCGTCGCGGCTATTACAACATCTCAACATAAGCATTCAGTTAATCACAACATATCGACATTCAACCAACATTGCAACTAAATAGAAAGCCCGTCGCCAGTCAAGTTGAAAGGATAAACTCACAGTTTTGAAAACAGGTCCACACGACCCAAGGTTTTGAAAACGGTTTGGAAAGATGCCATAAATCCACAGGGTTTGGAAACAGGTCCACACGACCTGAGGTTTTGAAAACGGTTTAGAAATCCCATAAATCCACATGGTTTGGAAAACGGGTCCACACGACCCCATATTTTTGAAAGATAGTTTTCGAAGTTCCTTTTTCTTTTCTAGTCATTTTGCTTTGGAAAACGGCCGAACGGGAATAATAAAAGAACCATAATATCGAATCCAAAACACCGGTAATCAACATCCACACCGACCCCACAAGGGTATCGCGAACCACACCGTAGTCTACAGTACCAAATGAAATGCAAGGAAAAGTAAAGGAGATACAGACTAGGGCTCCTCACTGCCCGACCACTCCTGCCTCGACCTCACCGTCGTCTACCGCTCACCCCTGGAAGAACCTGTCACGGAGTGGGTAGTCAGTGACACGATACAATAATGATAAGCAAGAAAGAAAAGCCAAACCCAACTGTAAGACTATCCGGAGCAACCACTCGGCTCACAAGACGAGTAACACGTGAACACCTGCAATACCTGTAATACCTGTAGCACCTATGCACCTTGATCTCGTCGGGCACCTACCCCGACAGATCGCACCGCTCACACCTTGGGGCACCTGACCTCGTCGAACACCTACCCCGACGGGTCACACCTCTCCCCCCCCTTTTGATGCCTCAAACCCACACCTACGGGGGCCCCCACTACCTCACCTCGTGGGTTAACACGGGTCGAAGACCGCTTTCTCGGAAAAGAGCACCCTTTGCGGTGGCCAGACCGCGGGTGCGCGTGTCGCAATCACGAGCACAAAAACCCGAAATACAGGATAATATCGCAAACATAGAGACCGTCAGCATTAGTAATACAAATATGCATTTAAACGACTAACACAGAACACCGAGTCTATACTTGGTCTCAAAGGAACCCACCTCTTTCGTTGTCGCGCTGCTGGTCGACTTCAGGCTCTTTCGCGTCTCGGTGTGCCTGCCCGGACCTACACGAACCTGTCGCACCGGAGTTAGTAACTCCAACTTCCCGAAAGGTACACAAAAGTAAAAGAGACGCGGAACACCCAACCCTTCCGGTCGATCACGGGGCACGCCCCGCCGATTCGGCAAAGATGGCGGCGTCCCCGGGCGAGGCCAACAACGCGGACGGCCCCGACTCTCGCGGAACCCACCGGCCCCTCCCTCTCCTTGCTGCCCGCATGCAGGGCTGCCCGCAAGTGCGGGCGCACGTGCACTCGGCCCGCGCGGGCTGTGCGGGCGCGCTGCCCGCACCCGCGGGTGCGCACTTGCGCCCGGCCCCGCGCGGCTGGGCAGCGGCCCGCCCGCATGCGGAGGTTGCCCGCATGCAGGGCTGCGCGCCCCAGCCCCGCGCGGCTGGGCGGCAGCCCGCCCGCGTGCGGGAGGTGCCCGCATGCGGGGCTGCGCGCCCCCAGCCCCGCGCGGCTGGGCGGCAGCCCGCCCGCGTGCGGGAGGTGCCCGCATGCGGGGCTGCGCGCCCCCAGCCCCGCGCGGCTGGGCGGCAGCCCGCCCGCGTGCGGGAGGTGCCCGCATGCGGGGCTGCGCGCCCCCAGCCCCGCGCGGCTGGGCGGCAGCCCGCCCGCGTGCGGGGCTGCGCGCCCCCAGCCTCGAGCGGCTGGGCGGCAGCCCGCCCGCATGCGGGAGTTGCCCGCATGCGGGGGTGCGGCCCCCAGCTCCGCGCGGCTGGGCGGCATGCCGTCCGTATGCGGGTGTTTCCCGCATGCGGCTCCGTGCGCGCCGGACTCCGGCGATGCCATCGCCCCTCCTCCTCCCACTCGTCCGCTCCAATCAAGAAAACGAACAAGAAAAAAAACAAGGAATAAAACCCTAACGTGCTCACCTCGGTTGCCGGGGGGGGAAAGGGTGATCCGATCCCGCGAGTTCGGCTACAAGGGATGTGAGGTCGTCTCCCTCTCCTTCCTTGGTCTCGCCGCTTGGATCCTCCGCACGATCGGTGAGGAAGAGGGTACGGTTGGGGGGGGGAAGAAAAAGTCTGCTCCTCGTCCGCGCTCGGGTGTCGTACCCTAGCGTGAGAGGAGTTGAGATAGATATATAAGCCCGAGCGATCAAAAAAAAAGGAAAGGAAATGAACCCGTTTCAAGTCAAAATAAACCAAAACCAAAAGGTCGGGTTCGAACCGGGTTCCGGTCTGCCTGGTACCCCGCGTTGGTCGCCAGAACCAACCGCCACCTTCTGGAATTTATTCCGGGAGATTCCGGAGTCGGAATCCAAAACCGATTTCGCCGGCGGTCTCCGTTTCGCGAGCTTTATTGACTAAAAATACTCGCGAGCCCCGACGATCTGTCCAGAAACAAAGAATTATTAGTCCCCCCTCCCGGACCCCCGAAACGAAGCGCGAAATAGGGAACCCAAAAGTGGTCCCAAGAACGGAACCACAGTATTTTAAACCAGCGGATACTACAGTTGGTCTCAGTCAACTTGAATAACATCCATTAGGTCGGGTTCCACCGCCGCCCCTACGGCTCGAACAAAGCGACCCAAGAAGGTATGCTTCTGCAGCTACAACTTGTACCTCAATAACTTGGCATACCGCTTCATCCACACGGGCATGGTAGCACATCCACAAAGTGCTCCTCGTGCTCCAAGTCACTCTGGGAGTAAATCAAAATATCCTCGGAAAACACCACTCCCAGTCCGTCCAAGTACAACTGGGACATACAATCCCTCAGATCTTGAAGTCCACAGGGCATTCGTCATTCCATTGGGCCTCGCTAACAACTCATAATGCCACCACCGTGTCCAAAACGCCATCTAGGCGAAGTCCTCGGCTGTCTAACTCCAAGTGGGTACTCGCATCATACACCAACTGCCGGAGTATAATTCCATCATAAGGTCCTGGATACCATAAAAGGACCCTCACATTCGTGTATCAATGACGTGGCATCACCACTGTATACCAATGGCGTGGCACTAGGTCAAACAGACCCCTCGATCCATCGGACCCTGCAACAGTGCCATCGGGTCTCTCTCAGCTCCACCGGCGATATCCAATGAGGTGCTGTCCAGGGTGGCGCGGTTCCTCGAACCACGTCAAACGCACTCTCTATCTCCCTAACCGGCGGCATTACCAACAACTAAGGTGAAATCACACACGGGATCTCGCGGGCAGCAGAGATATCCCTGAGTCCCGGTGCCGCCGTAAGCACCTCTCACCCTGTCGCTAAAACCAGAGTGCTCTAACAACCCCAACGAGCATGCCTCCAATTGCCCGCCTTGCCGAAGATCAAAGTCCTCTCTTGCTGCAGTCGAACATCCTGTGGCATAGTGCCCAACAATCTCAAGCATAAGGTCAAAACACCTAATTGCTATAATTTCCAATAATTCTGCCGGTATCTCGCGGTCTCGGCCGCACTGGACATGATCCAAAAGCCTCCTCCACGTGCACAGCAACAACAGGAACCTGTACCTCTAGCGCACGTGGTAACAAATCTGCCTCTAACCCATGTAAGAGTGGAACATGCTCTAACTCCGACTACCATGGTGAAATCCCACCTGCGACACTCAATCCACTACCGTGGCGCCCTCCACCCGGGCGGCACAGATTCATCCGCTCAAGGCAAGTGGTTGTCGCTCAATCTGCCTGAAAATCAGGACTATCACTAGGAAGCACGACCTCTGTCTCTGATCACATTGAGGCGACGAATAAGGTCCTCCGTAGATAACAAATCCACGCTATCGCTGCGCCACTCAAATAAAAATACTGAGGTTGCCTTCGGGGTCCACCCGACCTCTGACATCTCAGGAACTCGTTATCCAGGAAAAGAAATTAGACATGCCCCTGCCGGCCGATCTGTCCTCCATCATCCGGCGCCAAGCGCCAAAATCCAGAACTCACCTCTGGCGGCTGATCCCTATCCAAAGGAACTGCAATGCCACGCTCCATACATAATGCCTGCTCCAACGAGGCGTCTAAATCTACAATGGAGGGACTGAATAACAGAAAGGTGTCCTGGCGCAATCCACTCCCAGTCTCATATATCCTATGCGCCTTGTCCCTCGAATCTGGAGCGCGCAGTTCAACAACTGCATACACTCTCAAGCACAGGGAGGCTCTCAATTAATCACCCCATCACCACCAGCCGCGACTCTGCCTCCAAAGGCTCCAAACTCAATCTTACGAGTCGGGGTGGTTCATCTGCCAAATATGGCTCAATAGGTCGATCATGTCCCACAGCTCACCAGCTGTCAACCATCCACCCTGCCTCGGCGCCTCGACACTAAACATTGGCACGGAGGGGGCTACTCAGTGCTCCGACAACTGTGTCACCAAGACCAGCTGCTCCCTCAGCCGCTGACAAGCCTCAGACAATCCTGTCATCTGGGTCCGGGGTTCTCTGACCTCAATCCAGGTATCCGGCCCAAAACCAACTGCTCAAGCTCAACAGCTATGACAGGATGCACACGGGTCAAAACCCAGCGTCGGGGAGACACCGCTCGCCACGACGAAACAACGAAACAGCACACAACAACACTCGACCCAATCCAGCGAAAGTCTAAAGCATGTCACCCGTTCCACAGCATTATGTTGTCTGCAGCCAACATAATCACTTAGGAGAATAAACATGCCAATCACTCCTCCCGTCCCTTGGGAGAGGTATAAAACTCAATCAGGACTCTCGCTAAAAAAATCACGACTCTCACAAAGTCAACCAAGGGTCAAACCATAAGCCTAGGGTTTCTAAGTCTACCATGACCTACAACCTAGGCTCTGATACCACTCTAATCTGTCACGCCCCGGGGTCGAAACTGCGACCCGGGCCCGCCAAACAGATCCGCCGCCTATGCCAACCTGCATAGGCGAAGCGTCCTACCTGCAAGAAAAGTACTATAACTAAACAGATATCAGAGCTATAAATAAAAATCTGCTGTAACTAAAATCAATCACTGTACAACTGGAAATAAAACAACACTGTCTGCCTCCCAAAATAATAATAATACAATATCCTCAAGTACAAGCTCTAAACCCAACCGGGAGGTAACTCCAATATACAACAGTGTACAGTCTCTCAATACAAAATATCCTCACTACAATAGTCTCTCAAAAGAGGAAAAAGAAACAACTAATCCACTGATGATCTCCTCTGAAGGGTACCGCTACTCTCCAACGACGGGTAGGGATCTAGCTCGCGACTCCCTCGCACGATCAACATCCGCAGAGTCGGCAACACCCGCTAAGACTCTGCAAAACAAAGGAGAGGAGAGGAAAAAGGGGGGGGGAACCCCCAAAGGGTGTGAGAACTACACCAAAAAGGGAGTTCTCAGTGGGTACCACCGCCAGACCCGACGGTCTGCCCACCAAGTCCTCAAGAGACAAAAACTAACCCAAGTCATAAGACTGAAATGAGTAGGCTGGAGACTCTCGACAGCTACCCTGCCCCTAACTAAAGGCAAAAAGGGGGAGAACCAAACAGTGGTATGCAACCACTAGCACATGAAGTGCACCATCGACCCAATCGAGCTGACTGCCACATCTGGTCCAGTCAAACCTGCATCCACCTACAACCACCTCCCGCTGACAGGCAGGAATTACGTAGGGCGTCCAAACGGACTAGCTCGCTATCGAGTAGAGGATCATGCAGGCTATGGTCAAAATCCACGCTCTCTCTCAGAACGGATAGAATCATGATGCTCAACCTCTCACACGGCGGTCAAAGTACTCGCAACGACACGGGACCACCGTCAACCAGACGGCTCTCAACAGTACTATCACTGGTCTACTACCAGTCTGCACTCGGCCCCCAGGCACAAGTGTAACAATAAAAGTATTTGACCGAAATGAACTCAATCGAATGAACCGGTATAAAACCCGGTACTGCCTGCTCTGTCACCAATCTCCCGAACTCAGTATCTCCACTGTCCAAATGACCGGAACCCAACACGGTCTGACCGGCACCCGACACGGTCTGATCGGAACCCAACACGGTCTGACCGGAACCCAACACGGTCTGAAGCCTACTCCGGAGCGGCACTCGAGGGGAGCTACCCACACGAGTAAAGCATCTCTGTCATCAATGTCACCAGTATCTCTAAACAGCAGGACTTGATCATCAATCTGATCAAAGTGGGAAAACTCAACCACCAAGGAAAGACCCGACCTCAATCGGATGCAACTGAACGATAAGTGGGAAACTCCATCCACTAAAGAAAACTGATACCCAATCAGGTGCATAGAGAAACATCCGGTCAACCGCCCAATATCCGCGGTTGCCGCAAAGCCCCACAACTAAGCCAACCTGTCCCAGACACGAAGTCCTGACTACCCTATCCAGACCCCTGCTCGAACCCGAGCAACACTGTCCACTTGACTAGCAAAGGCGGAGAAAGGAAAAGCATGGTTTCTCCTAAGTCAAGTTCCCATAAGTAGTGCAGCAGTAAAAGATGGCCTAACTACATGACCATACAAGCATGCAAAAGTCCTCAAGGAAATAAAGGGGGGGGGTAAAGCATAATAATAGATCCTTTAGGAATAAACAACATGCCGGAATCCCAAAACTAGACCTGTCCACAATTCAAGGTTCAACAATAGAACGATCATAATAACTCCTCATAGTACAAATCCGCACATAGCTACGAAATCCTGTCCCAAAGCATAAACCAACCACATGAAAGGCTATGTGCTAACATGGCATGTTACATAATCTCATAGGGTAACATTATCCTAGGTAAGCTTACACTAGTCATCACATAGATGTCCAAGTCATGCAAGTCCTCAATATACCTCATAAATACTATTCTTGCAATCATTTATACAAATATCATTATCAAGCTTACCTACTTACCAACATAAACCATGTACCCTAAACATGCATGCATCATTCATAGAGGGGTGACATCCCCACAAGTGCACTTATATTTGCCACAACATATTCATTGCCTTAAACAGTTACTGATAATAAGCTTACCCACCTGAAGCGCTTAAACCAAGGCAAACCTGAAGTCGGTGAAGTGGGTAGACGCCCAGGGTCCAAAATCTGCCAACATAACACCCTCGGTACAAGTCGCGCAAGCCTTGGCTCCAAACAACTGAAAACACCCTTGAGTACATCAATAAGGCTCAACATTACACTTTTATTCCAAAATTAACCAAGTATACACAATCTGAAAATCAGTCCCAAAGTCGTGCTTATTTTACCTGCCGAAAGTGCCCAGAAAAATCCAACAAAAATACCACAGCAATCCTCGCGTTGATACCTTCGAAACGAGTACCTGCACGTCCAATTCCGAGCCCCGTAGGCCGAGTTACAAATTCCACAGTACAGGTGCGCAAAACCACACAGCAACATAACTGTAATCCCATTTACAGATAAGGGGAAGAACATATACCTTCGGGCAAAACTCAGAAAAATCCAATAAAAATACTGTGATATTCCTTGCACCGAGTAGATGAAAAAAGTGTATAAGCACGTCGTCAAACGATGCCCGGTTGCGGAGATAACGCCGAAATACCAAGCCGCTGTCCAAATCCCCTTCACAGAAATGGGGTCACAGTAAGCTCGAACAAACACCTCGAAAAGCGCGAAATGAGGGAAAGATGAAAATACCAAGATCGTAGATCTGTCCGTCGCGAATCCAGCGGCGAAGAAATCACGCGAAAAGGTGGTCGGAGTAGGCCGGGGGAGCTCGCGCACCGAAACGCGACGAAGGGGAACCCAAAAGGACGAGCGTCGCGCCGCGCCGTAAAAATGGAAACCTCGATAAGCGTGCCACCAAAAATCCCAAAACTTTGCAGAAGGATGCAGCCAAACTCGGGGATCATCTTTGCTGAAGGCACCCAGGCAAGAGGAGGCTCGGAAATGGCGGAAAAAGGGGAAAGAAGGAGGCTCGGATCACTTTTATAGGCTGCAGAAATAATTGAAGAAATACCGGATATGTCCCAATTTCCGGGCGCAGGGAACTTTCGGGCGCGCACTGTAGCAGCCCGAAATCCCCGCGCGCGAGCACTGTAGCCGCCCGAATCCACCCTGGGCCTCCACGTCGCCCGCCAAACAGGCGACAGCAACCCCCGCCGCTCCCCGCGCGACACGTGGCGCCCCCCAGACGCCGACACGTGTCCACCCCAAGCGCGGGAACCGCCCGACAACGCGCCCACGTGCGCTCTGCGCCCGCCGCCTGCGCCTCTGCGCGCACGCTTCCCGAGGCGCCCGCAGGTGCACCGTGGACCGGGTGCACGTGGACCGGCCAACCGGTGTGCGCCACGTGTCCCCCCCACCGGTCCACCGTACACCCGCCTTTCCCGTGGACCGCGCCCGCTGCGCCGGCCCAACCGGGAACCGCCACGTGGCCCGCGACCGGTGCACGCCTCCGCGGTGGACCGCGCACCCGCCGCTGCCTGCTCCGCCGCTGCCCGCCGCCGCGCGCCGCCGCCGCCGGTGCCGGAACAGTACCCTTGCCTCGAAAAACGTGCCGAATCACCCGGACTCCGGAAAAAGCAAGTGAATAGTCCATTTTCATCGTTTTCGCGCGCTGAATTCAAATCCGAAGTCCAATTTGCCAAATTCCAACTCTAAAAATTGCCGAAGGCATCCGGGAAGATGTTCCTTGATCCAAACTTCGCGCTGGGTCCTATTTTAATATCCATGGCGCGCGAAACCACTTCTGGAGCTCCGACGGAGTCCACCGATCACCCACGTGATCCATTTAACACACTGAGCCCAACACTAATGTCCAATTGGGGCACCAATCCCACCAACATGCCACATAGGCCTCCGGGAGCTGTAGATGAACCAGTAATCTCGTCGTGGGGATCCAATTGGAGTCTTGAAGTGATCAAATTGTCAATCAGCAATCGAAGACTTAGAGAAGATTCAACAAGAACTCAAGTTGGCACTCAGTGTTTTGAGTCTTGAAGATTGAAGTTGAAGAATTATGGATCATAAACATCAATCTCAAGGAAAATGGATTCGGATTGATCAGGTACGTTTAACTAAATAATTTTGGTGATCTGAATATATTTGAGTAGTTTAGAAACACTTGGATAAGTTTTCATTGCATAAAAGTCAAAAACTATTTTTTCACGAAATCCGTTCAGGAACAGAAAATTCTATTAAGGATCGAAATCCAGTCCGGAACAGAAAATTCTGTTCAGGACCCCGAACCTTGTTTTTTCAGGAATTCTCTGAAAAAGAACGACAGTCCGGAACGAGCTAATCCAGTCCGGACCGTCGGACGGGAAAAATTCTGTTAAGTCAGTTTTTGATGCTTATCTCTTTCCAAAGGTTTCTAACCTATAAATAGACACTTAGGGTTTCTCAAGAACTACCGACTAATTTAGAAAACACTTGAGAGCAAACCTAGAGGCTAGGTTTTTATCGTTCTTCTTTTAGCTTCTTTTAGGTCAATTCGACGGTTCTTCCAAGATATACTTTTTGTCGAATTGATCTAATCTTTGCTTAGAAATTCCATCCATGGTTCTTCATGTTACGGAATTTGAGTTGGCGTAGTTTCGTGAAAGTTTCAAGTCTTGAAGATTGAAGGTGAAGAAAGTTGGATCATTTAACTCAATCTCAAGAAAGAGGAATTCAAAAGGATCAGGTATGTTTAACTAAAGATTATTGGTGATCCGAATACTTCTTGTAGTGTAGAAACACCTGGAAGAATTTTTAATTGCATAAAAATCAAAAACTGGTGTTCGGACATGTTCAGGATCCGGATCAGAGCCAGCGATCCGGATCCCGAAGGTTGTTGTTTCATACATCACTTCAATCCGGATCGCAGCATCTCACGATCCGGATCTCGAACGTTGAGTTCTCTGAATTGTATGAACGATCCGGATCAGGCCTTCCGATCCGGATCCCGAACGGTTGTTTTTCTGGAAACCGTCTTTCTTGCTACTGCAATCCGGATCGCCCAAATCCGATCCGGATCGCCGTCCGTCAAAATTCCAGAAATGTTAGGTTTTTGATTCTTATCTCCTTCCTAGGGTTTCTAACCTATAAATAGACCCTATGACTCTTTTTCTAGGGTTAAGGAAAATAGCCGTCATTTTCATATATCATTTTATACGGCCTAAGATCCACATATAGAGAAGAAAGGAAATCATTAGATAATACTCTATGTTTCTTCATCTATATTGATTAGTTTGATTCTAGGTTTTCATACTCATATCTTGAGTTGAATCAAACTAATGAATACTTAGATGGTATTTCCGATCTATCTTTGATCTAAGTATTCGGCGGATCATCACCACCCAAAAACAACGATTTACCCCAAAATCGGCGCGTGGATTCGCGTGTCTTTGTGGATTCAAGGTTCAACCGCTCTCGTGGATTCGGAGCGAGGCACGTTCGTGGATTCGAAGGGTGCTACTGGGTGAAGACCGTGGATTCGGTCGGACGTCGTGGATTCGACGTTGGACGCCGTGGATTCGGCGTTGGGCGCAGATCGTGGATTCGAGAAGCGTCGTGGAGCGAGCGGAGAAGATCCTCTAGGAGCGTATGGAAAAGGTTGAGTCGTAAGTGTGTACGGTAAATCACCTTGTACGTGTTTTAATTCTAGTGGATTTCGCCGTGTTATCGGTCCCGTGGTTTTTTACTCCGGTGATGGAGTTTTCCACGTAAAAATCTTGCGTGTTATTTTTATATCCGCATTGGGTTTTTATCGCAACGATTTTTTGAGTGTTTATACGTTTACACCTATTCACCCCCCTCTAGGTGTTTCTTCCCCTATTTAGATCCTATATTTCATATAACCCAACAAGTGGTATCAGAGCGGGAATAGGGTTGTAAACAATGGTTGAAGGTGGAAACATCAACCGACCCCCGTTCTTCGATGGAACAAATTATGCGTACTGGAAAGTACGGATGAAAGCCTTTTTAATTTCCATCGACGAACGGGTGTGGCAATCAATTGAATTAGGATGGTCTAATCCAACTGAATTTATTGGTGATGTTCGCACCATCAAACCTAGGTCGAAATGGACCAAGGAAGAGTTAGATTCATCTTCTTACAATGGCAAGGGAATTAATGCTATTTTTAATGCCTTATCTCAAACCGAATTCTCTCGTGTCTCAGCATGTGAGACTGCGAAAGAAATCTGGGATGTTCTTCAGGTTACACATGAGGGAACTAACCTCGTGAAGATTCAAAAGCTGCAAATGCTTATGAGCAGATTTGACTCCATTTTTATGGCAGAAAATGAATCTTTCACGGACTACTATACACGATTGCAAGACATCGTAAATTCATGTGCTAACCAGGGAGAGAAGATTCCAGAATTTAAGGTTGTAAGAAAGATCTTAAGAACTCTTCCTGAACGATTTCGCCCAAAGGTTACAGCCATTGAAACTATTAAACACCCGGACAAAATACGTGTAGAAGAATTAGTTGGTTCATTACAAACTTATGAAATGACATTTACTACTAACAATTCTTCTGGAAAAGCATCCTCTTCTAAGTCTTCAGGTTATGCGTTGAAAACAACTAAGGAAGAAGACGCGGATACATCCTCCTCAGACGATGACGAGAACCTTTCTATGGAGGAATTTGAGAAGCAGCTCGCTCTCTTGACAAGGAAGTTTCGCCGCAACTTTCGAAGGGGTAATTCAAGTAAATCTCCATCCTTCGGAAAGTCGAACCAAGGCAAGGGTACTTCAAGTTATAAACCGTTTTTCATATTATATACGTCAAACACAAGTCATCAAAAATAATCTTGAGATCCAAAGTCTATCAAGATGTAACGGATTTATAAGGATGACTTACAGAGATTTCCAAATGACATCAATTTTGAATTTTACCCTTTCAAATTTGAGATAAGCACTAAAATACCTAAGGGTGGCTCTTTGAGCATCTTTCAACTATCCCACCTTATACCAACCAGGAGATTGTTCAAAATAGGAACTTTGAATTTAAATCTCCGAATGCTTCAACTAAACAAAATTTCATAAATATTTTTCAAGCATCCATAACATGTGGTAGCTTCACACACAAACCGGACGACCGGGGTGGCAGCTCTTTCCAACATGTGGTGGTAGTTTTCACACTCCTTTCGGATGTAACTCTTTCCACATCTTTTGCAATTCATTTCATTACCCTTGTACAAAAATACAATCTCTTATGTGAAAGAATTAAATCTCAAATTTTAGTCAATCGGTTGTCTCATGTTTATCACAAAGAACTCACACAACCGAGATAGGTTAAGCATCTAAAGATCACACATGATTTCTAAAATTTGATGCTTATAACTATCAAAAACTCCTATAATGAAGTATCTTCAAGAATTATGATTATAGAGTAAAGTTGATAATTCATATAAAATTAAATTGGAGTGATTGACCGTGAAACCCTTTTTATTCAATGCACTTGTTCGTTAAAACCCTTTTGTTCAAAAACAAAACATAAAAACAAAGAGCATTGAAAACATGTAATGCAGAGATTAAGAAAAATATGAAAGGAAAACCAATCAAAGCATTACATACAGTCATAAGCTATTTAGAACTTAAGACAAGGAAAGATATCACCTTTCCGAATCCAAAATCGTCGGATTTTGGGTTGTCTTGATTCGTTGTGGCCGGGAGATGATAGCTTTGACTGTTGGTCCACCTTAGGTCTTTGCCTCGCAATGATCCACTTGTATGATTGATGTTGTGGCTCGGACCTTTGGTGGGTTGAGTGAACTCCTTTGACTTGTTGTATCTTTTGAGTCCCTTGAGTCCGCTCCGTAGATGAAGTTGCCGAAGGATTTTTCTTTCTCTTTTTCGGGCAATCCTTCACCAAATGTCCTTCAAGTCCACAAAGGTGACACGTTCTTCCTTTCAATTTGAATGTGGAACTTGAAGCATGCACAGTTTGATCATTTTTAAATCCCAAACCAACCTTGCTTGTTTGACCTAATCCGCCCATACAATCTAGTTTCTTGGAAACGGTTGAAAGCCTTTGTATGTCGGATTTGAGTTCATGAACTTGCTTGGTCAAAGCTTGGTTGGTGACATGAATTTCTTCAAACTGTTTTTCAAGAAAACCAATCTTGTCCATATATAATTTTTCATTTATCTCTGATTGGTTTAACTTTTCTTGGAGGATTTTATTGTTCTCCAATAAACGTCCTTGTTCCTCCTCGAGATCATGGAGTTTGATCTTTAAAGCTTGATTCTCGTCTTGAACTTCAAGTCGTTGCTTCCTCAACTTCTTGATATGCTTGGCCATCTTCTTTGATTCCGCAAGAAGTTGTTGGTATGCCTCAACGAGTTCTTCTTCGTCCGACTCCCCCTCACTTGATGACTCTCCGCCGGATGTTGATGTTTCATGCAAAATCAAAGGAATAGAGTCAGTGATTAAAGATGGTAAGCAAACATTAGAAGAGGGAATTTGAGAGGCATGAAAGGCAACAACTTTTTCCTCTTTACTTGAGGTCGATTCATTAGAAGTAGAATCGTCCCAAGTATTCGCTTGCAAAGCCTTCTTTTTATATGGTTTCGGAGAAGGACAATCCGTTGAAATATGGTCGTAGCCTTTGCATCTATAACATCGGATTTCCCCTTCGAATTCATCTTTTTCCTTATAAGGTTTTGCAAAGCTTTTGAGGTTAGAGGATTTAGAACCCGATGATCCTTTAGATGGTTTCGAGGATGAAGATCCATCGGTTCGATTCTTCCAAAATTTCTGACGAAATTTCTTTGTGATCCGCGCCAATTGTTCTTCAAAATCGGCAAAAGAGATTTCATCATCGGAACTTGATTCACCATCTTCTTCCTTTGTTGATTTGAATGCAATACCTGTAAGCTTAGAAGAAGACTTGGAAGAAACTTGATTAGTAGGAAAAGTCATTTCATAAGTTTGCAAAGCACCTACTAATTCCTCTACACTCATCTCATCCGGATGACTAACGGTTTCAATGGCGGTAACCTTTGCCCTAAACCGTTCCGGAAGAGTCCGAAGTATCTTTCTTACAATTTTTGACTCCGGAATCTTTTCTCCTAAATTAGCACATGTATTAATTACATCTTGAAGTCTAGTGTAATAATCTGTAAACAATTCATGCTCTTCCATATGAATAGAGTCAAATTGACTTGTAAGCATCTGGAGCTTTTGAGTTTTTACAAGATTAGTACCTTCATGTGTAATTTTGAGAATATCCCAAATTTCCTTCGCGGTTTCACACGCGGAAATTCTTGTGAACTCAGTCAAGGAAAGAGAATTAAATAGAGCGTTCATACCTTTCCCATTGTAAGAAGATCTTTCGATTTCCTCTTTGGACCATCTAGAGCGAGGTTTTGGGGTAGTAGAATTTCCTACTTCCTCAACAGGATGCACCCAACCGTATTCCACGGTTTGCCACACCCGCTCATCAATTGAGATGAGAAAAGCTCTCATCCGTACTTTCCAATACGCATAATTAGTCCCATCAAAAAGAGGAGGTCTAAAAATATTACCACTTTCACCCGACATGATAGATAAACCTAAAACCCGCTCTGATACCAATTGTTGGTTTTTATGGATCCACAAGGATCTAAATAGGTACTATCAAACAACTAGAGGGGGGGTGAATAGGTGTAATACTTAAAAACTCAATCTTAGAGCAAAATAAAAACCAATGCGGAAAATAAAAATAGCACACCGAGATATACGTGGAAACTCCAATCCAGGAGAAAAACCACGGGACCAACACGCAATAACAATCCACTAAGAAAAGAAGAATAACAAGGTGATTACCGACTCCACGGACTCAAACCCCTCCTTCAACTTCTTCGGACCTTGCGCTCACCGATTGCACGTCCACTGCACACGTTCGAATCCACGAACGCCACTCGAATCCACGAGCACACGTTTCGAATCCACGAAACGCCTTTAGCACACCGAATCCACGATGCCACGTCGAATCCATGACGCAAACTCAGCCGGTAAGAATATTGGCTTCGATGGTGATCCTTTGCTTAGATTATCATTGAGGAACCGTAGAAGAAATCTCTAAGCAAAGACTAGATCAATTCGACAAAAGATATGTTCTTGAAAGAACCGTCGAATTGACCTAAAAGAGGCTATAAAGAAGAACGATAAAAACCTAGCCTCTAGAGTTGCTCTCAAGTGTTTTATAAATTAATCGGTAGTTTTTGAGAAACCCTAAATGTCTATTTATAGTTTAGAAACCTTTGGAAAGAGATAAGCACCAAAAACTGACTTAACAGAATTTTTCCCGCACGACGATCCGGATCGGATTTACGGTGATCCTGATCGTCGTCTTTTTTCAGCAATTCCTGAAAAAACAAGGTTCGGGATCCGGAACGGAATTCTGATCCGGATCGAAATTCTGATCCGGATCGGTTCAGGATCAGAAATTCTGAAACATCAAATTTGTCCAGTTTTTTATTTTTAAGCAATGAAAACTTATCCAAGTGTTTCTAAACTACTCAAATGTATTCGGATCACCAAAATTATTTAGTTAAACGTACCTGATCAATCCGAATGCATTTTCCTTAAGATTGATGTAATTGATCCACAATTCTTCTACTTCAATCTTCAAGACTCAAAATACTGAGTGTCAACTTGAGCTTTTGTTGAATCTTCTCTAAGTCTTTGATTGCTGATTGACAATTTGATCACTTCAAGACTCCGACTCAACTCAACAACTCAACTCACGAAATATGCTAACAAAAAGCCGTAACAGGATCATATACATCAATCTTAAGGAAAATGGATTCGGATTGATCAGGTACGTTTAACTAAATAATTTTGGTGATCCGAATACATTTGAGTGGTTTAGAAATACTTGGATAAGTTTTCATTGCTTAAAAATAAAAAACTGGACAAAATGGATGTTTCAGAATTTCTGATCCTGAACCGATCCGGATCAGAATTCCGATCCGGATCAGAATTCCGATCCGGATCCCGAACCTTGTTTTTTCAGGAATTGCTGAAAAAAAAGACGACAGTCAGGATCGCCGTAAATCCGATCCGGATCGTCGTGCGGGAAAATTTCTGTTAAGTCAGTTTTTGATGCTTATCTCTTTCCAAAGGTTTCTAAACTATAAATAGACATTTAGGGTCTCTCAAAAACTACCGATTAATTAAAAAAACACTTGAGAGCAACCCTAGAGGCTAGGTTTTTATCGTTCTTCCTAATAGCCTCTTTTAGGTCAATTCGACGGTTCTTTCAAGAACATATCTTTTGTCGAATTGATCTAGTCTTTGCTTAGAGATTTCTTCTACGGTTCCTCAATGATAATCTAAGCAAAGGATCACCATCAAAGCCAATATTCTTACCGACTGAGTTTGCGTCGTGGATTCGACGTGGCATCGTGGATTCGGTGTGCTAAAGGCGTTTCGTGGATTCGAAACGTGTGCTCGTGGATTCGAGTGGCGTTCGTGGATTCGAACGTGTGCCGTGGACGTGCAATCGGTGAGCACAAGGTCCGAAGAAGTTGAAGGAGGGGTTGAGTCCGTGGAGTCGGTAATCACCTTTTTATTCTTCTTTTCTTAGTGGATTGTTATTGTGTGTTGGTCCCGTGGTTTTTCTCCTGGATTGGAGTTTCCACGTAAATCTCGGTGTGTTGTTTTTATTTTCCGCATTGGTTTTTATTTTGCACTGAGATTGAGTTTTTAAGTATTACACCTATTCACCCCCCCTCTAGTTGTTTGATAGTACATATTTAGATCCTTGTGGATCCTAAAAATCAACAATTGGTATCAGAGCAGGTTTTAGGTTTATCTATCACGTCGGGTGAAAGTGGTAATATTTTTAGACCTCCTCTTTTTGATGGGACTAATTTTGCATATTGGAAAGTGCGGATGAGAGCTTTTCTCATCTCAATTGATGAGCGGGTATGGCAAATCGTGGAATACGGTTGGGTGCATCCTGTTGAGGAAGTAGGAAATTCTACTACCCCAAAACCTCGCTCTTGATGGTCCAAAGAGGAAATCGAAAGATCTTCTTACAATGGGAAAGGTATGAACGCTTTATATAATTCTCTTTCCTCGACTGAGTTTACACGAATTTTCGCGTGTGAAACCGCGAAGGAAATTTGGGATATTCTCAAAATTACACATGAGGGTACTAATCTTGTAAAAATTCAAAAGCTCCAGATGCTTACAAGTCAATTTGACTCTATTCATATGGAAGAGCATGAATTGTTTACAGATTATTACACAAGACTTCAAGATATAATCAACACTTGTGCTAATTTAGGAGAAAAGATCCCGGAGTCGAAAGTTGTAAGAAAGATACTTCGGACTCTTCCGGAACGGTTTAGGGCAAAGGTTACCGCCATTGAAACCGTTAGTCATCCGGATGAGATGAGTGTAGAGGAATTAGTAGGTACTTTGCAAACTTATGAAATGACTTTTCCTACTAATCAAGTTTCTTCCAAGTCTTCTTCTAAGCTTACAGGTATTGCATTCAAATCAACAAAGGAAGAAGATAGCGAATCAAGTTCCGACGATGAAATCTCTTTTGCCGACTTTGAAGAGAAATTGGCGCGGATCACAAAGAAATTTCGTCGGAAATTTTGGAAGAATCGAACCGATGGATCTTCATCCACGAAACCATCTAAAGGATCATCGGGTTCTAAATCCTCTAATCTCAAAGGCTTTGCAAAATCTTCTAAGGAAAAAGATGAATTCGAAGGGGAAATCCGATGCTATAGATGCAAAGGCTACGGCCATATTTCAACGGATTGTCCTTCTCCGAAATCATATAAAAAGAAGGCTTTGCAAGCGAAAACTTGGGACGATTCTACTTCTAATGAATCGACCTCAAGTAAAGAGGAAAAAGTTGTTGCTTTTCATGCCTCTCAAATTCCCTCTTCTAATTTGTGTTTATCATCTTTAGTCACTGACTCTACTCCTTTGATTTTGTATGAAACATCAACAACCGGCGGAGAGTCATCAAGTGAGGGGGAGTCGGACGAAGAAGAACTCGTTGAGGCATACCAACAACTTCTTGCGGAATCAAAGAAGATGGCAAAGCATATCAAGAAGTTGAGGAAGCAACGACTTGAAGTTCAAGACGAGAATCAAGCTTTAAAGATCAAACTCCATGATCTCGAGGAGGAACAAGGACGTTTATTGGAGAACAATAAAATCCTCCAAGAAAAGCTAAACCAATCGGAGACAAATGCTAAATCATATATGGACAAGATTGGTTTTCTTGAAAAACAGTTTGAAGAAATTCATGTCACCAACCAAGCTTTGACCAAGCAAGTTCATGAACTCAAATCCGACATACAAAGGCTTTCAACCGTTTCCAAGAAACTAGATTGTATGTGTGGATTAGGTCAAACAAGCAAGGTTGCTTTGGGATTTAAAAAGGATCAAACTGTGCATGCTTCAAGTTCCACATTCAAATTGAAAGGAAGAACGTGTCACCTTTGTGGACTTGACGGACATTTGGTGAAGGATTGCCCGAAAAAGAGAAAGAAGAATTCTTCGGCAACTTCATCTACGGAGCGAACTCAACGGAATGAAAAGACACATCAAGTTAAAGGAGTTCACTCAACCCACCAAAGGTCCGAGCCACAACATCAATCATACAAGTGGATCATTGCGAGGCAAAGACCTAAGGTGGACCAACAGTCAAAGCTATCATCTCCCGGCCTCAATTTTTATTTCTGCATTGGGTTTTATCGCAACGATTTTTTGAGTGTTTATACGTTTACACCTATTCACCCCCCTCTAGGTGTTTCTTCCCCTATTTAGATCCTATATTTCATATAACCCAACACTTCAATGAAAATCTAAGCAAAGGATCACCATCGAAACTTTTATCAAGTTTGCGTCGTGGATACGATGTAGCATCGTGGATTCGATGTGTTGAAGGCGTTCCGTGGATTCGAAACGTGTGCTCATGGATTCGAGTGGCGTTCGTGGATTCGAACGTGTGCAGTGGACATGCAGTCGGTGAGCGCAAGATCCGAAGATGTTGAAGGAGGGGTTGGAGTCCGTGGAGTCGGTAATTGTTGGTTTTTAGGATCCACAAGGATCTAAATAGGTACTATCAAACAACTAGAGAGGGGGTGAATAGGTGTAATACTTAAAAACTCAATCTCAGTGCAAAATAAAAACCAATGCGGAAAATAAAAATAGCACACCGAGATTTACGTGGAAACTCCAATCCAGGAGAAAAACCACGGGACCAACACGCAATAACAATCCACTAAGAAAAGAAGAATAACAAGGTGATTACCGACTCCACGGACTCAACCCCTCCTTCAACTTCTTCGGACCTTGCGCTCACCGATTGCACGTCCACTGCACACGTTCGAATCCACGAACGCAACTCGAATCCACGAGCACATGTTTCGAATCCACGAAACGCCTTTGGGTTGTCTTGATTTATTGAGGCCGGGAGATGATAGCTTTGACTGTTGGTCCACCTTAGGTCTTTGCCTCGCAATGATCCACTTGTATGATTGATGTTGTGGCTCGGACCTTTGGTGGGTTGAGTGAACTCCTTTAACTTGATGTGTCTTTTGATTCCGTTGAGTTTGCTCCGTAGATGAAGTTGCCGAAGAATTCTTCTTTCTCTTTTTCGGGCAATCCTTCACCAAATGTCCGTCAAGTCCACAAAGGTGACACGTTCTTCCTTTCAATTTGAATGTGGAACTTGAAGCATGCACAGTTTGATCCTTTTTAAATCCCAAACCAACCTTGCTTGTTTGACCTAATCCGCACATACAATCTAGTTTCTTGGAAACGGTTGAAAGCCTTTGTATGTCGGATTTGAGTTCATGAACTTGCTTGGTCAAAGCTTGGTTGGTGACATGAATTTCTTCAAACTGTTTTTCAAGAAAACCAATCTTGTCCATATATGATTTAGCATTTGTCTTCGATTGGTTTAGCTTTTCTTGGAGGATTTCATTGTTCTCCAATAAACGTCCTTGTTCCTCCTCGAGATCATGGAGTTTGATCTTTAAAGCTTGATTCTCGTCTTGAACTTCAAGTCGTTGCTTCCTCAACTTCTTGATATGCTTTGCCATCTTCTTTGATTCCGCAAGAAGTTGTTGGTATGCCTCAACGAGTTCTTCTTCGTCCGACTCCCCCTCACTTGATGACTCTCCGCCGGTTGTTGATGTTTCATACAAAATCAAAGGAGTAGAGTCAGTGACTAAAGATGATAAACACAAATTAGAAGAGGGAATTTGAGAGGCATGAAAAGCAACAACTTTTTCCTCTTTACTTGAGGTCGATTCATTAGAAGTAGAATCGTCCCAAGTTTTCGCTTGCAAAGCCTTCTTTTTATATGATTTCGGAGAAGGACAATCCGTTGAAATATGGCCGTAGCCTTTGCATCTATAGCATCGGATTTCCCCTTCAAATTCATCTTTTTCCTTAGAAGATTTTGCAAAGCCTTTGAGATTAGAGGATTTAGAACCCGATGATCCTTTAGATGGTTTCGTGGATGAAGATCCATCGGTTCGATTCTTCCAAAATTTCCGACGAAATTTCTTTGTGATCCGCGCCAATTTCTCTTCAAAGTCGGCAAAAGAGATTTCATCGTCGGAACTTGATTCGCTATCTTCTTCCTTTGTTGATTTGAATGCAATACCTGTAAGCTTAGAAGAAGACTTGGAAGAAACTTGATTAGTAGGAAAAGTCATTTCATAAGTTTGCAAAGCACCTACTAATTCCTCTACACTCATCTCATCCGGATGACTAACGGTTTCAATGGCGGTAACCTTTGCCCCAAACCGTTCCGGAAGAGTCCGAAGTATCTTTCTTACAACTTTCGACTCCGGGATCTTTTCTCCTAAATTAGCACAAGTGTTGATTATATCTTGAAGTCTTGTGTAATAATCTGTAAACAATTCATGCTCTTCCATATGAATAGAGTCAAATTGACTTGTAAGCATCTGGAGCTTTTGAATTTTTACAAGATTAGTACCCTTATGTGTAATTTTGAGAATATCCCAAATTTCCTTCGCGGTTTCACACGCGAAAATTCGTGTAAACTCAGTCGAGGGAAGAGAATTATATAAAGCGTTCATACCTTTCCCATTGTAAGAAGATCTTTCGATTTCCTCTTTGGACCATCAAGAGCGAGGTTTTGGGGTAGTAGAATTTCCTACTTCCTCAACAGGATGCACCCAACCGTATTCCACGATTTGCCATACCCGCTCATCAATTGAGATGAGAAAAGCTCTCATCCGCACTTTCCAATATCCAAAATTAGTCCCATCAAAAAGAGGAGGTCTAAAATTATTACCACTTTCACCCGACGTGATAGATAAACCTAAAACCTGCTCTGATACCAATTGTTGATTTTTAGGATCCACAAGGATCTAAATAGGTACTATCAAACAACTAGAGGGGGGGTGAATAGGTGTAATACTTAAAAACTCAATCTCAGTGCAAAATAAAAACCAATGCGGAAAATAAAAACAACACACCGAGATTTACGTGGAAACTCCAATCCAGGAGAAAAACCACGGGACCAACACACAATAACAATCCACTAAGAAAAGAAGAATAACAAGGTGATTACCGACTCCACGGACTCAACCCCTCCTTCAACTTCTTCGGACCTTGCGCTCACCGATTGCACGTCCACGGCACACGTTCGAATCCACGAACGCCACTCGAATCCACGAGCACACGTTTCGAATCCACGAAACGCCTTTACCACACCGAATCCACGATGCCACGTCGAATCCACGACGCAAACTCAGTCGATAAGAATATTGGCTTTGATGGTGATCCTTTGCTTAGATTATCATTGAGGAACCGTAGAAGAAATCTCTAAGCAAAGACTAGATCAATTCGACAAAAGATATGTTCTTGAAAGAACCGTCGAATTGACCTAAAAGAGGCTATTAAGAAGAACGATAAAAATCTAGCCTCTAGGGTTGCTCTCAAGTGTTTTTTTAATTAATCGGTAGTTTTTGAGAGACCCTAAATGTCTATTTATAGTTTAGAAACCTTTGGAAAGAGATAAGCATCAAAAACTGACTTAACAGAAATTTTCCCGCACGACGATCCGGATCGGATTTACGGCGATCCTGACTGTCGTCTTTTTTTTCAGCAATTCCTGAAAAAACAAGGTTCGGGATCCGGATCGGAATTCTGATCCGGATCGGAATTCTGATCCGGATCGGTTCAGGATCAGAAATTCTGAAACATCCAATTTGTCCAGTTTTTTATTTTTAAGCAATGAAAACTTATCCAAGTGTTTCTAAACCACTCAAATGTATTCGGATCACCAAAATTATTTAGTTAAACGTACCTGATCAATCCGAATCCATTTTCCTTAAGATTGATGTATATGATCCTGTTACGGCTTTTTGTTAGCATATTTCGTGAGTTGAGTTGTTGAGTTGAGTCGGAGTCTTGAAGTGATCAAATTGTCAATCAGCAATCAAAGACTTAGAGAAGATTCAACAAAAGCTCAAGTTGACACTCAGTATTTTGAGTCTTGAAGATTGAAGTAGAAGAATTGTGGATCAATTACATCAATCTTAAGGAAAATGCATTCGGATTGATCAGGTACGTTTAACTAAATAATTTTGGTGATCCGAATACATTTGAGTAGTTTAGAAACACTTGGATAAGTTTTCATTGCTTAAAAATAAAAAACTGGACAAATTTGATGTTTCAGAATTTCTGATCCTGAACCGATCCGGATCAGAATTCCGTTCCGGATCCCGAACCTTGTTTTTTCAGGAATTGCTGAAAAAAGACGACGATCAGGATCGCCGTAAATCCGATCCGGATCGTCGTGCGGGAAAAATTCTGTTAAGTCAGTTTTTGGTGCTTATCTCTTTCCAAAGGTTTCTAAACTATAAATAGACATTTAGGGTTTCTCAAAAACTACCGATTATTTTATAAAACACTTGAGAGCAACCCTAGAGGCTAGGTTTTTATCGTTCTTCTTTATAGCCTCTTTTATGTCAATTCGACGGTTCTTTCAAGAACATATCTTTTGTCGAATTGATCTAGTCTTTGCTTAGAGATTTCTTCTACGGTTCCTCAATGATAATCTAAGCAAAGGATCACCATCGAAGCCAATATTCTTACCGGCTGAGTTTGCGTCGTGGATTCGACGTGGCATCGTGGATTCGGTGTGCTAAAGGTGTTTCGTGGATTCGAAACGTGTGCTCGTGGATTCGAGTGGCGTTCGTGGATTCGAACGTGTGCAGTGGACGTGCAATCGGTGAGCGCAAGGTCCGAAGAAGTTGAAGGAGGGGTTTGAGTCCGTGGAGTCGGTAATCACCTTGTTATTCTTCTTTTCTTAGTGGATTGTTATTGCGTGTTGGTCCCGTGGTTTTTCTCCTGGATTGGAGTTTCCACGTATATCTCGGTGTGCTATTTTTATTTTCCGCATTGGTTTTTATTTTGCTCTAAGATTGAGTTTTTAAGTATTACACCTATTCACCCCCCCTCTAGTTGTTTGATAGTACCTATTTAGATCCTTGTGGATCCATAAAAACCAACAATTGGTATCAGAGCGGGTTTTAGGTTTATCTATCATGTCTGGTGAAAGTGGTAATATTTTTAGACCTCCTCTTTTTGATGGGACTAATTATGCGTATTGGAAAGTACGGATGAGAGCTTTTCTCATCTCAATTGATGAGCGGGTGTGGCAAACCGTGGAATACGGTTGGGTGCATCCTGTTGAGGAAGTAGGAAATTCTACTACCCCAAAACCTCGCTCTAGATGGTCCAAAGAGGAAATCGAAAGATCTTCTTACAATGGGAAAGGTATGAACGCTCTATTTAATTCTCTTTCCTCGACTGAGTTCACAAGAATTTTCGCGTGTGAAACCGCGAAGGAAATTTGGGATATTCTCAAAATTACACATGAAGGTACTAATCTTGTAAAAATTCAAAAGCTCCAGATGCTTACAAGTCAATTTGACTCTATTCATATGGAAGAGCATGAATTGTTTACAGATTATTACACTAGACTTCAAGATGTAATTAATACATGTGCTAATTTAGGAGAAAAGATTCCGGAGTCAAAAATTGTAAGAAAGATACTTCGGACTCTTCCGGAACGGTTTAGGGCAAAGGTTACCGCCATTGAAACCGTTAGTCATCCGGATGAGATGAGTGTAGAGGAATTAGTAGGTGCTTTGCAAACTTATGAAATGACTTTTCCTACTAATCAAGTTTCTTCCAAGTCTTCTTCTAAGCTTACAGGTATTGCATTCAAATCAACAAAGGAAGAACACTACAAGAAAATTTACAAATTGTGGCGAAACTAATGGCCACAATAAATAACAAATTGGTCACAAAATACTTATTGTGGCCAAATTAGCTTCGCCACAACGTCGCCACAGTAGGAGTGCTACAAAAGGTTATTGTGGCCAAAATAATAATTCGCCACAAAAAGTATTATGAATTTGCGGCGATAGAATTCGTCACAAAACTTCTAACCTCCTCTACAAAAAGTTACCATATGGCTACAGATAGTGATTAAAATAATAATTAATATTCTAACATTTTGTGGCCAAAATTACTTTTGGCCACAAAAAGTATTATGCATTTGTGGCGATAGAATTCGTCACAAAACTTCTACAGGGTTCCTCTACAAAAAGTTACCATATGGCTACAGATAGTGATTAAAATAATAATTAATATTCTAACATTTTGTGACCAAAATTACTTTTGGCCACAAAAGACATCATATAATTTGTGACCAAATATTACATTGGCTACAATACGTGGTGTAAATATAGTGGCAAAATTAAGTAGTCGGACACAAATAATATTGAAAGTATTGTAACAAATTTATTTGATGGCCACACATAATGTCACACATTTTATGGCCAAATATAATATTGCCCACAAAATATAGTATAAATATAGTGGCGAAATTAAGTAGTCGGCCACAAATAATGTTGAAAATACTGTGACAAATTTATTTGATGGCCACACATAATGCCACACATTTTATGGCCAAATATAATATTGCCTACAAAATATAGTATAAATATAGTGGCGAAATTAAGTAGTCGGCCACAAATATTGTTCCAGTAAAGTTTTTAAATTACATATATTGTGGCTATTTATTATTTAGCCACAAAAAATTTGTAGTACTAATTTAAATAAAAAAAAATAAATTTTACACATTATTGCTGCACAATAATAGTTGAATACTACTCAATCAGGATATATTTAAACATAATATCAATCACAATAATCAAGATATTGTTAGTTATATGCCCTATAAGCCAATCGGTGACACAACTATAGGGTTTGTATCTTTGTATCTTTCATTAAATTAATAAATTGGCATTTATTCATTTATATTATTGTTAAATAAATATATATATGAATCGTCCTTAGAATTAATGGTAAAAGAATCATATTTCTAAGATGTTAGGAATTTGAGACATGTATTCTTTTGTAATTAATTTTAAATGCTCCTGATCATAGGATTATCACGAGGGCGATGATAAATCCGGTTAGGTCAGTGTATACTGTGCTTTCCTTATGGGATGATGAGTCTTAAGTCATTAGTGTGGTGACACTAGAGCAAGTATACAGGTGAATGTTGGAGAACATTTTCACTGAGCGTGACCAATTATGAACAATCACATGGATGTCTACTCACTCGTCAGTAAATTGTTCCATGCTGTAGTGGTGTGAGTTATCCTTTGACCTGAGGCACCACAGTTATCTTACGTATGGGTTACTGTAGTTTGACTGTGTAAATACTTTATACCCTAATCATGGGTCAAAGTCAACATATGTTGGCTACAGTGGGTCATGCGTAAAGATAGGTGTGTGTCAAGATGGAATCTATCACCCTCGGTAGAGAGGTAACTATCCTATACTATCTGTTCTTTAAGATATAAAAGCCCTTGGCCAAGGCAGTGTGATATTATGAAAATGAGTTTTCATATATCGGGTAATGATCAGATAAGATATATAATTGAGTAATGGGGTTTGACGAGTTATCCATAACCTCGGCTCAATTAGGACAAGTGATAGAAGGATTAAATCACACGGTAACTACACCTAGAGGTTTAGTCTATTATTCATTCTACTTGGATTGCCGCGACATACTGCTAGGTGTCACTCGTGGATTGTGGGACCCATATGAGTGATTAAAGATAGTTAATCACAATCAATTGGGAGAGTCAAAAATATTTTGGTCCATCGAAAGGAGTTCCGATGGTGACACTAAAAGAGTTTAGCGTCACATCTCACAACCAGGTAGAATTGAACCTATGTGGTCACACACAATAAAGGTTGCGTGTGATTTGTGCTTAGAGAATGTATAGAGACCATTTTGCTTAAATAACAAAGTATTTGTTATTTGCTAAGCTAGTTAGCAATATATATATATGTATACAAGAAAACCAATTCACTTAATGAAAAAACTATTTATCTCTCTCTCTCTCTTAATGTAATTAATCATTTTTTGATTAATCAAAGAGAAAGGAAAGTGAACTAGTGTGTTCACTCACCCTATTAATGTTATGATTAATTAAAGGGAAAATATAACCTCTTCCTCTCTTCGTTTCTCTTTTAATAAATAAGAGAAGTTTATTTCTTTCATTTATGGTGGAGGTTTCTTCTCCTCTCTACTCTTTAACAACGATGAGAGGAGTTTACTCTCCTCCTATTTATGAGTCTTAGGCTTATAAAAGGAAGAGAGTAATCTCCCTCAATGATGAGAAAAAAAGGAATGATTTGAAATAAGTACAAGAGAAAGAAAGTCCTAATCATATAGAGTTATTTTTAATCATAGGAGAGAGAGGTTCCTCCAAAATAATTGGTCTCTATATTATAGTTAATTCTCTTGAAATTGCTAGCACAATTTGAGAATTAATTATTCTCCACATTGATACAAGAAATCTCGAAAGGAGTTTCGAGATAATATTATGTGAAGCACAGATCCCGGAGCAGCCTTGTGTGGATACACATAGAGGTCGGACAGTTGTGCGGCTCAAAGGACCGGAAGTTCAGATCCAATATCAACCGACAGACAATTTCGGTAATCAACAAAGGTTGAAACTCTGACCCTTCTTCTAATTAAATTAGAATAATAATAATTTTGTGTGTCTCACGAGATGATCTTGTAACATATTTATATATATACAGTAATATCATAAATGTTATGATGTTAAGGTATATTTGATTAGATCATATTTATGATCATAAAATTTATTTCCGCTGCATTAAATGCGCATCCGCTTTCCTTACAGTGGTATCAGAGCCACCCTCGTGCAGCCACAAAAATTATTTCTATTGTTGATTTAGATTTAGGGTTATATTAGTTAACCCTAATGCGAATGCCTATGCAAATTTTTTTGAAAAATTATATTTCATACATATGATGTTTGAAAATAATTTGTGATAATAATAATTGGGACCACACATGTATATAATTGATATACTGTTATTATTATTATTATTATTTAATCTTATGATGGTTAATTAATTAAGTTAATATGCAATTAATTAAAATGTTTTAATTGCATTTAACTTAATCAATTAACATATTAAGGTTATATTAACATATTAATTGAAATTACATATGATGGGGCATGAGATGCTATGATCAGATTTCATCATGTGATTTGGACTAATTTTATCATTAGTTTTTAATAAATTTATATTAGATGAAAAATGTAATTGCATTGGATGCAATTTGAAAATAAGATCTGATGAGATTGGAATAATAACAAATAATATTAAGTTGTAAAGAAGAGTGTTGTGAACACTCTATCGTAGCCTTCTACCGTTGTAAGGTGTGGGCGTTTTTCTTAGGGTTGAGTAGTACGCATGGTTACATGGGCTACTTGCACAAAGAAAGCGTAACCACCTTAACAACATTTGATGTTATATGGTAAAATTATTATTGTACCCGATAACTGTTAGGTGAGGGTTTAATATTAATTTTATTAATATATGAACGGTAGGTCAAACTTAACTAGGATGTGAGGCCAATAACTGTTAGGTGAGGCTTTTATGTCCTAGAGGCTAAAGAATGATTGCAATATGTTTTTAAAACATTGGGCAAGAGTTGTCCACTCATCGAATTACTAATTACCAATAACTGTTAGGTGAGGTAATTTACAAAAATCGGTGAGAGCGCAGTTCCCACTAGAAACCAATTTAAGAGGTTTCTGTTTCTTCACTAAAGGAGTGTGAAAATTCATAAAATTTAGTGGGAGATACCATTTGATTAAAAGCCCATAATCAAATGGAATAATGAAAGATATATAACTAATTGAATATCTTTACATTTTGCAGAATATGGCTGCCTCTAACCCTCTCACTAAAATTCTTGATGCCAACCGCTTGACCGGTCCTAATTTTTCTGATTGGCTACGGAACTTGAGAATTGTTCTCAACTCCGAGAAAATTGCCTATATTTTGACCACTCCTGCTCCTGAACTTCCAACTGATGATAATGAGCAGCAGAGAGCCGCCTATGAAAAATGGATAGATGACGATAATAGAGTCAGGTGCTACATGTTGGCATCGATGAGCAACGAGTTGCAACGCCAGCATGAGCACATGAACAGTGCATCAGCCATTCTACTTCACCTACAGGAACTGTATAGTGAACAAAGCCGCTCTACTCGATATGAGATATCAAAGCGGTTATTTCGAGCAAGAATGTCTGAAGGCCAATCAGTTAATCATCATTGTTTGAAAATGATTGAAGATATTGAGGAGCTTGAGAAGCTCGGCCTACGAATGGATGCAGACTTGCAGACAGATTTAATTCTGCAATCCTTACCTGACTCATTTTCACAGTTCGTCATGAACTTTCAAATGAATAAGATTCAGTGCACTCTCTCAGAGCTCTTAAATATGTTGGTGACAGCAGAGGGAACAATAAAAGGTAACAAGGGGGTAGTCTTGGCTATGGAACGGGCTTCTTCCTCCAAAAGAAAGTCTAAATGGAGAAACAAGAAACCCAGTAAGAAGCCAAAGGGTAATATCAAAAAACAAGTTTCTAAGAAGGCTATTCAAGGAAAATGTTTCCACTGTAATAGAGATGGCCATTGGAAAAGGAACTGCCCCGAATACCTTGCTAGCCTAAAGAACAAGGCAAAGGACAATCCTTCAGAAGGTAAGTCCGACCTGCTCATTATTGAAACTAGTCTGTCGGTATGTTCTACTACCACTTGGATAATTGATTCTGCATGCACTTCTCACTTGTGCACCTCGATGCAGGGTTTAAAACAAAGTAGAAGGTTGAAGGAAGGAGAAATCACCCTACGAGTGGGTAATGGAGCAAAAGTTGCTGCATTAGCCGTAGGGACCTATCCTATACTATTACCGTCAGGCATAGTTTTAGAATTAACAGATTGTCTTTACGTTCCTAATGCTAGTAGAAACTTAATTTCTGTTTCTTCATTATCAATGATTGGTTGCAAATTTGTTTTTAAAATAAATACTTGTTTAATTTATTTGAGAAATAAATTGATAGGCTATGGAACAATGATTGACAAGTTATATCACTTACATATGGATGCAAGTGTAAATACAGTTGAGCAGGAAATGAATGCCGTAGGATCTAAAAGACCTAGAGAAGAGGTAGATCACAAGTATATGTGGCATCTTAGATTAGGTCATATCAGTGAAGATAGGATTAACAAATTGGTGAAAGATGGGCTCTTGAGCTCATTGGCTTGCGAGCCATATCCGACTTGTGAATCATGTCTTCAAGGAAAGATGACCAAATTACCTTTTATAGGACAAGGAGAAAGAGCCACTAATATACTTGCCCTGGTGCATACTGATGTATGCGGACCATTTGATGTGCAAGCCAGGGGCGGTTATGTTTACTTCATCACCTTTATTGATGATTATTCACGGTATGGGTATGTCTACTTGATGAGACAAAAATCTGAAGCCTTTGAAAAGTTCAAAGAGTTTAGACATGAAGTTGAAAAACAAACTGGAAAGTTTATAAAAATTCTTCGATCAGATCGAGGAGGAGAGTACTTAAGTACAGACTTTCTAAACTACCTCAAGGAAAATGGCATTATCTCTCAATGGACTCCTCCCGGCACTCCGGAACTTAATGGAGTATCTGAACGGAGGAATCGCACTTTATTAGATATGGTGCGATCCATGATGAGTTTCACTGATTTGCCTATGTCACTTTGGGGGTATGCTCTCCTCACTGCTGCATATATTTTAAATAGAGTACCTTCCAAATCTGTTTCTACCACTCCATATGAGATTTGGTATAGTAGAAAGCCAACTCTTGGTCACCTCAAGATTTGGGGATGTCCGGCTTTTGTTAAGAAGCTGAAGACAGACAAATTGGAAGCAAGGTCGGATAAAGGTAGATTCATTGGTTATCCCAAAGAATCATTGGGATACTATTTCTATTTTCCCCAGGATCAAAATATTATTGTGAGTCGGCATGCCTCTTTTCTTGAGTAACTATTCATTCAAGAAGGAGGTAGTGGGAGGAAAATAGAGCTCAATGAGAATGTCTCTGATGAGCAACAAATCTATAATGATCGACCAAAAATCTCTACTCAATCAGAACCATTGTACATACAACCACTTCGAAGATCTAGTAGAGTTTCCCAACCTCCAGACAGATATTTAGGATTTGTCGTTGAGAAGATAAAAGAAATGTTCTTAATGGGAGATAAAGATCATAGACATGATCCTACTAGCTATAAAGAGGCTATGTTAGACATCGACTCTGAGAGATGGAAGGAAGCTATGAAGTCTGAAATGGACTCCATGTATTCCAACAAGGTTTGGACTCTAGAGGATTTACCAGTGGGTATAGTACCCATTGGATGTAAATGGATCTTCAAGAGAAAAATTGGTTCAAATGGAAAGGTTGAGACCTATAAAGCAAGGCTTGTGGCGAAAGGTTATAGTCAACAAGAAGGTATTGATTATCAGGAGACCTTCTCGCCAGTGGCCATGTTAAAATCCATTCGAACCTTACTAGCTATAGCTACACATTATGATTATGAAATATGGCAGATGGATGTGAAAACTGCCTTCCTTAATGGATATCTTGAGGAAGAAATATATATGGAACAGCCTCAAGGTTTCACCTCTAGCAATGATAATCATAAAGTGTGCAAGCTTCAGAGATCCATATATGGATTAAAGCAAGCATCTCGGAGTTGGAACACTCGTTTTAATGATGCAATCAAATCGTTTGATTTCACCAGAAACGAGGAAGAACCATGTGTGTACAAAAAGACTAGTGGGAGTGCTGTCACATTTCTCATATTGTATGTGGATGATATACTTTTAATTGGGAACGACATTGGGATGATGTCATCGGTCAAATTGTGGTTGTCTCAAAATTTCTCCATGAAAGACTTAGGCGATGCATCCTATATTTTAGGTATAAAGGTCTATAGAGATAGGTCTAGACGGTTGCTTGGCCTATCTCAAAAAATGTACATAGAGGAAGTACTGAAGAGATTCGGTATGGAAAATTCCAAAAGAGGTCTATTACCTCTTAGACATGGAATCTATCTTTCCAAGAAGATGTGTCCTAAAACACCTGAGGAAAGAGAATGTATGAATAGAATTCCATATGCTTCAGCTATTGGGAGTCTAATGTATGCAATGTTATGTACGAGACCTGATATCGCACAAGCTGTGAGTGTCACAAGTAGATATCAATCTAACCCGGGTATGGAACACTGGGTTGCAGTTAAAAATATCCTTAAGTATTTAAGAAGAACTAAGGATATGTGCCTAGTCTTTGGAGGTGGTGAGTTGAAGCTAGAAGGCTTCACAGATTCTGATTTTATGTCAGATGTTGATGATAGAAAATCTACATCAGGGTATTTATTCATATGTAATGGAGGATCCATTATTTGGAAAAGTTCCAAACAAGCAACGACTGCCGATTCCACCATGGAGGCAGAATATATTGCTGCATCAGAAGCCTCAAAGGAATGTGTTTGGATCAGAAAGTTCGTTGCAGAACTCGGTGTGATTCCAGCTATTAAGGAACCAACGCCGCTTTTCTGTGACAATAATAGCGCCATAGCATTAGCTAAGGAGCCAAGATCTTATCAGAAATCCAAGCATATTGAACGGCGATATCATATAATCAGAGATTATATTGAAAAGAATGAAATACTCATACAAAAGGTCGCTTCTGCTGACAATGTAGCAGACCCACTAACCAAAGCACTCACTCAACAAAAACTGGAAGGCCATCTTGAGAAAATGGGTCTACGCTATATGGGTGATTGGCTTTAGTGCAAGTGGGAGATTGTTAGTTATATGCCCTATAAGCCAATCGGTGACACAACTATAGGGTTTGTATCTTTGTATCTTTCATTAAATTAATAAATTGGCATTTATTCATTTATATTATTGTTAAATAAATATATATATGAATCGTCCTTAGAATTAATGGTAAAAGAATCATATTTCTAAGATGTTAGGAATTTGAGACATGTATTCTTTTGTAATTAATTTTAAATGCTCCTGATCATAGGATTATCACGAGGGCGATGATAAATCCGGTTAGGTCAGTGTATACTGTGCTTTCCTTATGGGATGATGAGTCTTAAGTCATTAGTGTGGTGACACTAGAGCAAGTATACAGGTGAATGTTGGAGAACATTTTCACTGAGCGTGACCAATTATGAACAATCACATGGATGTCTACTCACTCGTCAGTAAATTGTTCCATGCTGTAGTGGTGTGAGTTATCCTTTGACCTGAGGCACCACAGTTATCTTACGTATGGGTTACTGTAGTTTGACTGTGTAAATACTTTATACCCTAATCATGGGTCAAAGTCAACATATGTTGGCTACAGTGGGTCATGCGTAAAGATAGGTGTGTGTCAAGATGGAATCTATCACCCTCGGTAGAGAGGTAACTATCCTATACTATCTGTTCTTTAATATATAAAAGCCCTTGGCCAAGGCAGTGTGATATTATGAAAATGAGTTTTCATATATCGGGTAATGATCAGATAAGATATATAATTGAGTAATGGGGTTTGACGAGTTATCCATAACCTCGGCTCAATTAGGACAAGTGATAGAAGGATTAAATCACACGGTAACTACACCTAGAGGTTTAGTCTATTATTCATTCTACTTGGATTGCCGCGACATACTGCTAGGTGTCACTCGTGGATTGTGGGACCCATATGAGTGATTAAAGATAGTTAATCACAATCAATTGGGAGAGTCAAAAATATTTTGGTCCATCGAAAGGAGTTCCGATGGTGACACTAAAAGAGTTTAGCGTCACATCTCACAACCAGGTAGAATTGAACCTATGTGGTCACACACAATAAAGGTTGCGTGTGATTTGTGCTTAGAGAATGTATAGAGACCATTTTGCTTAAATAACAAAGTATTTGTTATTTGCTAAGCTAGTTAGCAATATATATATATATGTATACAAGAAAACCAATTCACTTAATGAAAAAACTATTTATCTCTCTCTCTCTCTCTTAATGTAATTAATCATTTTTTGATTAATCAAAGAGAAAGGAAAGTGAACTAGTGTGTTCACTCACCCTATTAATGTTATGATTAATTATAGGGAAAATATAACCTCTTCCTCTCTTCGTTTCTCTTTTAATAAATAAGAGAAGTTTATTTCTTTCATTTATGGTGGAGGTTTCTTCTCCTCTCTACTCTTTAACAACGATGAGAGGAGTTTACTCTCCTCCTATTTATGAGTCTTAGGCTTATAAAAGGAAGAGAGTAATCTCCCTCAATGATGAGAAAAAAAGGAATGATTTGAAATAAGTACAAGAGAAAGAAAGTCCTAATCATATAGAGTTATTTTTAATCATAGGAGAGAGAGGTTCCTCCAAAATAATTGGTCTCTATATTATAGTTAATTCTCTTGAAATTGCTAGCACAATTTGAGAATTAATTATTCTCCACATTGATACAAGAAATCTCGAAAGGAGTTTCGAGATAATATTATGTGAAGCACAGATCCCGGAGCAGCCTTGTGTGGATACACATAGAGGTCGGACAGTTGTGCGGCTCAAAGGACCGGAAGTTCAGATCCAATATCAACCGACAGACAATTTCGGTAATCAACAAAGGTTGAAACTCTAACCCTTCTTCTAATTAAATTAGAATAATAATAATTTTGTGTGTCTCACGAGATGATCTTGTAACATATTTATATATATACAGTAATATCATAAATGTTATGATGTTAAGGTATATTTGATTAGATCATATTTATGATCATAAAATTTATTTCCGCTGCATTAAATGCGCATCCGCTTTCCTTACAGATATGTTCAACAAAATACAGAAATCAAATATATGTTCAACTGACATAATCAAAATAAGCTAACAATTAATCGTTTACATTAGAATAAAGATAATAAAAATTATAGGCTAAAAGTGAGATGAAATTCTTGAGATGATCCAACTCGAAAATCTTGAGCTTCCAAGGTTTAGTCCTGTAGAATAAAAAAGAATAATGATAAGAATTATGCATATATATTATCTATTTATTTTATCAAAAAAGTAAAATATATTGCTAATTTATACTCCAACTTACCTTTCTTGTCGATGCTGGCTGAATAGGCACAGGCAATCCCATTTTTGAAAGTTTTTCCATCATATTACGCATTTGAGAATTCATCTCGTCACGCATCTGTGCTTGCATTTCAGCAATTCGTGCCTCAGCTTCTTTCTCCTTTTAGCTCATCCGCTCATCCATTTCAGCAATTCGTGCCTTGGCTTCTCTATCCCGTTGGCTCATCCGCTCCTCCACCTCAATTTGAATTCGTGTTGCCATTTCTTTTTCCATCTCTGCTCGTACTTGCACACGAATCCTTTGTCCTCTAGAACCACACTTTCAATAGGAGTAGGATCTCGGCCCATACCACGAATATAGTTAGATCGATGACCAAGTGCTAATATATATGCTTGTTCCGTGGACAGAGTGTTGATTTTCTTATTTTGGCCCACTTTATACCCAAAGTCTTTCCACGTGTTCTCTTTCTATTAGTACACGAAGCTGACATAAAACAATAAAATTTCCTATTTTACAAAATAACAAATATGAATATTAGCTATATTTTCAAAAAATAAATAATTTGTATGAAATTAAAAAGAATGTAAATAAGTTTTAGAAGAACTATGCTTTAAGTAATTAGTAATACCAGCACTACTCCCATTGATTGCATTGTGTGAATCTGTTGATAGATGATATGCTCGAGGTTGTGGTATATTAGATTCCATTCGTGGGTGATGCTCCCCAGACTCTTCATTTGATGGTGTTGGATTGGCCTGTTGAGATACAGCCCGACTCCTACTATTTCCTTGTCTTGCTCTGCTCGTCATTTTATCTGTAAAAAAAATCATTAGAAAAATATCAATTGTAGATTAAGAGAACAAAAAATATAATTGAAGTTTATAAAGATAGAAATATTTATAACAAGGGCACCAAATTTTATCTCCTCTCGCTGCATGTGCAAATGCAAAGTCAAGAAAACTATTCACTCCTGTTATGTATCTCGAATCTTGCCTATTATCCATATCCATCCAAGTCTTATCCATCTTAATATTTATATATCTGCAGTATATTTAGATATTATTAGATGTGATTCGAAATTACAATTTGTTTTAATTGTACAATCAATTATAAATTATTTGTGGTAATACAATAAATTTCTAATTTGAATTACCATTTGTTTTATTTGATTTATAAGGTATTATTTTTAAGGTTTTTTTCTTCCCCTTTTTTCTGAAAGTTGGCTAGTTATTATGAACTAGTGTTTCTTGTGTTTGGTATCTCATTGTACTAGATGAAGTAAAGGCAACCAAGAAAAAAAAAACAAAAAAAAAACCATACTTAATTAGCACTGTTGTCTTGTCACTTTTCCACTACAACATACATCCATAAGTTTTCTTTGTCCAGTTCCTTCTATGCGGTTTTGGTGTTAGATATGCTCAAGGAATTTGAATGTGTAGTTAGTTATAGTACAAGAGAGAGAGATCTAAAGAGAGAGATCTAGCGAGAGAGAGAGTAGGGCTTCATAAGTTCAATCATGGAGAGAGTAGTGCTGGCATATGCAACTATGCACAGTAGAGCACAGCTGAAAAGAGTTCGCCAGAAGACCATCAAATTCGACTGAGTCAACTTCACCAAATTTTAACTCGATCACCCAATAATAGTCATCTTATCAATTATTTTCATATATACAAAAAGGAATGGACATATGGTACATGTAACCTTCTCATCAAATATAAATAGTACAAAGGATGGTACTTAAGAGCATACTTATGTTCTTACCTGCACTTAGAAAACTCAATATCTACTAAAGGACTACTTGCTTCAACAATACCTAATATATAACGAATAAGTCTGTAGCTAGCATGCAATGGATACTAAGTTTGAAGGATGTCTTTGGCTGCTTTAAGTGGATGTATTCATACACAAATATATGTATGTGGGCTTAATTTCTCATGAATGATGTGAACAAATATAGGATGGGAAAGGGACCAATGAGTATAAAAATCATGCTAGTACCTGTTGTTGTTCTGTTCCCTAATGGCAGAGGAGGAGGCGGCGGCGGCGTCACCCACTCGTCGTCGTCGTCGCCGCAAGGAGGAGGCGGGGCAGAGGAGGCGGCGGCAGTGTCTCCACTCGGTCGTCGTCGTCGCCGCAAGGAGGAGGCGGGGCAGAGGAGGTGGCGGCGGCGGCGGCGTCACCCACTCGTCGTCGTCGTCGCCGCAAAGAGGAGGCGGTGCAGAAGGAGGAGCGGCGGCGGCGGTGTCTCCCACTCGTCGTCGTCGCCGCCGCAGGAGAGGTGGGGCAGAGGAGGAGGCGGCGGCGGCGTGGGCAGAGGAGGAGGCGGGGTATAGGAGTAATTAATTAAGACTTGGGTTTGGGCTTGGGCGTGAATTAATTAATGTATGTAGGTAGTAGGTTTAATTTTTAGGGCATTTTTTTAATTCCAAGAGGCCTAATTATGTATGTAGAGGTTAATTTTCTTTGCTGTATGGGTCAGGTTGGAAAATTTTTTAATTCCAAGGGGTCGGTTTGGGATTTTTTTTTTCCTTACGCGCAAGCGTGAATTTTTGTTACCGCGTGCGTAAAAAAAAAATTAATTAAAGAGATATTTATGGTGGCTTTTTTAATTATTTATTGATGGTAATTTAACATTTATTGGTGACACTTGTGGATGGGTATTCAATTGATGGCATTATCTTAAAATTACACAAATTAAACAAAATAAATAAATAAATAAATATAAATTTTATTAAAGGCATTTATTTAAAAGTGCCACCAATATAATCCATTTGCTGGCATTTTTTACAAAATCACCAGAAAATGCCACCAAAATAATTTATGGTAAATCGTTAGGGTTGTCGATGTTCCCTAATTAATACACGTATAAAAATTTTGTAACAAAATGCTAAATGCCCCATCCACACTTGATATTTTAACCCAAGTCCTTCACAGTAATTCTATTTCACCCTTAGGCCTTCTCCCTAAACAGCACGGATTTCGGAGCATAAATATAGGGGCCTATGTGTAAATATAGTATTTTTCACAATTTTCTATGCTTTTCGAGGCATTCCGAGTCGTCAAATCAAACAACAGACTTCGCCACGACGTCCGGCCTCGACGAAATCTATTAGGTAGCGATTTTCGTTTCTTGACCCGACGCCCGGATAAAACCTCGTTCCATGATTACTGTATAAAACTACAAGTTTATCACGCGTTTCGAGACTCTAGAATCGTCAAACGGAAATTCCGTCAGCGCCATTGCGT
>CM055070.1:37251311-37274545 GCA_029204045.2 Tillandsia leiboldiana | reverse complement strand
GAACGATCCGGATCATGCTTCCAAATCCGATCCCAGACCGTTGATGTTTGGTGAACTGTATGAACGATCCGGATCATAGCCTTCGACCGGATCCCGAACCTTCGTTTTTCTGGAATTGGCCGGCTTCGTTACGACGATCCGGATCACACTAATCCGATCCGGATCGCCGTCCGTAAAATTTCCAGAATGTTAGGTTTTTGATTCTTATCTCCTTCCTAGGGTTTCTAACCTATAAATAGACCCTATGACTCTTTTTCTAGGGTAATCCAATAGCCGTCATTTTCATATATCATCTATACGGCTCTAGATCCACATATAGAGAAGAAAGAAATCATTAGAGAATACTCTATGTTTCTTCATCTATATTGATTGTTTTGATTCTAGGTTTTCATACTCACATCTTGAGTTGAATCAAACTAATGAATACTTAGATGGTATTTCCGATCTATCTTTGATCTAAGTATTCGGCGGATCATCACCACCCAAAACAACGATTTACCCCAAAAATCGGCGCGCGTGGATTCGCGTGTCCTTGTGGATTCAAGGTTCAACCGCTCTCGTGGATTCGGAGCGAGGCACGTTCGTGGATTCGAAGGTGCTATTGGGTGAAGACCGTGGATTCGGTCGGACGTCGTGGATTCGACGTTGGACGCCGTGGATTCGGCGTTGGGCGCAGATCGTGGATTCGAGAAGCGCGTGGCGAGCGGAGAAGATCCTCTAGGAGCGTATGGAAAAGGTTGAGTCGTAAGTGTGTACGGTAAATCACCTTGTACGTGTTTTAATTCTAGTGGATTTCTGCCGTGTTATCGGTCCCGTGGTTTTTTACTCCGGTGATGGAGTTTTTCCACGTAAAATCTTGGCGTATTATTCTTATTTCCGCATTGGGTTTTTTATCGCAACAATTTTTTAGTGTTTATACGTTTACACCTATTCACCCCCCTCTAGGTGTTTTTTTTCCCCTATTTAGATCCTTATTACATATAGCCCAACAGTGGGTATCAAGAGCGGGAATAGGGTTGTAAACAATGGTTGAAGGTGGAAACATCAACCGACCCCCGTTCTTCGATGGAACAAATTATGCGTACTGGAAAGTGCGGATGAAAGCCTTTTTAATTTCCATCGACGAACGGGTGTGGCAATCAATTGAATTAGGATGGTCTAATCCAACCTGAATTTACTGGTGATGTTCACACCTTAAAACCTAGGTCGAAATGGACCAAGGAAGAGTTAGATTCATCTTCTTACAATGGCAAGGGAATTAATGCTATTTTAATGCCTTATCTCAAACTAAATTCTCTCGCGTCTCGGCATGTGAGACTGCGAAAGAAATCTGGGATGTTCTTCAGGTTACACATGAGGGAACTAACCTCGTGAAGATTCAGAAACTGCAAATGCTTACGAGCAAGTTTGACTCTATCTTGATGGCAGAAAATGAATCTTTCACGGACTACTATACACGATTGCAAGATATCGTAAACTCATGTGCTAACCTGGGAGAGAAGATTCCAGAATTTAAGATTGTAAGAAAGATCTTAAGAACTCTTCTTGAACGATTTCGCCCAAAGGTTACTGCCATTGAAACTATTAAACACCCGGACGAAATACGTGTAGAAGAATTAGTTGGTTCATTACAAACTTATGAAATGACATTTACTACTAACAATTCTTCTGGAAAGGCATCCACTTCTAAGTCTTCAGGTTATGCGTTGAAAACAACTAAGGAAGAACACGCGGATACATCCTCCTCAGACGATGACGAGAACCTTTCTATGGAGGAATTTGAGAAGCAGCTCGCTCTCTTGACAAGAAAGTTTCACCGCAACTTTCGAAGGGGTAATTCAAGCAAATCTCCATCCTTCGGAAAGTCGAACAAAGGCAAGGGTACTTCAAGTTATAAGTCAAGAAAGCAAGAGAACTTCTCAAAGGATAAGAAAAGTTCAGAGGGACAACTACAATGCTTCAAATGTCGAGGCTACGGCCACATTGCAACGGAGTGTCCCAACAAGTATCCGGCAAAGAAGAAGGCGATGCAAGTCGTCACTTGGGATGACAACTCAACGTCAAATGAGTCGTCTTCGAGTGATGAAGAAAAGAGCTCCACCGCATTCCACGCGTCCGTATCTTCACCCTTCATGTGCTTTATGGCAAGTACATCCGAGTCGTTGTCCAACTCCACTGTTGAAAAGAATGCACGGACAATGAATCGGATGATTCGGAAGGTGAAGATTTTGCTCTAGCCTACCACAGACTTTTGAGGGATTCAAAGAAAGTGGCTAAGCAAAACAAGAGTTTGAGAGGGAGAGTGCATGATCTCGAAGAAGAAGCAAAAAGAGCGACTTCTCTCTCAAACGCTCTTGAAGTGGAAAAGGGAAAACCTGATAAAAGCAAATGTTTCCCTTCAAGAGTCCTATGAGCAACTTGAGAAGGAACATACAAATCTGGTGGATAACGCCAATCACTTCTCAAAGCTCTACAACGAGGCTCGACAGGATAACCTGGAAATGACAAAGACCATTTTCCAACTCAAGAATGACTTACAGCGATTCTCTTCAGGAAGGAGTAAGTTGGATAGACTTCTTGGTCTTGGTCAATCAAATCGGTTCGGCCTCGGATACACTCAAACTGGAAACAGTCCAAGTTCGAGTGGGACAGTTTTTGTGCCTCAGTCGGTATCTCCTCCTCCGACACCGGAATTTAAGACAAACAACGACAACAAACCTACTTCATCCTCTTTGGGATCGTCAAGATCTAAGGTATGTTTTCGTTGTGGTGTTCAGGGCACATAAGAAGATATTGCAAGACGGGAGTCGAACGCTCATCTCAAACACCTCTTGCAACAACTACCAAAAAGGCTCCTCCCCGGAAATCAAAGCAAAACTTTTCAAATGAAAAGAGACTTGGTAGTTCATCGCGCAAGACGATTTCATCAAGGAGCAACAATCGCTATAACAAGACGCTTTCACTGAGGCATATAACTTCACGACCATTACCGACGCACTCCAAAAAGGTTTGGGTGCGCAAAGGTAAAATTTCCCTTGTCTTGTTTCCAATGTTTCCTTGCATGCATATGATAGTTCGTCTTGGTATCTGGATAGCGGGTGTTCCCGTCATATGACCGGTGACAAAAATAGTTTTCAAAAACTTGAGAAAATCTCCGGAGGACACGTGTTTTCGGAGACGGTCGATCTTCCAAAATTGTGGAAAAGGGACGGTAGCTATTCCAGATGGCCCGATTTTGAAAAACGTCTTATTTGTTGATGGCCTTAAGACTAACCTCATAAGCATAAATCAACTTTGCGACAATGGTTTTTCAGTTAACTTTTCATCTGTTGAATGCGTTGTAACTGATAAGGACCATGTCTTCTTTTTAAAAGGGGTTAGATCTGAAAACAATTGCTTTGTTGTTCCTAATAAATTTTTTGAAAATTGTAACTTAGCCGCTTTGAATAATGAAACTCTTTGGCATGAAAGGCTAGGTCACTTAAATTTTAAGGAACTTACTAGAATTTCAAACAAGGACGTGGTCAAGGGGGTTCCAAAACTTTTATTTAAACAAAACGTTGTGTGTGGTGGTTGCCAAAAGGGTAAACAGTCTAGGACTGCACACAAGAACTTGAACCACGTTGGTACAAAACGGCCCTTGGAACTTTTGCACATGGATTTAATGGGGCCGACCCGTCAACCATCCTTGGGAGGTAATGGTACATTTTCTTATTGGTTGATGATTTCTCTAGGTTTTCTTGGGTAGCATTTTTAAAAGAGAAAGCTGATACGTTTGACTCTTTTCATGAGATTTGCCATCGTATTATGATTGAAAAGAATGAAAAGATCATTCGTGTTAGAAGTGATAGAGGTGGAGAATTCATAAATTCAAAATTCATTGATTTTTGCACTTCAAATGGCATTAAACATGAATTCCTCGGCACCCTATACACCTCAGCAGAATGGTGTTGTTGAGCGCAAAAACAGGGTTGTACAAGAGATGGCGCGTGTGATGCTTCATAGCCGGAATTACCGCTACATTTTTGGGCTGAAGACGTGAACACCGCTGTCTATGTCATTAATAGAGTTTACTTGCGCCCAGGAACTTTAAATACACCATATGAGCTGTGGTTTAGTAGAAAATCGGATATCAAATACTTTCGTATCTTCGGGAGTCGATGTTACATTTTACGTGACCGTGAAAATCTTGGAAAGTTCGACTCTCGAAGTGATGAAGGGATCTTTTTGGGTTATTCTACGAATAGCAGAGCATATCGAGTATTTAACATTGAATCTAAGACGATCGTAGAATCTATAAATGTTAAAGTAGATGAAGCTTTTCACTTTGGATCTGGAAAATCTACCCTCGATATCTCTCTAGATGATGATTCTCCTGCTAGTGCATCTTCTCATGATAATACTTCCAATATTAATGATGCATCTAATGGCTCTTCTAGTTTATCTGATGTGCAGGAATCATCTCATGTATCTCCGAGTACTCCGTTTCAACAAACGTTACGAATCTCCAAGGATCATCCGGAATCGAACATCATTGGAGATCCACAAGAAGGAGTTAGAACTCGGAAGCAGTTGGTTTGTGGATTCGCTTGCTACGTATCTTTAATCGAACCAAAGAACATAGATGAAGCTCTTCAGGATGACTACTGGATTAAAGCAATGCAGGAAGAGCTCCATCAATTTGAGCGAAACAAAGTCTGGGAATTAACGAAGCCTCCAAAGCAACATAATGTGATAGGTACCAAATGGATCTTCAAGAACAAGAAAAATGAGGATGGTACTATCATCAGGAACAAGGCACGATTAGTTGCTCAAGGTTATTCTCAAGTAGAAGGTATAGACTTTGACGAAACATTCGCCCCTGTAGCTAGACTCGAGTCCATTCGTATACTATTTGCTATTGCTTGTCATTTTAAAATCAAATTATTTCAAATGGACGTTAAGAGCGCATTTCTAAATGGTTTTTTAAATGAGGAAGTTTATGTGGCTCAACCGAAAGGTTTTGTAGATCATAAACAACCTAACCATGTTTTTCGTTTAAAAAAGGCTCTTTACGGTCTGAAACAAGCACCGCGAGCATGGTACGAAAGGTTAACAAAGCACCTTTTGGAGAAGGGCTATACTCGAGGGGGAGCTGATAGGACTCTCTTTGTGAAGCATTATCAAAGCAATTTCATTGTAGCACAAATCTATGTCGATGACATTGTATTTGGCGCAACAAGAGATAATGATGCTTCTAAATTCGCGGAGACCATGGAAAGCGAATTTGAGATGTCCATGATGGGCGAATTGACTTATTTTCTTGGATTGCAAATTAAACAAAATGATGAAGGTATTCACTTGAGTCAATCCAAGTATGCAATGGAGTTGGTCAAAAAGTTTGATCTAGAAAATTGTAAAGATTTTCCAACTCCAATGGGAACTAGCCACAAGGGACTTGGAAGTGAATCACATAGTGAGAATGTAGACGAGAAACTGTATAGAAGTATGATTGGAAGTCTACTTTACCTCATGGCTAGTCGCCCGGATATATCCTTTAGTGTTGGGATTTGCGCGAGATATCAATCAGCACCAAAGGAGGTTCACCTGAAAGCGGTGAAACGGATCATCCGGTACATCAAAGGATCAATTAATTTCGGAATTTGGTATCCTATGGGAACAAGTCTGGATATTGTTGGATACTCAGATGCCGATTGGGCAGGATCAGTGGATGATCGGAAAAGCACGAGTGGTGCATGCTTCTATCTTGGCCATTGCCTTGTTGCATGGCACAGTAAAAAGCAGAATTGCATAGCACTCTCGACTGCCGAAGCGGAATACATTTCAGCTGGAAGTTGCTCAACTCAACTCATTTGGATGAAAAGCGTATTGAGCGACTTCCGCATTTCAGCATCTTCGGTAACAATTCTTTGTGACAACACAAGTGCAATTAACATTTCTAAAAACCCTGTGTTGCACTCTAGAACAAAACATATTGAACTTAGATATCATTTTCTTAGAGAGCTAGTTGAATCAAATACTCTTCAACTTTCATATATTTCAACTGAGGATCAATTGGCTGACTTTTTAACAAAACCTTTGGATCAAAAACGTTTTATTCATTTACGAAAAGCAATTGGAATGCTTTCCTTAAAATAAACTTCTTTTTGAAATCTTTGCTTAGGATAGGTTTTGTATTTGTTTTTGTTTTGTTCATTATCTATGTTTGTACATAGGACATTAATTGAGCATAGATCATAATTGACTTTAATTGCATCTTTTCGCACATTTAGAAATTTATTATGCTTTTGCCATCATAATATTTCACTGTTGCAATGATCATTTATGTTAATTAAATCATCTTCTAAGTGATCAAAGTCAATTTCTCTCTCTCAATGATCTCTTGGTATAGTCATTATCTTATTTGACTGCTTAGTCGAGTATGAAATCGAGATCAATATTTGGTTGAATACTTTATATCTTAAATAATTGATAGCCAATTAAGGGGGAGTCATAGAAAAAGTAAAATGCTCAAAAGATGTGGAAAGAGTTACATCCCAATGAGGAGTGTGAAAACTACCACCACATGGAGGAAAGAGCTACCACCTCGGTCGTCCGAGTATTGTGTGCAGCTACCACATGTATACCAAGCATGGTTGTTCAAATTTTGATTAAGTAAAATGCATGTTGAAATACTTGACTTCGTCAAATTTCAAGGTTGGTATAAGGTGGGTTTTTAAAGAAAGATGCTCAAAGAGCCACTCTCTTCAACAGATTGTCTAGATACATTATCTACTATATTTGGGATTTCAAACATCTATTGATCTTTGTATTTCATTTTCTTTACTGAATTGATGATTTGATAAAGGCATTACTCATAAGATCAAGTTAGATGTAATTGAAGGTGTTCAACTTTAAGGGATTTAATTCTTGTAAATTCTCGTTTCATTTTTGGATATTATTGATAGATTTGGCATAATCTAATTCTTGTTGTATGAAACGATGATTTTAGTTTAAGGTTGATACACATTTGTGCTTACAATCTTTTTCTGGTTTTTCTTGAATTTCTCTGAAATTTTCTAAAGAAAAAGTTGGAGCCGATCCGGATCGGGCAAGATGATCCGGATCCCGAACGCAGGTATTCTTCTGCGGGCTGACGATCCGGATTGGACCTGCCGATCCGGATCCCGAACGCAGTTTCTCACTGCGGGCAGCCGATCCGGATCGCAATCATGAACTGATCCGGATCGCGGCTAGGGTTTTATAAAGAACAAAAGGGTTTTGATTTCTTTTACTCCAATCTTTTGTTCCAAAGTTTCCAGAGCCTCTCTCTCTAGATTTCATCCTTCCTGGAAGCTTTCAAACTCAAGTTCTTCAACTCCAAGTAAGTTTTATTGATCAAAATCTCGGTTTTTCACCGTTTTTCTCTTTTCCTCCTCAAACGTGATGAATTTCTTGGATCAACTTTGTTTGTGGATGGTTTTTGATCAAATTTGTTTTGAAATAAGAACTCTGGGTAGATTAGTTTTGATTATATGCTAGGTATTCTCCTGATTAACGGATTTTTAGGCTTCGATTTCTAAAATTTCGGTTTTAGGGCATATAATAAGGATTTTCGAAAATCATGCAATTGATCTATTTTTAAAAGTCCTTTTGCAAAACTAATTTGATTCTTAGTCTCTCTACATGATTATGATTGTTTGGGTACAATTTTTCAAATCTTTGAAAATTAACAATTTTCTCATGTGTTCTTGAGTTGTTGCTCACAGGATTTTAATCTTCTTAAAGCACTTAGATCAATGGGATTCTCATGGATCATTCTTTTATTGGTCACTATGGTGCACACTCGGGCCACAAACAAGTTAAAAAGAGCTAAGAAAACACAACAAAAGGGTGAGTTTCATGTGATCAGCGACACAGAAGTAGATTGTCACGAGGTAGATTGGACTGAATTGACAGATGATGATGACTCATTGCCTGAACAAAAGGCATCTGATGGTTCAAAAGGAAAAGCGTCCGATGCATCGAAAGAAAAAGCACCCATGGACAAAGGTAAAGCACCTATGACTGCACCAACCATCTCGGTGAAAAGGAAACGACTCGCTCGACGGTTTGGACGAGCACGAGGTTTCATGTCTAACGAACCGATTATTCCGGATTCTCCACCTCGGGAGGAACAAGTGTTCGTTAATGCGGATCGCCTAAGGGCATTTGAGAATCGTGAATGCATTGGTGAGAGGCATGTCAATATTGAGGCTCTCCGAGATCACTCTCCTGAGTTTGGCGTTCTGATTGAACAAGCAAACCTTATTCAAGTTTGTCGATTTCCAGAAGTGCTTGGATACTGTCTGCATCTTGTAAGGGCCTTCTATACAAATGCACGGCACCTTCGTGAAATTGAAAACGGTCCAATGGAATTTTACACGAACATCCAAGGCACAAGATTCAAAATTACTCCACAATTGATTGGCGAGGTTTTGGGAATGCCTGCCAGCAAGACAGGAGTTAATTACTTGAAGGGAAAGGTTTTGACGAACACTGTGTGGCAAATGGTTATAAAGGGAATTTGTTTGGAAGGAACGCAATCAACGGAGAAATCGATCAGATCCAAGGAACTTCGTCTTGAGTACCGATTTCTAAACTTCATCACTTGTTACAATATCCTTCCAAATATGCAGATGAAAGTCTTGAGATGGGATCGAATGCTATTTTTGTATCTCTTAGGACATCCGTCTGAGGCAATGGGATTGAATATCAACATTCCATACATTATTTGGAATAGAATGACAAGATATGTTGAGCACCCTCATCCCACAGAAAGAATTCCATTTCCACTGATTATAATGAGGATCTTGAAGAAATTTCAGGTTGACATTACCTCACCGACTTATCATCAATGTTTGGGTATGATCGATGAGTCCACCGTTGTGAAGTCACTTCACAAATTGCCCCATGTCACTCCAGTCCCTCCGTGCGGAACGAAACCTAGTAGCGGCACTTCCGCGTCACCATCACAACCAGCACCCACACCAGCGGATGAAGCATCAGTCTCATCCATCTACAAAGAACAACAACGATTATCTGTTGAGCAGGAACAGATTTCGAAGGCACAGACGAGAATCTCCAATGAGCTCGAGCTCATCACGGCAGCTCACATTACCATAACTAAGAAGGTCAATTCAATGAACAAGCTGGTGAAAAAGATGTTTTCTAAGATGGGCTGCACGAGCTCTGAAGACTCCGAATCTGATGACTGATTCCCTTCTTTTTATTCTTTTGCAGATTTTTGACCTTTTCTTGTGCAGGTTTTTCAGTTTTTAGGACTTACTCTTAGTTCTAGTTCTTAAATTTCGGAACATTTTCTTTGAAATTTTTAACTCTCCTTCAATTTTTGGTGATTTTGGCTTTGTTTGTGACAAAAAGGGGGAGAGAGTTTAGAGGGAACTTGAACAATGACAATGAACTTGAACAATGATGTGATGTGAACATCAAGGTAAGTGAACATCAAGGGAACTTGAACATTGAACTTGAACAATGATGATGTGAATGTGTGAACATCGAAGTAAGTAGAACTTCAACTTTTGGTTTTCATTTGTTTTGAATGCATGCCTCGACTAACTATTCGACTAACTATTTGGGCATGTAATATAACTAACAAGTTGATGTTCACTAACATGACATTTTTTTTAATTGCATAGAAGATATGTTGGTTTTTGACTATGATTCTCTTACATATCTGAATTCTCAAATGTCATGATGATCAGATAAACTCTATCTCTGCACTAGGTTTTGTATGCTAAATATTCTTGAGGTATCTAACGATCTCTTTTTGTCAAGAATGATTTCTTTGTGCAGAGAGTACAGATGTCTAAGTCTAGAGTCTGTTTTAGGAGTTTATCTCATGTTTTTAAATTTTTGGATCTCCATTGTAAATTTTTGTTGTATGGTGATAGCAACAAAAATATCTTTTTAAATTTTCTTGAGTGGATCTGTGTTTTGTCACGAAACCGCCAAAGGGGGAGATTGTTACGGAATTTGAGTTGGCGTAGTTTCGTGAAAGTCTCAAGTCTTGAAGATTGAAGGTGAAGAAAGTTGGATCATTTAACTCAATCTCAAGAAAGAAGAATTCAAAAGGATCAGGTATGTTTAACTAAAGATTTTGTGTGATCCGAATACTTCTTGTAGTGTAGAAACACTTGGAAGAATCTTTCATTGCATAAAAATCAAAAACTGGACTTGGGACATGTTCAGAATCCGGATCAGGTTGTTCGATCCGGATCCCGAAGGTGGTTCGTTCATACACCAGTTCAATCCGGATCGTAGCCTCTCTTGATTCGGATCCCGAACACTGAGTTTACCATCTTCCTTGAACGATCCGGATCAGGCTTCGCAATCCGGACCCCGAACGTTGATGTTTGGTGAACTGTATGAACGATCCGGATCAAGCACTTCGATCCGGATCCCGAAGCTTCGTTTTTCTGGAATTGCCTGACTCGTTACGACGATCCGGATCACAGCTAATCCGATCCGGATCGCCGTCCGTAAAATTTCCAGAAATGTTAGGTTTTTGATTCTTATCTCCTTCCTAGGGTTTCTAACCTATAAATAGACCCTATGACTCTTTTTCTAGGGAGAATCCAAGTAGCCGTCATTTTCATATATCATCTTATACGGCTCTAGATCCACATATAGAGAAGAAAGGAAATCATTAGAGAATACTCTATGTTTCTTCATCTATATTGATTAGTTTGACTCTAGGTTTTCATACTCACATCTTGAGTTGAATCAAACTAATGAATACTTAGATGGTATTTCCGATCTATCTTTGATCTAAGTATTCGGCGGATCATCACCACCAAAAACAACGATTTACCCCAAAAATCGGCGCGTGGATTCGCGTGTCCTTGTGGATTCAAGGTTCAACCGCTCTCGTGGATTCGGAGCGAGGCACGTTCGTGGATTCGAAGGGTGCTATTGGGTGAAGACCGTGGATTCGGTAGGACGTCGTGGATTCGACGTTGGACGCCGTGGATTCGGCGTTGGGCGCAGATCGTGGATTCGAGAAGCGTCGTGGAGCGAGCGGAGAAGATCCTCTAGGAGCGTATGAAAAAGGTTGAGTCGTAAGTGTGTACGGTAAATCACCTTGTACGTGTTTTAATTCTAGTGGATTTCTGCCGTGTTATCGGTCCCGTGGTTTTTTACTCCGGTGATGGAGTTTTCCACGTAAAAATCTTGCGTATTATTCTTATTTCCGCATTGGGTTTTTATCGCAACGATTTTTGAGTGTTTATACGTTTACTCCTATTCACCCCCCTCTAGGTGTTTTTTCCCCTATTTAGATCCTTATTACATATAACCCAACACTAGTTTCGCGCTTTTTGAGGAGTTTTTCCATGCTTACTGGGATGCTGTTGTTGTGAGCTTTTTCGGGGACAGCAGGGTTGTTTCGAGGATATCTCCACAACCTGGCATCGTATTGAGACGAGCCTTTGCATTCTTTTCATCTACTCGACGCGTGGATTATCACAGTATTTTTTATAGATTTTTCTAAGGTTTTCCTGAAGGTATATGTTTTCCCCCTTATCTGTGCATGGGATTACAGTTGTGTTGCTGTGTGGTTTTGCACACCCTGTGTTGTGGAATTTGTAACTTGGCCTACGGTGCTCGGAATTGGGCGTGCAGGTACCCGTTTCGAAGGTCTCGACGCGAGGATCACTGTGGTATTTTTATCGAATTTTTCGGAGCCCTTTCAGCAGGTGAAATAATTGCATCTTTGGGACTGATTTTCATACTGCGTGCTTTTGGTTAATTGTTGGAATAAAGTGTAACTTTGGACTGTATGTTTGTACCAGGAGGAGTTGTTCAGGGATTTTGGGACTGTGGATTATTGGAGGGTGTTGTTCCTAGTGTTTTCAGCTGTTGGATCTTGGACAGTTAGCGCCTTCAGGTGGGTGGCCTTGTCTTCAAGTTTGATGGACTGGACATTAAATCTGCTATAGTAGGACCATGCATGATAGTGGATTCTTGTGTAGCATGCTAGAATGTAGGAATTGTTATTCCTTGTATTTATCTGCTGATCTTATGATCTCTTTGCTTCCTACCACCTGTTAAATTATTATTATCTTGGAACTTGACCTAGCACCCCGTCATATGTTGCATGTGTAACCAGACCAGTAGAAAACCCTCACTTGGGCTAGGGTTATTTATGTTTAGACATCCACACATTATGTTTCATTCCTGGACTTAGTGTTATCCTCGCCCGGGTAGTGGGCCGAGCGGTCGGGACTTCTTTTTAGTGTGGGATGCATTTGCACTCGTGCTTGGGAGCAGAGTGGAGTCTGGTAGATAATGTGGATCGCTTGTATGTACCGGGAACCGTTTGGGGTAAACGGTGGTCCCGGGAGGTCTTGTTTTCCCTGTTTGGGTTGTCGCCACTGTATTAGTGGCAGTAGTGTACCAGTGTTAGCAGGACCTGGAACCCAGAACCTTTTTGGACACACACATGATTTTAGTCAACCAACGTTTTCTTCCAAGCATCGTAGGGTCGCCTGAGTCTGTTCTTGTTTGATTGGACGAAGGCATTAGCTCTTCGAGGTTTGGACATAAAACTTATTTTCAAACTGTTTTCCTAAAAAGACTAAAAATCATTAAAAATGGATTTCCCTCAGATCAAACGGCTTTCAGTAATAAATGTCACCTTTTTCCTATAAACCTCCCCACTCGAAAGGATTCGAGTGGTCTGGGTTCTAGGGGCCGTTCCTTTGTCGGGACGAAAGCCACGGGGGCCGAGCCTGGAACCTGTTCTTGTTTGATAGGGTTGTAGGTGTAGGTCTCCCGGAACTTTCGGGCCTTGGTTGGTGTTTTCTTCGTGTTGTACCGAGGTTGTCGTGTTTCCGAACTATAAGGGGGTCGGGAACTTCGATAGGCGGAGCCTAGAGTCTGTTCTTGTTTGATAGGGTTCTAAGCACCGGCCTATCGGGTTTCCGAACCCTTATGGTGTCGGTCTTTCCTGTGTTCTGTTGTGGGAGTCGTCTGGTGGACGGTAGTCCCGGCTGTGTGGTTTTCCAGCCTGTGAGTGAGCGTTGGTGTTGTTAGTCGATCTTGTTGATCGTGGATTGGACTATAGCCTGCATGAGCCATATTGAGCTCGACAGAGATGCGCTGATACTTTCCTCGGTTGGGTCACGCCCCTCGAGTGCCACTCCGGAGTTGGGCCTGTTACTTGCTATCGCGACTTGTCGACGCAGTCCCTATGGCTGGGCCAGTTTTGGCAGTCACGGACACCCTACGGTAGACCCGTCCTGTTGAGGATGTGAGGCAGTAGGTGGGCGCAGGTTTGACTGGACCCTATGCGGCAGTCAGTGTAGATTGGGTGACTGTACTTTGAGAGTTAGTAGATGCATCATGTTTCCATCTGTTCCACCTTTTGAGCATCTAGATAGAGGCATAGTAGCTGTAGAGTTACTTTTCCAGCCCTTTCAGTATTATATTGTTACTTTATGCCTCTAGTAGACTTAGTGGGCAGACCGTCGGGCTTGTTGGCGGCACCCACTGAGAACTACTGTGGGAAGTAGTTTTCACACCCGTCGTGGTGTCTTTTTCCCTAGGGACTTCTACTCCTGTTCCTGTAGCTCCAGTTGCTGATCCTTCCGACCGAGGCGAGGGAGTCGCGAGATAGATCCCTACCAGTCGTCGTCCAGAGAGTAGATGTACCCCCCCTTACTTTTTGGGAGTTCATGTTGAGAGACCTTTGTAGTGAGGTATAGAGTTGTATTTTATTTTACAGTTTGAGAGACTTATGTTTTTGGAGAGGATTTTGAGTTGTATATATTTTCATTTTCAGCACTTTACTTTCATCTCTGATATCTGTTTAGTATAGTTGACCTTTTGCAGGTTAGTCGCTTCGTCTATACGGGGCTTCCCGTATGGGCGGCAGATCTGTTGGCGAGCCCGGGTCGCAGTTTCGACGCCGGGGCATGACAGATTAGAGTGGTATCAGAGCCTAGGTTGTAGGTCATGGTGGACTTAGAAACCCTAGTCTTGTGGTCGGACATTAGGATGACTACGTGAGAGTCGTGACTTTTAGCGAGAGTCCTGATTGAGTTTTATACCTCTCCCAAGAGACGGGATGAGTGATTGACATGTTTATTCTCCTAAGCGATTATGTTGGCTGCAGACAACATAATGCTATAGAATGGATGACATGTCTTAGACTTTCGCTGGATTGGGTCGTTTGGTTGTTGTGTCGTGATGTTTGTTATTGTGCAGTGGACTGCGATGTCCCTGAGACGTCGTGTAGTGAAGAGGGCACATTCCACATCTGATGAGAAACCCGAGCAGCGGGAGGCAGAGCTATCAGAGCAGAGCGAGACCTAGGAGTTATGGATCCAGATGGCACAGTTGTCGGAGGCTGTCCGATGCTAGGAGGAGGCCATGGAACGTTTGATGCGCTGGTTCGAGCAGAGAGCATAGCTAGTGGCAGTACCGCTTTGTAGGTTTTTATGTATTAGGATCCACAAGGATCTAAATAGGTACTATCAAACAACTAGAAGGGGGGCGAATAGGTGTAATACGTAAAAACAAATCTCAGTGCAAAATAAAAACCAATGCGGAAAATAAAAACAGCACACCGAGATTTACGTGGAAACTCCAATCCCGGAGAAAAACCACGGGACCAACACGCAATAACAATCCACTAAGAATAGAAGAATAACAAGGTGATTACTGTTACGGCTTTTTGTGTTGGCATATTTCGTGAGTTGAGTTGTTGAGTTGAGTCGGAGTCTTGAAGTGATCAAATTGTCAATCAGCAATCGAAGACTTAGAGAAGATTCAACAAAAGCTCAAGTTGACACTCAGTGTTTTGAGTCTTGAAGATTGAAGTAGATGAATTGTGGATCTGTTGGTTTTTATGGATCCACAAGGATCTAAATAGGTACTATCAAACAACTAGAGGGGGGGTGAATAGGTGTAATACTTAAAAACTCAATCTTAGTGCAAAATAAAAACCAATGCGGAAAATAAAAATAGCACACCGAGATATACGTGGAAACTCGATTCCAGGAGAAAAACCACGGGACCAACACGCAATAACAATCCACTAAGAAAAGAAGAATAACAAGGTGATTACCGACTCCACGGACTCAAACCCCTCCTTCAACTTCTTCGGACCTTGCGCTCACCGATTGCACGTCCACTGCACACGTTCGAATCCACGAACGCCACTCGAATCCACGAGCACACGTTTCGAATCAACGAAACGCCTTTAGCACACCGAATCCACGATGCCACGTCGAATCCACGACGCAAACTCAGCCGGTAAGAATATTGGCTTCGATGGTGATCCTTTGCTTAGATTATCATTGAGAAACCGTAGAAGAAATATCTAAGCAAAGACTAGATCAATTCGACAAAAGATATGTTCTTGAAAGAACCGTCGAATTTGTGACACCCCCGGAATTTGGATTAGTCCTCTATATAAATGATATAATAAGACTAAATCTCTAACCCGACTATAGCATTTTGGATGGTAGCAAGATCCAAGAGGATCATGAGAGTTAAGCGTGCTAGAGCTAGAGTAGTTCTAGGATGGGTGACCCCCTGGGAAGTGGGGCGTCACAGTTGGTATCAGAGCCATTCACCAGCCGGAAATGTGAGGTGAGTCTCGGCTGAGCCAGGGTTATATAGCGGGTAGAGCGAGGCTCCCCGGCTAATGACCGTTGTGAGTGGAGTGCAGCTCCTCACAAGGTCGGCTAAGGCTAGCGAGACGAGTCTCACATCGCCTGGTGCTTGTGAGTGTGCTTGAGCCTGACGTGGACGTCAGGGCTTAAAGGAGGGAAGAATGTGACACCCCCGGAATTTGGATTAGTCCTCTATATAAATGATATAATAGGACTAAATCTCTAACCCGGCTATAGCATTTTGGATGGTAGCAAGATCCAAGAGGAACATGAGAGTTAAGCGTGCTAGAGCTAGAGTAGTTCTAGGATGGGTGACCCCCTGGGAAGTGGGGCGTCACAGAATTGGCCTAAAAGAGGCTATAAAGAAGAACGATAAAAACCTAGCCTCTAGGGTTGCTCTCAAGTGTTTTATAAATTAATCGGTAGTTTTTGAGAAACCCTAAATGTCTATTTATAGTTTAGAAACCTTTGGAAAGAGATAAGCATAAAAAACTGACTTAACAGAATTTTTCCTGCACGACGATCCGGATCGGATTTACGGCGATCCTGATCGTCGTCTTTTTTCAGCAATTCCTGAAAAAACAAGGTTCGGGATCCGGATCGAAATTCTGATCCGGATCGGAATTCTGATCCGGATCGGTTCAGGATCAGAAATTCTAAAACATCAAATTTGTCCAGTTTTTGATTTTTAAGCAATGAAAACTTATCCAAGTGTTTCTAAACTACTCAAATGTATTCGGATCACCAAAATTATTTAGTTAAACGTACCTGATCAATCCGAATGCATTTTCCTTAAGATTGATGTAATTGATCCACAATTCTTCTACTTCAATCTTCAAGACTCAAAACACTGAGTGTCAACTTGAGCTTTTGTTGAATCTTCTCTAAGTCTTCGATTGCTGATTGACAATTTGATCACTTCAAGACTCCGACTCAACTCAACAACTCAACTCACGAAATATGCCAACAAAAAGCCGTAACAATCTCCCCCTTTGGCAATTTCGTGATAAAACCCAAAAATACATAAAACGCTCAAGACACTCATCTTAAACCAAAAAATCGAAACTCAATGTCATCACCAAAACATTGATTTTCTTTGCGTGAAAGATCCAATAAACAAAAAATACATTTGAACCAAACAATCCTAGAACATACTCTATGACTTAGGACTTGGAGTCTTAAAGTGATGTAAATCCTGCAAAACAAAACTCCAAACAAAATCAAACATTAGTCGTTTAGAAATTAAAATCCTGCATTTGATTCGTCTTCCTTTTGGTTCTTTTGTTTTTCCGGCTCCTTTTTCATCATCTCTTTTCTTTATCTCCCCCTTTCTTGAGCATCTCTGTTCTCCCCCTATCTATCTCTGTTCTCCCCCTATTTCTGTTCTCCCCCTTTTTGTCACAAATTGTCAAACAGTGAATATGGGCAAAAAGAAATCACTAACAACATTAGTTCATAGAGAAAGAGAGATAAAAGCTCAGTTCCGGTATATAACAAAAATACAGATTGCGTACCGGTACTCGAAAGCAAAAATCAAATAATTTCTTGAAAACAAATCCAGATTTTGAAATATTCGAATTACCGATTTGTATTCCATCAAGAAAATAATTTAAGTGCTTGAAAATAGTGAGATCACATAGATGTCATTCAATCCAATTAATTTTACAAAAATTAAAAAGATTTACTCCGAAATCATGAAAAACAAAGATAAAACATTATAAACCGTTTTTCATATTATATACGTCAAACACAAGTCATCAAAAATAATCTTGAGATCCAAAGTCTATCAAGATGTAACGGATTTACAAGGATGACTTACAGAGATTTCCAAATGACATCAATTTTGAATTTTACCCTTTCAAATTTGAGATAAGCACTAAAATACCTAAGGGTGGCTCTTTGAGCATCTTTCAACTATCCCACCTTATACCAACCAGGAGATTGTTCAAAATAGGAACTTTGAATTTAAATCTCCGAATGCTTCAACTAAACAAAATTTCATAAATATTTTTCAAGCATCCATAACATGTGGTAGCTTCACACACAAACCGGACGACCGGGGTGGCAGCTCTTTCCAACATGTGGTGGTAGTTTTCACACTCCTTTCGGATGTAACTCTTTCCACATCTTTTGCAATTCATTTCATTACCCTTGTACAAAAATACAATCTCTTATGTGAAAGAATTAAATCTCAAATTTTAGTCAATCGGTTGTCTCATGTTTATCACAAAGAACTCACACAACCGAGATAGGTTAAGCATCTAAAGATCACACATGATTTCTAAAATTTGATGCTTATAACTATCAAAAACTCCTATAATGAAGTATCTTCAAGAATTATGATTATAGAGTAAAGTTGATAATTCATATAAAATTAAATTGGAGTGATTGACCGTGAAACCCTTTTTATTCAATGCACTTGTTCGTTAAAACCCTTTTGTTCAAAAACAAAACATAAAAACAAAGAGCATTGAAAACATGTAATGCAGAGATTAAGAAAAATATGAAAGGAAAACCAATCAAAGCATTACATACAGTCATAAGCTATTTAGAACTTAAGACAAGAAAAGATATCACCTTTCCGAATCCAAAATCGTCGGATTTTGGGTTGTCTTGATTCGTTGTGGCCGGGAGATGATAGCTTTGACTGTTGGTCCACCTTAGGTCTTTGCCTCGCAATGATCCACTTGTATGATTGATGTTGTGGCTCGGACCTTTGGTGGGTTGAGTGAACTCCTTTGACTTGTTGTATCTTTTGAGTCCCTTGAGTCCGCTCCGTAGATGAAGTTGCCGAAGGATTTTTCTTTCTCTTTTTCGGGCAATCCTTCACCAAATGTCCTTCAAGTCCACAAAGGTGACACGTTCTTCCTTTCAATTTGAATGTGGAACTTGAAGCATGCACAGTTTGATCATTTTTAAATCCCAAACCAACCTTGCTTGTTTGACCTAATCCGCCCATACAATCTAGTTTCTTGGAAACGGTTGAAAGCCTTTGTATGTCGGATTTGAGTTCATGAACTTGCTTGGTCAAAGCTTGGTTGGTGACATGAATTTCTTCAAACTGTTTTTCAAGAAAACCAATCTTGTCCATATATAATTTTTCATTTATCTCTGATTGGTTTAACTTTTCTTGGAGGATTTTATTGTTCTCCAATAAACGTCCTTGTTCCTCCTCGAGATCATGGAGTTTGATCTTTAAAGCTTGATTCTCGTCTTGAACTTCAAGTCGTTGCTTCCTCAACTTCTTGATATGCTTGGCCATCTTCTTTGATTCCGCAAGAAGTTGTTGGTATGCCTCAATGAGTTCTTCTTCGTCCGACTCCCCCTCACTTGATGACTCTCCGCCGGATGTTGATGTTTCATGCAAAATCAAAGGAATAGAGTCAGTGATTAAAGATGGTAAGCAAACATTAGAAGAGGGAATTTGAGAGGCATGAAAGGCAACAACTTTTTCCTCTTTACTTGAGGTCGATTCATTAGAAGTAGAATCGTCCCAAGTATTCGCTTGCAAAGCCTTCTTTTTATATGGTTTCGGAGAAGGACAATCCGTTGAAATATGGTCGTAGCCTTTGCATCTATAACATCGGATTTCCCCTTCGAATTCATCTTTTTCCTTATAAGGTTTTGCAAAGCTTTTGAGGTTAGAGGATTTAGAACCCGATGATCCTTTAGATGGTTTCGAGGATGAAGATCCATCGGTTCGATTCTTCCAAAATTTCTGACGAAATTTCTTTGTGATCCGCGCCAATTGTTCTTCAAAATCGGCAAAAGAGATTTCATCATCGGAACTTGATTCACCATCTTCCACTACAAGAAAATAGATCTTTTGTGGCCAATATTTTGTGGCGAATTAATGAACCCTACTATATTAACATTTTTTGTGGCTATTTTCAACGTTTCCTTACTATTAATCTTAACCCAAATTTTCATATACATACCGTAGGAATTTAGTAATGAGCGCCGCTAATTCGATGCAGTATTTGCGGCCATCGCTAGATTTTCGCCACAATAATAATAAGAAATAATTGTGACAAATATTATCGCCACATATTTACTTTTCAATTCACCATTTGTCACCATCGATAACGCTGGGCCACTAAAATAATAATAATTAACTGTGGCGAATTTGTATGGCCACACATTTATTAAGATTTTTGTGGCTATTTTCAACTTGTCTTCACTATTAATCTTAATCAGAATTTTCGTATACCTACGGTAGGGGTGTTTTAATGATCGTCACTAATTCGATGCACTAATTGTGGCCAACAATAAATTTTGGCCACAATAACAATAAGTAATTATTGTTGCAAATATTATCGCCACATATTTACTTTTCAATTCACCATTTGTCACCATCGATAACGTTGGGCCACTAAAATAATAATAATTAACTGTGGCGAATTTGTATGGCCACACATTTCTTAAGATTTTTGTGGCTATTTTTAACTTGTCTTCACTATTAATCTTAATCAGAATTTTCGTATACCTATGGTAGGGGTGTTTTAATGATCGTCACTAATTCGATGCACTAATTGTGGCCAACAATAAATTTTGGCCACAATAACAATAAGTAATTATTGTTGCAAATTTTATCGCCACATATTTACTTTTCAATTCACCATTTGTCACCATCGATAACGTTGGGCCACTAAAATAATAATAATTAACTGTGGCGAATTTGTATGGCCACACATTTATTAATATTTTCGTGACTATTTTCAACTTGTCTTCACTATTAATCTTAATCAGAATTTTCGTATACCTACGGTAGGGGTGTTTTAATGATCGTCACTAATTCGATGCACTATTTGCGGCCAACAATAAATTTTGGCCACAATAACAATAAGTAATTATTGTGGCAAATTTTATCGCCACATATTTACTTTTCAATTCACCATTTGTCACCATCGATAACGTTGGGCCACTTAATGTAAGACTCGTGAAAATTAAATGCAAAAGAAACCTAAGTGTTTGTGTACCGGTATGCAAATTGCAGTTTTCGGAACACGGTCCCCCGACTTACAGATCCGAGTTTGATCTCGATAATCTGAAATCACCAGTGCGACCGTCTCGTCGAATTGATAAAAAATGATGTTAACCAATTTTCGATCTGACGGTCGAATTGTCTCGAAATCAGCGAAGAGTGAAGTGGGGCCCACAACTTAAGTTGTGAATAGTAACTGTAATAGTCAGATTTTTCTATTTTTAAATAAATAGAAAGAAAAGTGAAATTCAGTCTTGGTTCGGGTTTAAAAAGTCTAAAATGACCTGACTGGTCAAACGCCGGTGTGCAACTTACACAATTTACGAAGCAAAAAAAGGCTATTTTTCAATCCGGACATGATCTTGAAAATCCGAGATCACCCTTGCGATCGTCTCGTCGAACTGAGAGAGATTCATATTCAGCAAATTTCGATCTGACAGTCGGATCTTACAGAAATCAGCGAAGAAGCGGGCGAATATCGCGACCAATGTAACAGTACTGGCCCTGTGCACAGTACGTTAAGTGAGTTACTGTAGATAAACAGTAACCCCTAAACTTGGGACTCCCTTGGTTGCAACGTTGGCTAATTTGCTATTCGGACTCCGAACATAGCGATCCAAGTAGTCGTTTTGATCGGTTTCATCGATCTGAACGCAATGGCGCTGACGGAATTTCCGTTTGACGATTCTAGAGTCTCGAAAAGCGTGATAAACTGTATTTTTATACAGTAATCATGGAACGAGGTTTTATCCGGGCGTCGCGTCAAGAAACGAAAATCGCTACCTAATAGATTTCGTCGAGCCGGACGTCGTGGCGAAGTCTGTTTTTTGATTTGACGACTCGAATGCCTCGAAAAGCATAAAAATTGTGAAAAATACTATATTTTACACATAGGCCCCTATATTTTATGCTCCGAAATCCGTGCTGCTTTAGGGAGAAGGGCCTAAGTGTGAAATAGAATTACTGTGAAGGACTTGGGTTAAAATATCAAGTGTGGATGGGGCATTTAGCATTTTGTTACAAAATTTTATATACGTGTATTAATTAGGGTAACATTCGACAACCCTAATCGATTATACCATAAATTATTTTTGGTGGCATTTTCTTGGTGATTTTTGTAAAAAATGCCAGCAAATGATATATATTGGTGGCACTTTTAAATAAATGCCTTTAATAAAATTTTATATTTATTTATTTATTTATTTTTTTAATTTGTGTAATTTTAAGATAATTGCCATCAATTGAATACCCCATCAAAGTGTCACCAATAAATGTTAAAATTACCATCAATAAATAATTAAAAATGCCACCAATAAATAATCTCTTTAATTAATTTTTTTTTTACGCACGCGGTAACAAAATTCACGCTTGCGCGTAAGGAAAAAAAAAAATCCCAAACCGACCCCTTGGAATTAAAAAATTTTCCAACCTGACCCATACAGCAAAGAAAATTAACCTCTACATACATTAATTAAGGCCTCTTGGAATTAAAAAAATGCCCTAAAATTAACCTAGCTACCTACATACATTAATTAATTCATCGCCCAAGCCCAAACCCCAAGTCTTAATTAATTAACTCCTATACCCCGCCTCCTCCTCTGCCCACGCCGCCGCCGCCTCATCCTCTGCCCCACCTCCTCCTTGCGGCGGCGACGACGACGAGTGGGAGACACCGCCGCCGCCGCCTCCTCCTCTGCACCGCCTCCTCTTTGCGGCGACGACGACGACGAGTGGGTGACGCCGCCGCCGCCGCCACCTCCTCTGCCCCGCCTCCTCCTTGCGGCGACGACGACGACGAGTGGGAGACACTGCCGCCGCCTCCTCCTCTGCCCCGCCTCCTCCTTGCGGCGACGACGACGACGATGTGGGTGACGCCGCCGCCGCCTCCTCCTCTGCCCATTAGGGAACAGAACAACCAACAGGTACTAGCATGATTTTTATACTCATTTGGTCCCTTTCCCATCCTATATTTGTTCACATCCATTCATGAGAAATTAAGCCCACATACATATATTTGTGTATGAATACATCCACATAAAGCAGCCAAAGACATCCTTCAAACTTAGTATCCATTGCATGCCTAGCTACAGACTTATTCTATATATTAAGGTATTGTTGAAGCAAGTATTCCTTTAGTAGATATTGAGTTTTCTAATTGCAGGTAAGAAACATAAGTATGCTATTAATTACCATCCTTTGTACTATTTATATTTGATGAGAAGGTTACATGTACCCATATGTCCATTCCTTTTTGTATATATGAAAATAATTGATAAGATGACTACTTATTGGGTGATCGAGTTAAAAATTTGGTGAAGTTGACTCAGTCGAATTTGATGGTCTTCTGGAGAACTCTTTTCAGCTGTGCTCTACTTGCATAGTTGCATATGCCAGCTACTACTCTCTCCATGATTGAACTTATGAAGCCCTACTCTCTCTCTCGCTAGATCTCTCTCTTTAGATCTCTCTCTCTTGTACTATAACTAACTACACATTCAAATTCCTTGAGCATCTAACACCAAACCGCATAGAATGGAACTGGACAAAGAAAACTTATGGATGTATGTTGTAGTGGAAAAGTGACAAGACAC
>CM055070.1:37201878-37251211 GCA_029204045.2 Tillandsia leiboldiana | reverse complement strand
TGATGTCACATCACATCATTGTTCCAGTTCATTGTCATTGTTCCAAGTTCCCTCTAAAACTCTCTCCCCCTTTTTTCACAAACAAAGCCAAAATCACCCAAAAGTGAAGGAGAGTTAAAAAGTTTCAAAGAATATGTCCAAAGTTAAGAACTAGAACTAAGAGTAAGTCCTAAAAACTGAAAAACCTGCACAAGAAAAGGTCAACATCTGCAAAAGAATAAAAAGAAGGGAATCAGTCAGCAGATTCGGATTCTTCAGAGCTCCGGCAACCCGCTTAGAAAACTCTTTGCACCAGCTTGTCATTACTTGACTTCGTATTAGTGAATGTGACTGCGGATGGCTCGAGCTCATGTGAGATTCTCGTCTTTGCCTCGAACTCTGTTCCTCCTCAACAGATCATCTTTGTGTACTTGGTAGTTGATGAGCTGATGCTTCATCCGCGGGTGTGGGGTCTGGTTGTGTGGTGACGCGAAGTGCCGCTACTAGGTTGCTTCCGCACGAGGTACTTGTAGTGACATGGGCCATTTGTAGTGCTTCACAACTGACTCATCGAGCCATACCCAAACATTGATGATAATCGTGTGAGGTAATGTCAACCTGAAATTTCGTCAAGATCCTCATCTATAATCAGTGAAATGGAATTCTTTCTTGGGATGAGGGGCTCAAATACTTGTCCAGTCTTATTCCAGAATATGTATGGAGGTTAGAATCCAATCCCATTGCCTCAACGATGACCTAAGAGATACAAAAATACTTCGATCCCATCTCAACGACTGTCATCTGCTATTTTGCGGAAGGATATTGTAACAATTGATGAAGTTGTAGAAATCGTACTCAGTACGAAGTTCCTGGATCTATCGATTTCTCCGTTGTTGCGTTCCTTCAACAAATTCCTTTATAACCATGTGCCACACGTGTTCGTCAAAACCGTTCCCTTCAAGTATTAACTCCTGTCTGCTGGCATGCGATTCCCAAAACCGCGCCATCAATGTGGGTAATTTTGAATCTTGTTGCCTGGATGTTGCGTGTAAAAATTCCATTGGACCGTGTTCAATTTCACGACGGTGCCGGGCAGTGGTATATAAGCCCCTTCAGATGCAGACAGTAACCAAGCACTTCTGGTAAATCACAAACTTGATTAGGTTTGCTTTCAATAGAACGCCAAACTCAGGAGAGTGATCTCGGAGAGCCTCAATAATTGACATGCCTCTCACCAACTGCATTCACGTTCTCAATCCCTAGGCGATCCGCATTAACGAACCCTTGTTCTCCCAGTTGGAGAATCCGGACTAATCGGTTCGTTAACAGAAACCTCGTGCTCGTCCAAACCGCCGAGCGAGTCATTTCCTTTCACCGAATGGTTGGTGCAGTCATAGGTGCTTTAACCTTTGTCATTGTGTTTTTCTTTCGTGCATCGGACGCTTTTTCCTTTTGAACCTCAGATCCCTGTTGTGCAGGCAATGAGTCTCATCATCTTAATTCATCCAATCGACCTCGTGACATCCACTTCTTGTCGCTGATCACATGAACTCACCTTTTTGTTGTGTTTTCTTAGCTCTTTTTAACTTGTTTGTGGCCCGAGTGTGCACCATAGTGACCAATAAAAGACTGATCCATGAGAATCCCATTGATCTAAGTGCTTTAAGAAGATTAAAATCCTGTGAGCAACAACTCAAGAACACATGAGAAATTGTTAATTTTCAAAGATTGAAAAATTGTACCCAAACAATCATAATCATGTAGAGAGACTAAGAATCAAATTAGTTTTGCAAAAGGACTTTTAAAAATAGAATCAATTGCATGATTTTCGAAATCCTTATTATATGCCCTAAAACCGAAATTTTAGAAATCGAAGCCTAAAAATCCGTTAATCAGGAGAATACCTAGCATATAATCAAAACTAATCTACCCAGAGTTCTTATTTCAAAACAAATTTGATCAAAAACCATCCACAAACAAAGTTGATCCAAGAAATTCATCACGTTTGAGGAGGAAAAGAGAAAAACGGTGAAAAACCGAGATTTTGATCAATAAAACTTACTTGGAGTTGAAGAACTTGAGTTTGAACGCTTCCAGGAAGGATGAAATCTAGAGAGAGAGGCTCTGGAAACTTTGGACAAAAGATTGGAGTAAAGAAATCAAAACCCTTTTGTTCTTTATAAAACCCTAGCCGCGATCCGGATCAGTCATGATTGCGATCCGGATCGGCTGCCCGCAGTGAGAAACTGCGTTCGGGATCCGGATCGGCAGGTCCAATCCGGATCGTCAGCCCGCAGAAGAATACCTGCGTTCGGATCCGGATCATCTTGCCCGATCCGGATCGGCTCCAACTTTTTCTTTAGAAAATTTCAGAGAAATTCAAGAAAAACCAGAAAAAGATTGTAAGCACAAATGTGTATCAACCTTAAACTAAAATCATCGTTTCATACAACAAGAATTAGATTATGCCAAATCTATCAATAATATCCAAAAATGAAACGAGAATTTACAAGAATTAAATCCCTTAAAGTTGAACACCTTCAATTACATCTAACTTGATCTTATGAGTAATGCCTTTATCAAATCATCAATTCAGTAAAGAAATGAAATACAAAGATCAATAGATGTTTGAAATCCCAAATATAGTAGATAATGTATCTAGACAATCTGTTGAAGAGAGTGGCTCTTTGAGCATCTTTCTTTAAAAACCCACCTTATACCAACCTTGAAATTTGACGAAGTCAAGTATTTCAACATGCATTTTACTTAATCAAAATTTGAACAACCATGCTTGGTATACATGTGGTAGCTGCACACAATACTCGGACGACCGAGGTGGTAGCTCTTTCCTCCATGTGGTGGTAGTTTTCACACTCCTCATTGGGATGTAACTCTTTCCACATCTTTTGAGCATTTTACTTTTTCTATGACTCCCCCTTAATTGGCTATCAATTATTTAAGATATAAAGTATTCAACCAAATATTGATCTCGATTTCATACTCGACTAAGCAGTCAAATAAGATAATGACTATACCAAGAGATCATTGAGAGAGAGAAATTGACTTTGATCACTTAGAAGATGATTTAATTAACATAAATGATCATTGCAACAGTGAAATATTATGATGGCAAAAGCATAATAAATTTCTAAATGTGCGAAAAGATGCAATTAAAGTCAATTATGATCTATGCTCAATTAATGTCCTATGTACAAACATAGATAATGAACAAAACAAAAACAAATACAAAACCTATCCTAAGCAAAGATTTCAAAAAGAAGTTTATTTTAAGGAAAGCATTCCAATTGCTTTTCGTAAATGAATAAAACGTTTTTGATCCAAAGGTTTTGTTAAAAAGTCAGCCAATTGATCCTCAGTTGAAATATATGAAAGTTGAAGAGTATTTGATTCAACTAGCTCTCTAAGAAAATGATATCTAAGTTCAATATGTTTTGTTCTAGAGTGCAACACAGGGTTTTTAGAAATGTTAATTGCACTTGTGTTGTCACAAAGAATTGTTACCGAAGATGCTGAAATGCGGAAGTCGCTCAATACGCTTTTCATCCAAATGAGTTGAGTTGAGCAACTTCCAGCTGAAATGTATTCCGCTTCGGCAGTCGAGAGTGCTATGCAATTCTGCTTTTTACTGTGCCATGCAACAAGGCAATGGCCAAGATAGAAGCATGCACCACTCGTGCTTTTCCGATCATCCACTGATCCTGCCCAATCGGCATCTGAGTATCCAACAATATCCAGACTTGTTCCCATAGGATACCAAATTCCGAAATTAATTGATCCTTTGATGTACCGGATGATCCGTTTCACCGCTTTCAGGTGAACCTCCTTTGGTGCTGATTGATATCTCGCGCAAATCCCAACACTAAAGGATATATCCGGGCGACTAGCCATGAGGTAAAGTAGACTTCCAATCATACTTCTATACAGTTTCTCGTCTACATTCTCACTATGTGATTCACTTCCAAGTCCCTTGTGGCTAGTTCCCATTGGAGTTGGAAAATCTTTACAATTTTCTAGATCAAACTTTTTGACCAACTCCATTGCATACTTGGATTGACTCAAGTGAATACCTTCATCATTTTGTTTAATTTGCAATCCAAGAAAATAAGTCAATTCGCCCATCATGGACATCTCAAATTCGCTTTCCATGGTCTCCGCGAATTTAGAAGCATCATTATCTCTTGTTGCGCCAAATACAATGTCATCGACATAGATTTGTGCTACAATGAAATTGCTTTGATAATGCTTCACAAAGAGAGTCCTATCAGCTCCCCCTCGAGTATAGCCCTTCTCCAAAAGGTGCTTTGTTAACCTTTCGTACCATGCTCGCGGTGCTTGTTTCAGACCGTAAAGAGCCTTTTTTAAACGAAAAACATGGTTAGGTTGTTTATGATCTACAAAACCTTTCGGTTGAGCCACATAAACTTCCTCATTTAAAAAACCATTTAGAAATGCGCTCTTAACGTCCATTTGAAATAATTTGATTTTAAAATGACAAGCAATAGCAAATAGTATACGAATGGACTCGAGTCTAGCTACAGGGGCGAATGTTTCGTCAAAGTCTATACCTTCTACTTGAGAATAACCTTGAGCAACTAATCGTGCCTTGTTCCTGATGATAGTACCATCCTCATTTTTCTTGTTCTTGAAGATCCATTTGGTACCTATCACATTATGTTGCTTTGGAGGCTTCGTTAATTCCCAGACTTTGTTTCGCTCAAATTGATGGAGCTCTTCCTGCATTGCTTTAATCCAGTAGTCATCCTGAAGAGCTTCATCTATGTTCTTTGGTTCGATTAAAGATACGTAGCAAGCGAATCCACAAACCAACTGCTTCCGAGTTCTAACTCCTTCTTGTGGATCTCCAATGATGTTCGATTCCGGATGATCCTTGGAGATTCGTAACGTTTGTTGAAACGGAGTACTCGGAGATACATGAGATGATTCCTGCACATCAGATAAACTAGAAGAGCCATTAGATGCATCATTAATATTGGAAGTATTATCATGAGAAGATGCACTAGCAGGAGAATCATCATCTAGAGAGATATCGAGGGTAGATTTTCCAGATCCAAAGTGAAAAGCTTCATCTACTTTAACATTTATAGATTCTACGATCGTCTTAGATTCAATGTTAAATACTCGATATGCTCTGCTATTCGTAGAATAACCCAAAAAGATCCCTTCATCACTTCGAGAGTCGAACTTTCCAAGATTTTCACGGTCACGTAAAATGTAACATCGACTCCCGAAGATACGAAAGTATTTGATATCCGATTTTCTACTAAACCACAGCTCATATGGTGTATTTAAAGTTCCTGGGCGCAAGTAAACTCTATTAATGACATAGACAGCGGTGTTCACGTCTTCAGCCCAAAAATGTAGCGGTAAATTCCGGCTATGAAGCATCACACGCGCCATCTCTTGTACAACCCTGTTTTTGCGCTCAACAACACCATTCTGCTGAGGTGTATAGGGTGCCGAGAATTCATGTTTAATGCCATTTGAAGTGCAAAAATCAATGAATTTTGAATTTATGAATTCTCCACCTCTATCACTTCTAACACGAATGATCTTTTCATTCTTTTCAATCATAATACGATGGCAAATCTCATGAAAAGAGTCAAACGTATCAGCTTTCTCTTTTAAAAATGCTACCCAAGAAAACCTAGAGAAATCATCAACCAATAAGAAAATGTACCATTTACCTCCCAAGGATGGTTGACGGGTCGGCCCCATTAAATCCATGTGCAAAAGTTCCAAGGGCCGTTTTGTACCAACGTGGTTCAAGTTCTTGTGTGCAGTCCTAGACTGTTTACCCTTTTGGCAACCACCACACACAACGTTTTGTTTAAATAAAAGTTTTGGAACCCCCTTGACCACGTCCTTGTTTGAAATTCTAGTAAGTTCCTTAAAATTTAAGTGACCTAGCCTTTCATGCCAAAGAGTTTCATTATTCAAAGCGGCTAAGTTACAATTTTCAAAAAATTTATTAGGAACAACAAAGCAATTGTTTTCAGATCTAACCCCTTTTAAAAAGAAGACATGGTCCTTATCAGTTACAACGCATTCAACAGATGAAAAGTTAACTGAAAAACCATTGTCGCAAAGTTGATTTATGCTTATGAGGTTAGTCTTAAGGCCATCAACAAATAAGACGTTTTTCAAAATCGGGCCATCTGGAATAGCTACCGTCCCTTTTCCAACAATTTTGGAAGATCGACCGTCTCCGAAAACAACGTGTCCTCCGGAGATTTTCTCAAGTTTTTGAAAACTATTTTTGTCACCGGTCATATGACGGGAACACCCGCTATCCAGATACCAAGACGAACTATCATATGCATGCAAGGAAACATTGGAAACAAGACAAGGGAAAATTTTACCTTTGCGCACCCAAACCTTTTTGGAGTGCGTCGGTAATGGTCGTGAAGTTATATGCCTCAGTGAAAGCGTCTTGTTATAGCGATTGTTGCTCCTTGATGAAATCGTCTTGCGCGATGAACTACCAAGTCTCTTTTCATTTGAAAAGTTTTGCTTTGATTTCCGGGGAGGAGCCTTTTTGGTAGTTGTTGCAAGAGGTGTTTGAGATGAGCGTTCGACTCCCGTCTTGCAATATCTTCTTATGTGCCCTGAAACACCACAACGAAAACATACCTTAGATCTTGACGATCCCAAAGAGGATGAAGTAGGTTTGTTGTCGTTGTTTGTCTTAAATTCCGGTGTCGGAGGAGGAGATACCGACTGAGGCACAAAAACTGTCCCACTCGAACTTGGACTGTTTCCAGTTTGAGTGTATCCGAGGCCGAACCGATTTGATTGACCAAGACCAAGAAGTCTATCCAACTTACTCCTTCCTGAAGAGAATCGCTGTAAGTCATTCTTGAGTTGGAAAATGGTCTTTGTCATTTCCAGGTTATCCTGTCGAGCCTCGTTGTAGAGCTTTGAGAAGTGATTGGCGTTATCCACCAGATTTGTATGTTCCTTCTCAAGTTGCTCATAGGACTCTTGAAGGGAAACATTTGCTTTTATCAGGTTTTCCCTTTCCACTTCAAGAGCGTTTGAGAGAGAAGTCGCTCTTTTTGCTTCTTCTTCGAGATCATGCACTCTCCCTCTCAAACTCTTGTTTGCTTAGCCACTTTCTTTGAATCCCTCAAAAGTCTGTGGTAGGCTAGAGCAAAATCTTCACCTTCCGAATCATCCGATTCATTGTCCGTTGCATTCTTTTCAACAGTGGAGTTGGACAACGACTCGGATGTACTTGCCATAAAGCACATGAAGGGTGAAGATACGGACGCGTGGAATGCGGTGGAGCTCTTTTCTTCATCACTCGAAGACGACTCATTTGACGTTGAGTTGTCATCCCAAGTGACGACTTGCATCGCCTTCTTCTTTGCCGGATACTTGTTGGGACACTCCGTTGCAATGTGGCCGTAGCCTCGACATTTGAAGCATTGTAGTTGTCCCTCTGAACTTTTCTTATCCTTTGAGAAGTTCTCTTGCTTTCTTGACTTATAACTTGAAGTACCCTTGCCTTTGTTCGACTTTCCGAAGGATGGAGATTTGCTTGAATTACCCCTTCGAAAGTTGCGGTGAAACTTTCTTGTCAAGAGAGCGAGCTGCTTCTCAAATTCCTCCATAGAAAGGTTCTCGTCATCGTCTGAGGAGGATGTATCCGCGTGTTCTTCCTTAGTTGTTTTCAACGCATAACCTGAAGACTTAGAAGTGGATGCCTTTCCAGAAGAATTGTTAGTAGTAAATGTCATTTCATAAGTTTGTAATGAACCAACTAATTCTTCTACACGTATTTCGTCCGGGTGTTTAATAGTTTCAATGGCAGTAACCTTTGGGCGAAATCGTTCAAGAAGAGTTCTTAAGATCTTTCTTACAATCTTAAATTCTGGAATCTTCTCTCCCAGGTTAGCACATGAGTTTACGATATCTTGCAATCGTGTATAGTAGTCCGTGAAAGATTCATTTTCTGCCATCAAGATAGAGTCAAACTTGCTCGTAAGCATTTGCAGTTTCTGAATCTTCACGAGGTTAGTTCCCTCATGTGTAACCTGAAGAACATCCCAGATTTCTTTCGCAGTCTCACATGCCGAGACGCGAGAGAATTTAGTTTGAGATAAGGCATTAAAAATAGCATTAATTCCCTTGCCATTGTAAGAAGATGAATCTAACTCTTCCTTGGTCCATTTCGACCTAGGTTTTAAGGTGTGAACATCACCAGTAAATTCAGTTGGATTAGACCATCCTAATTCAATTGATTGCCACACCCGTTCGTCGATGGAAATTAAAAAGGCTTTCATCCGCACTTTCCAGTACGCATAATTTGTTCCATCGAAGAACGGGGGTCGGTTGATGTTTCCACCTTCAACCATTGTTTACAACCCTATTCCCGCTCTGATACCACTTGTTGGGCTATATGTAATAAGGATCTAAATAGGGGAAAAAACACCTAGAGGGGGGTGAATAGGTGTAAACGTATAAACACTAAAAAATTGTTGCGATAAAAACCCAATGCGGAAATAAGAATAATACGCAAGATTTTTACGTGGAAAACTCCATCACCGGAGTAAAAAACCACGGGACCGATAACACGGCAGAAATCCACTAGAATTAAAACACGTACAAGGTGATTTACCGTACACACTTACGACTCAACCTTTTCCATACGCTCCTAGAGGATCTTCTCCGCTCGCTCCACGACGCTTCTCGAATCCACGATCTGCGCCCAACGCCGAATCCACGGCGTCCAACGTCGAATCCACGACGTCCGACCGAATCCACGGTCTTCACCCAATAGCACCCTTCGAATCCACGAACGTGCCTCGCTCCGAATCCACGAGAGCGGTTGAACCTTGAATCCACAAGGACACGCGAATCCACGCGCCGATTTTTGGGGTAAATCATTGTTTTTGGTGGTGATGATCCGCCGAATACTTAGATCAAAGATAGATCGGAAATACCATCTAAGTATTCATTAGTTTGATTCAACTCAAGATGTGAGTATGAAAACCTAGAGTCAAACTAATCAATATAGATGAAGAAACATAGAGTATTCTCTAATGATTTCCTTTCTTCTCTATATGTGGATCTAGAGCCGTATAAGATGATATATGAAAATGACGGCTACTTGGATTCCCCCTAGAAAAAGAGTCATAGGGTCTATTTATAGGTTAGAAACCCTAGGAAGGAGATAAGAATCAAAAACCTAACATTTCTGGAAATTTTACGGACGGCGATCCGGATCGGATTAGCTGTGATCCGGATCGTCGTAACGAGTCAGGCAATTCCAGAAAAACGAAGGTTCGGGATCCGGATCGAAGTGCTTGATCCGGATCGTTCATACAGTTCACCAAACATCAACGTTCGGGATCCGGATTGCGAAGCCTGATCCGGATCGTTCAAGGAAGATGGTAAACTCAGTGTTCGGGATCCGGATCAAGAGAGGCTACGATCCGGATTGAACTGGTGTATGAACGAACCACCTTCGGGATCCGGATCGAACAACCTGATCCGGATCCTGAACATGTCCCAAGTCCAGTTTTTTATTTTTATGCAATGAAAGATTCTTCCAAGTGTTTCTACACTACAAGAAGTATTCGGATCACACAAAATCATTAGTTAAACATACCTGATCCTTTTGAATTCTTCTTTCTTGAGATTGAGTTAAATGATCCAACTTTCTTCACCTTCAATCTTCAAGACTTGAGACTTTCACGAAACTACGCCAACTCAAATTTCGTAACAACTAGGGGATACTGAAAATACCTAGATCGAAGCTCTGTCCGTCGCGGATCCAGCGGCGAAGAAATCGCTCGAAAAGGTGGTCGGAGTAGGCCGGGAGAGCTCGCGCACCGAAACGCGACGAAGGGGAATACAAATGGACGAGCGTCGCGCCGCGCCGTAAAAATGGAAACCTCGGGAACCATGCCATGTAAAATCCTAAAAATCCTTCAGAGGATGCAGAACAAGAAGGGGAGCAACTTTGCTGAAGACGTCACGGCGAGAGGAGGCTCGAAAATGCCGGAAAAGGGGAGGAAGAAGCGGCTCGGATCGCTTAAATAGCCCAAAAAAACATTTCAAGAAATACCGGTTGAGTCCCCGGTTCCGGGCGCCCGGAAGATTCGGGCTGCTACAGTGTTTGGCCCGGCCCAACACTGTGCGCGCCCGAATCCCCCATGGGCCCCCACGTAGCTCGCCAAACAGGCGACAGCCAAAGTGGCCAGCCACCGGTCCAGACGTGGCCAGCGCGGGCGCCGACGCGTGGCGCGCACTCGCGCGGAAAACGCGGTCAACGCGCCTGCGGCGCCGCCTGCACCCCTGCCAGGCACGCGCCCCGAGGCCGCCCCGGCCTGCTCCGTGGTCCCGGTCCACAGCACCGGCCACTCTAAGCCCGCCACGTGTCCGCACTCAACCAGTAGGAAAACGCCACGTGGCCCAACGCGCTCCTGTGCACCGCGCACCTGCCAGCGCGCCCACGCGCCGCCGCTGCCCGCCGCCGCCGGAACAGTGTCAAGCCGCTTCGAAATCCGTGCGCGACATCCGTGCTCCGAAAAATGCAAGTTAATAGTCCATTTTCATCGTTTTCGCGCGCTGAATCCAAATTCGATGTCTGTTTTTCCAAATTCCAACTCTAAAAATTGCCGAAGGCATCCGGAGAGGTGATCTTTTATCCAAACTTCGCCCTGAGTCCAATTTTGACATCCGTGTCGTGCGAAACCGCTTCTAAACACGCGATGGGTCCTCCAATTTCCCACGTGATCCCTTTTAAGCCCGAAGTCCATCACTTGTGTCCAAATTGCGCACAAACACCACCGACACACCACGCAGGCCTCCAAAAGCTGCCAAACAACCAGCAAACCTAACGCGGGGATCCGGGTCCTCACACATGGTCTAAAGACCAAACACACGGCATAAAGCCAGGAAATCCCTGTCGAGATGCTGAATGCTGTAATAATCACGGATGCTGTAACTGAAACTGAATAGCATAACTGTACTTCTATTCTATCATGCAACATAGAATAGGAAATGCTAACATAACTAGGCTGATGACAAAGCAAACATGGCATATATCAAGCTGTATATATAGATATACTAAATGCTGAACATGAAATCATAGCGAGAACTGAACTGCAAGATCGATGCTACATAGCTATACACAATGAATGCTGGAATATAAGCAAATAGAAATCTTAATTGGAGGATCAAGGATAACAACAAACACAGGGGTCCGTCCTACCATAGTACCCCATAGGGCCGAAATGATAAAGCCCGGACCGAAGATAAACCCACCTCAGGGTAGACGATCACGGTGACCGCTGGATGGCTCACAAGCTGGCGGCTGACTACTGGAACCTGAATCATACTCACAGGTCAGAAAAAGACTCACTCAAACCCAACAAACTGACTCACTGAGTGCAGACAAGCTAAACGGAGAACTTCGCTGAAGTCCCGGAATCTTCCAGAATTTTTGAAAATTCGCCAATAGATCCACTATGACCCATTCTGTGCTACAGGTCTCCGAATTTAACGAAACTTGACATGCTGCACCGGAACGCTTCACTGAAAACGTTCGGGCACTCAAACTCCACTGGGTGCGACTCTGTACTCATACGGTGCAATAAATACTGAAAACACTTCCGGAAAAGCCGATTTCGGCTCCGGAAGTCGCCAACTCTAAACTAAAATCTCTGGACCAGTCAGGATAGAGTCAGAAATAGCTAGGAACATCTGGCAACAATAAATAATCATCACAATTCCTTGAATTGCGTGATTCCACCACGAGTCGCCGATAAACCGACGGTTTTACCGATTTACGGTCCGGAATCCAATTCCCGCTCAACGAAAGCCGTCGGATCTCCAACGAAGAGTTTAGAGATCATGGGCACACAGCCCAAAACAGCCCATGAGACTACAATTGCAATTAGACCCCTAGGGTTTTACAAAATTGCATAAAAGCATGCAAATTAACACCTTTTTCACTTGCATTTCATTTCTGAATGCTTTTAAACATAACCAAGGCCACCAGTAGGTGGGCCTCGACGCACTGAACGCCGTGCTCACCATTTGGGAGCAGTGCGGAACCCGGGACAACTTCGGGTCAACAAACACTATGTAAATAGGCTTAAGTTGCTACTTTTCTTACTTACACTTGACCAAACCCAAATTTAGGGTGAGCATCATGCTCAGTAGGTCGAAAGGACTTAGAGGCTCACCCTGAGGGTGCAGCCAACCTGCTGGAACAGCTTAAGGGCCATCAATTGCCCATTTTGAGCTTAACTTACTAGATCCACTAAACCACTCAGTCACTTGCTAAAGTAGGGTGAGCATCAAGCTCCTGGGATCATGAGGACACAAGGGATTGCCCTACTGAAGTTGCAAAGCTGCTGGAACAGTGCAAAAAGGCAACCTAGCCTAAGCTAGAGCTTGGCATGTGGGATCAAACAATCCACCTGGTCATCTTCCACTTTGAGCTGAGCATCATTTTTAGGATGCTAGAAGGAGACTAGGGCTCACTACTGGACAGATACTGGATGGCTAAAACCAAAGATGGAGCAAGATGAATCCAAGTTCACATGGTTCAAGAGCTTGGATTGGGCCATTTCAGTACCCATTGAACTTGGTGCTGAAACAAGGAAAGCAGCAGTAAACTAGGCTCCAGAAAAAGGCTCTGAGTGCGTCTGGGTCAAGTTCAAGGGGCTAGTAGCCGCGAGGACCCGAGCTCGAGCTCTAGAGCCCATTAATAGAGCTCTAATGGTGGATTCTTACACAGAAGCCCCCCGGTTCATGAAAGGGTCCAGATTGCTTCTACATGATGCAAGGAAGCTTGCGGGTGCGGTGGCCGGCGCCGGGAAGTGGCGATTGGCCGGCCGCCATTGTTGCGGCCACCTTGGCTCCATTCATGGCGGATTCTCAACTGGCCTGCATGGGTCGCATGCAAGGGCAAAGGTGGCCTGCCCTCGATTCGGGGAAGCTTACTGGAGCAGTGGTCGGCGGTGGGAAGCGACGGCGACGGCGGCGGCGGAGCAAGCTCGGTCCAAGCACAATGGCCCAAAACTAGGGCTGAGTCAAACTTTCTCTACACATATCCAACCACCACAAAACTTCATGGAGGTGTTCGCTGGACCCTACAGAAGACGCCCAGAATCTTTGATCCCGGTGCAAGCTGCCGAAAAGTGCGCGTGCACGAGGTGGCGCAAATTAGGGTTCCGGCGGGTCCAGAGTCCTCGCCGGCAACCAGCCATGCATGGAGGGTCGGGGCTCTGCAGAAAGCATCCCCATGGACTCAGGAGGCTACTTCCAGATGTCTTGGGCAGAGAAAACCAAGGGATAAAAAATCTCACCTTCGTCGGATTTGGAGAAGATGGGTTGAGGCCGGATTTCTCCTCCCAGCGTCACGCGTCCACGGCAGTCTGCCGGATCACCACAACTAGACTTATGGAGGTAGAATGACCGCAGGGGTCTCTGGGCACAAGCCCAAGGACTTTGGTGCGCTCCCCCACTCCTCACCCGAGATCAAGAGCTCTCTTGAGATCTCTTGCTTTTCCGGCGATGGGGGACGGCGGCCGGCGGCCGGCGGTGCTGGCACTCGGGGAATTCAGAGGAGGAAGAGGAGAGGTCATGGGGGCTGCGGTTTCAACAGGAAAGCGGCTAGGGTTTTCTCCCATAGATGCCCTAGGTGCTATATTTGTATATTGCAACAAAATGCCAATAGGCCCTCCTATAGCCCAAAATAGCACTTGGGTCCTTCACAGTAGTTGATAAATGCAGAGAAGTCCCTCACCAAGGAACTGCACGCATTTTGATGCATAAAATATTTGGCTTTTATGCAAAATACTATGAATTTTCCCTATTTCACGCTTTTCGAGACAACCGGTTGTCAAACTGAAAAACGGACACCATCACGACGTCCGGCTCGATGAAACCTATAGAGTAGCAATTTTGATTTTTTGAGTTTGTACCCTGATAAATTCTTGATCCATCTTTATTTGTGTAATTCACAGTTCTGCACGCTTTTCGATGCTTTAGGCTCGTCAAACATAAATTTCGTCAGCGCCACTGTGCTCAGAACGACGACATCATTTAAATCGACTAGCTGGATCATCAAATTCGGATACCAGACAGTCAATCGACCAACATTGGCCAGCGAGGAAATTAAATCAGGGATTACTATTCATAAGTACTATTCACTTAAGTCACGGGCCCCACTAACTTCTTTGCTGATTTCTGGACATCCGACCGTTAGATCAAAAATTGGTCTATACCATTTTCAATCGATTCGATGAGACGGTCGCACTGATAATTTCATATTTTCGAGATTAGACTCGGATCTAAAAGTCAGAAAATAGCGTCTCGAAAACTGTGCAATTTGCATACCGGTATAGAACCACTTAGGTTTCTTTTGTTTCTCGGACTTAAATTCACACTTGAATTTTCTCAAATTCAAATTTGAATTTCTCGAGTACTACAACTAGCAACACGGGGGTATTCCGATCTTAGCGAAGATGAGCACGGGTGTCCTCCGAGGTTCAAGAGTGTCGTGCATGCCTTTGGAGTTGATGCCGACGCACAGGGTGGTCGAAAAATCAACTCCAGCCAAAAAAAAATACACCACCACGGACTCCATGGACAGTAGCCCATTAAACTCAGTTCCTGCAGCTTGCGAGTGCGTGTACAAGCTTGAGGAGGTGTGGCCCGACGAAAGTGAAGCCGAGGTGGTGGCGGCCTGCGACGAGAGGTAGCGGCAGCAACGGATCTGAAGCCGCAGCCTAGCTCTCTCCAACTTGGGTTCAACTTCCACCCGAGCTCGAGGAGAAGCTAATCTGAGTTGAGGCTTGTAGTGGATGATGAAGATGCACCCTCATGTAGTGGTGCTCACCAGAGAAGCCGCCAAGGAGGAGTTCTCAGCCTGTGCCAAAAGGGTGAGTCTGCAGCCACCATACAGCCCGCGTGCAGGGAGTGATCGAGAGAGGGATCTAGAGAGGGAGAAAGAGATCAAGAGAGAGGAAGTGATAAGAGTCAAGAGGAGGTGGGGTAGCTTGCTCGTATCCCTTGCTGCTCTCAGGTGCCTGCAGCCATGGATAGAGGTATGCTGGTTGAGAGGAAAAGAGAGGAGGAGAAGGTGGCGGCTAGGTCTGATTCCAGCAAAACTTGGACCGACACGTTCATCTCTGAGTGTAGATTCTAATGAGCCCTTGCTAAATTCCGTTGGATATTCAGCGAGATTTTCTTTCGTGAACGCACTGTGTTCGGTCTCCAGCAAAAAGCTGTGTTCGGTCTCCAGTAGAAAACTGTATGCAAATTTCATTCAAGATCCTGTAACTTTTTACCCGAAACTCTGTTTTCAATGAAACATAGCTTCAGACGTTCGTCTTTAAGTGTAGATTTCCTAGAGCCCTTATTCTCTAAAATCCACTAGATATTTTGCAAGATATTTTTTTTTGAACCTATAGTGTTCAGTCTCCAACAGGAAAACTGCACGTGATTTCTCATTTTTCTTTAAAAATTGTGCTTTTAACGTGCTAGATTGAGAAAGGGACATCACCACGACGTTCAACGCGATCCGCCAGTTCAGATAGAGATTTTGTTTCGGCGGATTCGAATCATGTTTCGTTATGTCATAAATTTTATCGCAAAGACACCTCACGTATTCTAATTTTCAAAATTTCAATTTCCAGAAATTCCTAAAATTATAGTATTTTGAGTATTTAAATCATCCAATTTTCATGGTTACTAAAATAATGGTCTGCTTTTTGAACCCCGGCGTGACAGTTTGGCTAGAGTACTGTTGTGCATTAGTGTTATATATTTTTACGGACTTAGATAGTGATATTGAAATGTTTAGCTATTTTTGACCCGTTTCAAGATTGTGATGTGCTTATGCAGCATATTTATCTAGCATCTATAGCTATATGTAATGGGTGCTCTTTTTTTTATTTTTGGGTCTTTTTTTCAAAAGAGAATTTGTGATCTTCTTCAGCTTCATATATTTTTACTATGTTTTACAGCGAATGCTTTATACATAAGAGATAAAACGACATTCTTCACTCTTCTTTACAGAATTTGAAGGTGCTTTGATTTGTGTGTGCTCATGTTTTTAAATTTTTCTTCTATTATTTTTTTTTAAAAAAAGGGAACACCGATGGGAACTGCTAGAGTTCCTATGGTGGTACTTCAAACGAAGCCTTAGTTATTAACACAATATACTTGGTACAAATTTTTAATTATATATGTTGTTATTCAAGTACATAACTAATGTATCTAATTAGTATAGTTTCAAAGTTAGGTAATACTAAACAAGAACATAAATCACACTTTAGGCAATAAGTCCAGTTACATGCATAGTTTTGGAAAGAAACTACATGATAATCCAAACATAAAAGACTATAGACAAAAAGTCCAGTTCACACACACTCTGCTTCTATCTATCCATCAGAACATAATCACACATTAGATAAGAAGTCCAGTCATGCACATACATTTCTTATTTATTAGATCACCTTCCGAAAAGCAAGCATTTTCTGAATAATTATGTAAACTTGCATGCAAAGATTATTACTAGTCTACTTTTTGCTTCAGATGGATAGATAGAAGTAGACTTCAAGCACTCAAATAGTAATTGGCTGTACGAACAACAACGATATGTACTTTTCAAGATAAGTAGAGTATGTGAACGCGTCTGTGTACTTGTATACCAATTCGCTCACTCTAGTGAAATTATCAACTCGTTCAATAAGAGGGATTGGGATATCAGTTGGCTTCAAGAATGTTTCATTTATTGTTTTCCATCCATCTTCTATTATGGAGCAAAATTTTGCAATGGCCACTTCCTTGGTTGTGTTGTGTTCTTTCATGTAGGCATCCAATGTAGAGACAGAGTGTCCCATTTTTTGTTCTCGCTGATGAAAGGAAGTAATTAAAAAATTAGAGATCATTACCAAGTAATGAATTAAATTTGAAACTAATACTATGAAACATAATCAAAGGATGAAGCAAGACAAAAGAGATGGTAAGGACTTGTTTGTCCCTTCTAAACTTTCACTAAGTGTTGTTTTGAATAGAGTTATCTAGAATGTATTAATTCTTTGTAATAGTTTATTACAGTAAGAAGTAAAAAAATTTATATGGAGTTTTTGCTTTTAGGACAATAACTGTATTTTGCTTTGCTAATATAGCCAGAAGCTTCAAAAGATTTTGCTTGTCAACAAAGCTATATATATGGAGACATCCACATTGCAGCACATATATACATCAAAAAGTATGTGAAAGCATACATAGTTTTACATATCACACGCATATGCGAGAATGAGAGAGAGGGAGAGAGAGAGAGAGAGAGAGAGAGAGAGAGAGAGAGAGAGAGAGAGAGAGAGAGAGAGAGAGAGAGAGGAATGGATTACCTCAAATGAAGTGATATCATTCATGAGTCGGGAGATAACGGCTGAAGCTTTAACTGCTTCAGATATACTAGCAACCCACTCAAATGCCTCCTTTGTTGCGATATTATCCATGCCAACAAAGGAGGCACAGATTAGCGTCGGATACGATGAGGAAATCATTGAAGTTTGCAATTGTTCATCAAAAGTCGGCACATAATCATGCGCATACCATTCGATCTCCATAAAATAAGCACTAGCTAGTTTTTTAAACTGCAGCCACCAAAATAGTACCTTCATTAGTTTAATTTCTAGCATCACAATATATATATATATATATATATATATATATATATATATATATATATATATATATATATATATATATAAAGTTCCGTTAATAGTACCTTCATTAGTTTAATTTCTAGCATCACAATATATATATATATATATATATATATAAAGTTCAGTTAGAATGCTATAGATAGCAAATAGTTTCGTTGCCACTTATTTATTTTCGATGGTAGAGCTTCCAAATTGACGATCGGTATCGCTGAATATGATCTAAATCATTTAAACTATCTAGAAATTAATTTTCAAATCTTTTCGACAACGTTGACCTTATGACCAAAGGGTTACAAAATTTATAATTTTAATGGTAGATATGAGCCTTTTGCTAGCTTAACGGTGTAAAGAATTCTAAATTAATTAAATTTTGGTTGGAAAATTTTTTAAACTATTTAAAATAAGATCTATACTCTTGATCTTAATTACAATACTCCTATCATTACTTTATGAAGGATATTTATTTTCAGTCATTCGTTTTTGTGCCCACTTGAAGGATAAGAAAAGAATATCGAAAAAATATAAAATTTAATTTTCAGAAAATTTTAATAGTCTAGATCATATTTAACAGTACCGATCGCCATTTTGGAAGCTCTATTATCGAAAATAAATGGATGGCAACGAAGCCTTTTTGCTATCGATAGAATTCCAGCTCAACTCATATATATATATATATATATATATATATATATATATATATATATATATATATATATATATATATATATATATATATATATATATATATATATAGAGAGAGAGAGAGAGAGAGAGAGAGAGAGAGAGAACTAGACAACTATACTATTAATAGCACTAAGTCATTGTTGTTATTAGGTTTTGAACCCTTAGATGAAGAGATGTATGGTTAGAATAATAATGGGCCCCTAGGGTTTAATAGGTGGTTGGAAAAATAGTGTGATCTAACGGGTGGAAATGATCAAAGGGTAGATCTAACGATAAAAACTTGGTAACACCAAGTGCTTGGTACTATCGATAGCATAGTAGCCGGACGCTATATATATAGCTTGACTGGAATGCTATCGATAGCACCAAACAATTGGTGCTACCAATTTTTTATCGTTAGATCTATCTCTTTGACCATTTCCATTCCTTGGATTATACTATTCAACCAACCACCCACTAAAATCTAGGAGACCACTATTTTCTTAACCGCACATCTCTTAATCCAAAAATTAAAAACTTGATAGCACCAATAACTTAATACTATCGATAGCATATTATAATACTAAAAGCACCAAATAATTATGCTATTAGATTTTCGATAGGCCCTTGGTTAAAGGGATGTGCGGTTAAGATGAGAGTGGTCCCATAGAGTTTAGTGGATAGTTGGTGAAATAGAATGATCTAAAGGGTGAAAATGATCAACGGGGTAGATCTAACGGTAAAAAACTTGGTACACTACAAAAAAAAGTTCAATATAAGAACGCTTTTTAGACGTCGCTTGAGGGAAGCGTTCCCAAGTGTTCTATAATATAGCAAATATCGACGCTTCAAAAAATGTCGTCATATAAATTTTTTGTTGTATTAAATTAATTTATTAAATAATAAACTTTACTATTATTTTTATTTTTTTGACGCTTTAAAACGTCAGAATCTTAAAAAATTTTGACGCTTTAAAGCATCAGAATATGTTTTACTGACGTTTGACATAAGCGTAGGTATATACGTGGCGACTCTTCATTTGCCGATGTTTTAACCGACATTTTTAAATACGTCGCTATACTATATTAAGACACTTTTAAGCATAATTAAATATAAAAAAAGTGTTCTTAAATATATATATTTTTTTGTAGTGGCATCTCTCTCTCTCTCTCTCTCTCTCTTTATATATATATATATATATATATATATATATATATATATATATATATATATATATATATATATATATATATTCTTCTATAATACAAGACAAATTAAATTATGTCGTTATCTTTTGTTTTTACTGTTCAAATAACTGACACAATGTTTTTGCAGAAATATAAAACTTGATCATTATGATAATTGCATGATAATAACAGGGATCGTATTTTATATTATGATATATATATATATATATATATATATATATATTCTTCTATAATACAAGACAAATTAAATTATGTCGTTATCTTTTGTTTTTACTGTTCAAATAACTGACACAATGTTTTTGCAGAAATATAAAACTTGATCATTATGATAATTGCATGATAATAACAGGGATCGTATTTTATATTATGATAATTAATGTGATAATTTAACTTTATGCACCTTTCAAAACAAATTATGAAATAGCGAAAAATTAATTAAAGAAAGATAAAAGGAAAAATTTACCATTTCCCTAAGATAAGAAACGCGATACTTATCTTCCGATGCAAGGTAATCCTCGAATTCTTTGAATGTGTCGATTAATTTGAGAAATAAATATTTCAAATATGTAGGCAGCTGATCCACCGACTGTGTGTCCCACCTGCATATAAGTGCCTCTTTAAGAATTTATTTAGTAATATGAAATATGTATACAACAAATATTAATCTATTATTTGTATGGCATACTAATATTTTTATTCGTGCTACAAAAAGGAATTGATTCAGGTCATCTTTACATAGAGCTAACAATTCCGCTCACTGCCCTTCTTAGTTTAGTTCGTTGTTTAGTTCGTGGTTTAGTTGATACCACTGCACCATCTGATGTTGTTATTTCTTCTTTATTGAGTCCAGACACTACACCTGCGAATGCATGGGTCGTGCATGGGTAGTGCTCTCCTGTATCCCCTTTCTCTTTTCTCTTTTATCAAATAGGGTATATCCCTGTTTACTCAAAAAAAAAAAAAATAAGATCAATCGCTCGTTTAATTAACAAGCCGAACACAAGCTGAAGTCAATTTGTTCGTGTTCGACTTGATTTAGCTCGAATATATATATATATATATATATATATATATATATATATATATATATATATATATATATATATATATATATATATATAATGAGAGAGAGAGAGAGAGGGAGAGAGAGAGAGGGGGGTTGGTATACTTTTAGAAGTACGGAGCCTTCTATGCTTTCAAATCGTTTTCGATATTGGGACTTTCTAATCAACGATCGGTTTTATTAGATTTGATCTAGAGTAGTTGAAATACTTATAAAATAAATTTCGTAATTTTTTGATATCATTAACTAGTGATCAAAGGGTCTCAAATTAATAATTTTAACGATCGTAATGAGTCGTTTGCAAGTCTAACGGTGTAGAAATATCAAAATCACATAAAATTTTGACAGAAAATTTTCTATACTACATAAAAAATATCAATATTGTTGATATAAAATTTTAGTGTCATATCATCACTTTTTGCGATATTTTTATTTGCAGCCGTTGATTTTGAGCCATTTCGATCAACAGATAAATAATATCAAAAAATAAAAATTTTTATTTTTTAAATACTTCAAATACTCTAAATCAAATCTAAGAAAGCCGATCATAGATTCAAAAGTTTCAACATCGAAAACGTGTGTGTGAATATATATATATATATATATATATATATATATATATATATATATATATATATATATATATATATATATATACATATATATATATATATATATATATATATATATATATATATATATATATATATATATACATATATATATATATATATATACATATATATATATATATATATATATATATATATATATATAACTATGCTAGAATAGTATCGATAGCACCAAGTCATTGGTGCTACCAATTTTTTAGCTCTTGGATTAAGAGATGTGTTGTTAGGATGATAGTGGTCCCCTAGAGTTTAGTGGGTGATTGGTTGAATAGTAAAAATTTTAGGGGACCAATATGTTGGTTTTTATAAGGATCCACAAGGATCTAAATAGGTACTATCAAACAACTAGAGGGGGGGTGAATAGGTGTAATACTTATAAAACCAAATCTCAGTGCAAAATAAAAACCAATGCGGAAATAAAAAACACCACACCGAGATATACGTGGAAACTCCAATCCAGGAGAAAAACCACGGGACCAACACGCAATAACAATCCACTAAGAATAGAAGAATAACAAGGTGATTACCGACTCCACGGACTCAACCCCTCCTTCAGCTTCTTCGGACCTTGCGCTGACCGGTTGGACGTCCACGCAATAACAATCCACTAAGAAAAGAAGAATAACAAGGTGATTACCGTCTCCACGGATTCAACCCCTCCTTCAACTTCTTCGGACCTTGCGCTCCACCGATTGCACGTCCACTGCACACGTTCGAATCCACGAACGCCACTCGAATCCACGAGCACACGTTTCGAATCCACGAAACGCCTTTAGCACACCGAATCCACGATGCCACGTCGAATCCACGACGCAAACTCAGCCGGTAAGAATATTGGCTTCGATGGTGATCCTTTGCTTAGATTATCAATGAAGATCCATGGGAAAAATCTCTAAGCAAAGATTAGATCAATTCGACAAAAGATATGTTCTTGAAAGAACCATCGAATTGACCTAAAAGAGGTTATAAAGAAGAACGATAAAAACCTAGCCTCTAGGGTTGCTCTCAAGTGTTTTATCAATTGATCGGCCGTGCTCCCCACGTTTTTGAGAAACCCTAAATGTCTATTTATAGTTTAGAAACCTTTGGAAAGAGATAAGAATCAAAAACTTACCTTATCTGGAAATTTTCAGGACGGCGATCCGGATCGGATTTACTGTGATCCGGATCGTCGTAACGAGTCAGGCTATTCCAGAAAAACAGGGTTCGGGATCCGGATTGAAATGCCCGATCCGGATCGTTCATGTATTCCAGCAAAAACCCATGTTCGGGATCCGGATCGAAATGGCCTTTGATCCGGATCGGATTTGCCAATGAACAAGCACCCTTCGGGATCCGGATTGGACTGTCTGATCCGGATCCTGAACATGTCCCATGTCCAGTTTTTGATTTTTATGCAATTAAAAATTCATCCAAGTGTTTCTACACTATAAGAAAGTATTCGGATCACCAAAATTATTTAGTTAACCATACCTGATCCTTTTGAATACTTTCTTCTTGAGATTGATGTAACTGATCCACAATTCTTCAACTTCAATCTTCAAGACTCAAGACACTGAGTGTCAACTTGAGCTCTTGTTGAATCTTCTCTAAGTCTTTGATTGCTGATTGACAATTTGATCCCTTTAAGACTCCGACTCAACTCACTGGCTTGACTCACGAAATATGCCAACACCAAAATGCCGTAACACAATATAATCCCAAGCCACTACAATAAAACTATGCTATAGCGACACTTAATTTTAAGTGTTTCTAAAATCTGAAAAAAGTGCCGGTAGTAAAAATACTAATACTTATAATTAGTGTCGCTATATGTGCAGTCGCTAAGGTGTATAGCGACACATTATTGTAATGTGTTTTAAAAATATATCCCTATAATCTAATTTTGGATATAGATGAAATATAGATAGAACACTTGTACAAAAGTGTCATAAAGATGTTTCTCTATAACCTAATTATTTTATTGTAAAAACCACACATCCTTTCATCCAAGGGCTGAAAACTTAATTGGTAGCACTAATTGTTTAATGTTATCGATAGTATTCCAGCCCGACTATATATATATATATATATATATATATATATATATATATATATATATATATATATATATATATATATTAGATTTTTGATTCTTGGATGAAGATATAATTATTGATACGTAGTAGTCTAGTTATATATATATATATTACAAATTTTTATTATTTAGATTTTAGGCCAATCCAAGTGTAAAGAATCCCATATTTTATAAATTTTAATCATTAAACTAAGTTTATAAATTTATATTTTTTGTTTCAACTTTCCACTTCTTAGTAGGGTGACATTCTAATTTGCTATTTGTGAGCCACTCGTGTTTGGTAATTAATATTTAATAAACAAGTCGAGCATGAGCTAAATTTTTTAGCTCCATAGTTTTATGAACCAGCTCGGTGAATAAATGATGCCGTTGACAGCCCTATCTTTACATAGTTTATTGGCCAAAATTAGACCTATGTATTAGCATTTAGTATATATAAAAATGAATAAAATTAATATTCGCATCCTCAAACCTACTCAAAGCTTGGAAAATTAACTGGATTCAGCTATGAAAGTAAGTTCGAGTCGTATATACTACCTTTGTATTGCTTCAGTGAACACTCGACTCTCCTCCAAAGTTGCGTAGACATCATAAGTATCATCTAAAATGCAAACAAAGGTTACCACCTTTGTGGCTATCATGCGTGCACAAGAATAACGAGGCTCAGAATATATTTCTAAAATCCAAAAGTAGAGTTCGACGATTCTGTCCCGCACATGACATAATTTATCTTCGCCTTTTAAATCATTCCACCATCTGCAATACGAATAAAACATTAAGTATATATTATATATTGCATATATTTAACATCTATTCTTGTTTGAAAATATGCCATTATGAAGTCCTACTGAATCAAAATAAAAATATAAAACTAAAGAAATTTTTAATTTAATTTATTCTCAGGATTGATTTTGAATAATTATTAGGATCTAAACAAGGATTGTAAAATATATAGAGAATGGTATGTATCGAAAACTCATTGGCTTTTGGAAGAGAGAGATTAGATGCAACTTACAATGAGATACTCTTGAGCTCTTCACAATGAAGAGATTGCAACAGATTAAAATCTAATTTTGCAAGCTCAAATATAGTATCATCCCGTTTATCCTCCATCTCGTAGTCGGATATGTAATATCTTGTCTCTAGTCTCTTCACTCTCCTCGACAATGGCGTCTCAAGTGCGCGCGATACCTGCTTTGCCAGTGGTGGCTTCAAGTTGTTTACCATTGATTCTAGATGACTTCTCGCAAATGAAATGGCTTCTTCAAGTATGTTCTCATCGTGAGCTCCGAGATAAGCCGCATTATATAGGCTCAATAAGCCCCTCGGATCATTACTTAAGGTTTCAACAAAGTTCCCTTTGTCATCTTTGAACTTGGTAAACTCATCTGTACAAGCAATTCAATTATGATCATTGATATTACATCTCAAGATAGACTAGTGTGTAAGATAGATAGACTTAATTCTGGGGAGTGGTTTGGAGCTGATGGGCTATTATTACTTACGAATTGGATTGTTACACATATTTAATATTTATATCAATTACTTCCATATATATCATTTATCATATGGTAAATTTTGTTTTGCGAATTGAAATTATAAAAAAGGCTTCATGCATCATAATTTGCAAGTAGGATGATCCAAAAATACTATCAATCAAATTTGTGATAATAATTAAATTACCGGCAGAGACACGAAACCCGTGCTGTCTAAGCAACCAAAACCGGAGAGCAACTTCATGAAGATCAAAGCTTTTTAAATCTAAATTGTAGATGCGGTCTAATGCCTCGTCGATCTCCTCTTCAAAGTGATAGTCTATTCCAAGGTGTTGGATTGCATCTATCAAACTCATACTTTCATGCAAATCAGTGGTACTATGAAGTTTTTTCTTTATTTCTTCCTTCAATTCTTCAACTTTCTGCTCCATCCATGACTTCTGTATTATTCATGGAATTGAAAAGTCAGTATGATATAAAGTATATATATATATATATATATATATATATATATATATATATATATATATATATATATATATATATATGAGATGTAAACTACAAATCTATTTATTCCCTTTCTTTATTTGGTTAGAATTAATAATATATAATTTCTTAAACTAAATTTACTTAGTTTTGCAGTTCTAGTCTTGTTAATCTACAAAGCAAAGCTGAAAGAATTTATAACTAGTGACTCCTTTATTGCTTGGTTTAGATGTTTGATGGTACTTTTAAAAAAAAAATGTTTGCCTTTATTATTATTATTTTTTATTAGATTTGGTTGATTTGAGTTGAGTGCTAACCCTTTAGGTAGTGGTTGTATGACAATTTAAATTCATATTGTGTTTTTATATTTTAATACTATCAATGAATTGTACGGAAAATAACGCTATTGTTTACAAATGTGGCTCTCATACTTTTCAGCTATTATTCGACTTTAATACAAATGTAACTATTTGGTCCATAACTTAGTGACAATTTTAATCACATTTTACGGGGTAATATTTTGTTTAACGATATAGAGTAATTCAAAATGATTAAATATTTGATAGAACATTTTTTTTAACTATCTACAACCAGATCTATAATTCTGATTTTGATTTTAAATTTATAATTTTAGAAAATTATTTCATTTTGACCTTTCATCTTTCCATGAATTGATGATCTAAAAAATAATTTTCAAAAATTACAAAATTTGATTCTTAGAATATTGTTTGATTGCTTTAATTAGTTTTAGTGGCTAGCTGTTTAGCTTCTCAGAAAAGTGTGAAATTTTTTTTTCAAAAAAAAAGCTTTCATGAATTTTTTTTTTTTTTTTTTTTTTTTTTTTTTCAGTTTTTCGTCCTTCGGTCCTTAAAAAAAAAGCTTTTATGACAATTTTTTTTTCACATTTTATGGAAAGCTAGAGTTTTGGTTTTTCTAAAAAAAAAATTGGAAAACAAAAAGGCTAATTTTTCATAAAATATGGAAAACAAAATTTCCAAAAATGCTTATTTTTATGTAAACCAATCAAACAAAAATTTAGAAAAAAAAAAGATTTTCCATAAAAAAAATTTCTTGAATATTTTTTTTTTCACATTTTTTTTGAAACACCAAACAGCCCCTAGTTATCAATGTTGTACTTTATCTTAATTTATTATAGTTTAATTGTTTTAGCTAATGGCACGACAACCACTAAATGTGGGATTTCTTTAACTCTAGCTTTATAAATTAAAGCCACTAGAATTACAGAGCTAACTAAATTTTATTAAAAAAAAAATTATTATAAATACTTACTAAAATGAAAAATAAAATAAAATAAATAACACTCCAGTCTAACTCTATACGATTAAAGTGAAGCCGTGTTGCTTGTTTTCATCAAAAGAAAAGACAAAATAATACCGTGTTGCTTGTTTTCATCAAAAGAAAAGACAAAATAATACGAATAATTAATATATTCATGCCTGTTGTGAAGAAAATGTTGGACTGCAGGTAATGAAATAATCACCCCAAAGTGAGGGGTGATACTCTACTGATTTGCGCCCAACTTTTCTAGGATTGAACTTACTCTTCTCCATCCGCACTCTCCTCGCAATCCCTCAAATGTAGTGCTTATTTTATATATATATAAAAAAAAACTTTTTTAGAAGCCTAATACAAAGCGCTACAATCGAGCGTATTTATAGGGTTGAGTATGGGTTTTATGAAGGGTACCATAACACAATTATATTTGAACGTCCAATCACAATATGGTTTGTGTACTTTTTAACAGAGCATCGCGCGGTATATTCACCGTAGAATCAATTAGCTAGATAAGATCAAAAATAGGATAAATTGCAAGTTTTAATTTCAAACTTTAATTTGAATTTGAAAATTTAAAAATTAAAATGTTTTAATTTCATATAATATAATAACTATAAAATTAAAATTGAAAATTTGAATTTGAATTTAAATTTATGAAATTTTTATATTTGATAATTCAAAATATTATGTGTGTTCTTGAAGAATCGGCTAATGCAAACTAATGAGATCCGAACTCGATGAAGTAAAATCACTATATGAACAGTCTCGTCGAGTTGAATGATGTAGCGAGATCCGATTTTGAATTTGGCGAACCAAAATCATCAAAAAATGTGCAAAAGAATAGTGTTCACTAAAGAAATGACTAACATGTATGTTGAGACTAATTTCGCCTCTTAAGAGAGCGACATGTGGCATCTACCATCGGCCGAAGACGTTAGCCGACGGAGGGAAAAGCCAACCAAAGAAGGATTTGCGATCGATCTCACACCCGTGAAGACACGGCACGCGACGTACGCCGTCGGCTAAAAGCATCAGCCGACAGAAGGAGCAGTCGATAAGAAGATCATCACCTCATTAAAGAACAACTTCGATTGAAGGCTACCATCAGATCACCCCAGTCAAGCAACAGAAAAAGGGAGAGTTAGAGTCATCCTGTGGCTGCTCAAGCCGAAATAGGGAAGACTTCAAAAGAAAGGAATGCAGAATTCAGGCGCAAGTGTAATAACACTGAATTTTTAGTTTGATATTGGAATAAAGTTAGGTTTTTCCAAAAAATTCTTGGTTGTGTTTCCGTGAGGTATTTTGTGTTGTTAGTATTGTATCGTTGTAGAGCTCGTTGAATGGAGAACGGCGGTGCGATTGGATTGAAAATTTGACTTACAGATCTCCCATAACGACGTTTTTAAGTTACCAGGTCCAAAAATGCAAGATTTGGAAATTTTGATACCCGTTACGGCTTATCGGTGCATCAACATCCGTGCTAATGGATATGAGACGTTTCAGATGTTTGGCATGCATATCGAGAAAATGGGTGAAAATCCCTTATAAATATTATAGGATATGGAATTTTCATATGTGCAAAAGAAAACCCTAATTCTCATTTTTCCCAAAAATCGAATTTCTTCTTCTTCCTTGTTGTGCGCGTCGGGAACCGAAGTCGAAAACGTCGCTATCACCGAAGACCAGATCCGAAAACACCACCGTTGCTGGAGATCGGAGTCGCATCGTCTTCCCCGTCGGAGCGAGGTTAGTTTCCGATTTCATTTCGTCTTTTCTCCGTCGGAGTTGAGGTGGTGGGCGAAGTCGTTCGATGGTGGGCAAGGCCGCTGCCGCCGTTGCCCTAATCACAAGGCCGCCGCCACCGTTGCCCTAGCCGCAAGTCCGCCGCCGCCATGCCCTAGCCTCGGCATCACGCAGCCGCGCCGCTTGTGACGCCCCACTTCCCAGGGGGTCACCCATCCTAGAACTACTCTAGCTCTAGCACGCTTAACTCTCATAACCTCTTGGATCTTGCTACCATCCAAAATGCTATAGCCGGGTTAAGAGATTTAGTCCTATTATATCATTTATATATAGGACTAATCCAAATTCCAGGGGTGTCACATTCTTCCCTCTTTTAAGCCCTGACGTCCACGTCAGGCTCAAGCACACTCACAAGCACCAGGCGATGTGAGACTCGTCTCGCTAGCCTTAGCCGACCTTGTGGGGAGCTGCACTCCACCCACAACGGTCATTAGCCGGGGAGCCTCGCTCTACCCGCTATATAACCCTGGCTCAGCCGAGACTCATCTCACATTTCCGGCTGGTGAATGTCTCTAATACCAACTGTGACGCCCCACTTCCCAGGGGGTCACCCATCCTAGAACTACTCTAGCTCTAGCACGCTTAACTCTCATAACCTCTTGGATCTTGCTACCATCCAAAATGCTATAGCCGGGTTAAGAGATTTAGTCCTATTATATCATTTATATATAGGACTAATCCAAATTCCGGGGGTGTCACACCGCTGCCGCAGTGTGTGCTGCCAAGCCATGCCGCTGTCGAGTCGCGCCACCACCCTCGCGCTACAAGGCGCCGCTCGAGTCGCGCCCTGCCAGGACGCCTCCCGCGCACGCTGCTAGGCGCCGCCCACGCCGTGCCCTGCTAGACCGCCGCCCGCGCCACGCGTTGCCAGGCCCGCACCTGCGCAGCACGCTGCCATGGCCACGCCCGTGCGCTACCAGGCCGTGCTGCCCGTGCGCTACCAGGCCGTGCTGCCCGTGCCTGTGAGCCATGCGTGGTTTGTGCCCGTGTGCCGCGCGCCGCCCGTGCGGTCTACCCGCACCGCCACCGCCGTCAAGGTTTTTGGCTCAGTTTTGGTTGACGGAGTTGGTTTCGTTTTCCGTCAGGTATGGTTTCGCTTGGTTGTTTTTCATCACGGAATTCGTCAAGGTGATGGTAGGGGCCCGGGTCATCGTCTGTTGCCTCGTCAATGGTCCGATCGCGTCTGAGGACGGTTTCCGCAACCGTAGTGGGTTCTTGACGCGGGGTTTCGTCGGTTCGTTGTTTTGGGACATTGGCACATCGTTTTTGGGTTCGGTCTTTTCCTTCACCACCGGGACTTCGTCTTTCGCATGCGGTACACCTATAAATTTTTTTTTTTTTCATAGTTTTGTATTTTTACACGGTTTTACCTATCGGTTAATATTAGGGGTATTATTATTGTGTTTTTACCTTTCGGATGATCATTTGTCGCGGTAAGAGATTCGGTGGACTGTTTGTCCACATCTGAACGACGGTAAAGTCGTTCGAGGCATATTTTTGATCGGTAAAACGATCGGTGCGACAATTCGGACATCGAATGTGGTTTCTCTAATTTGGAACAGAAGGAAATTTTGCCACAGTGGTCGGGACCACTAAATTGCCGGTTGGGGTAAAAATATTGTTTGATTTATTTTTGAACTTTGGATAGGTCTGGGTAAGGTTCCGAAGGCTTAGGAGGGTCACAAGCGCGGTTGATTGTCTCCGTTTGAGGTGGGTACCCTAATCCGAAGAAGAGAAAGATGTTGAGTGGGTTTTATTAAACTTTTCTCTTCTTCTTTATGGTTATTTGATGACACTTGCTTTGATAGTAGGATACAGACATGGTCACGGATAATGTGACGAAACAGTACACCGAAATGGACAATGGTTAATTGATTTATCTTTTTATTATTATCTGATGTATATATGCTACACTTGGGCGACTGATTGTCGTAGGAGGGTTTATTACATGGTTATGAGATTGTCATGCTCTTGGCGCTTTCACGCACACCAGCGGTTTGGCTACCATATCGGTATACTTTTTCGGAGAGGTGGTCTGTTTGACCCGTGATCCCTACGTGGCAATTTGCGTGAGGGGATCCTTGCAGTGATTTGCGGTGCTGCAATTATTGCAGTTGGTGTTGTTTCGCATCGGCTATTGAGCAGGACTATTTTTGTGCCTGAGGTCAGTGGACCGACATGGCGACTGTTTTTGGATTTTCCCATGCGGGATATGAGTGGTAGCGGTATGGAGATTCGGATGTTCCGATTTACGGTTTGGTGTCCCATCATTATGCAATATCTCTATTTACAGTTGTTATTATAGTTATATTTATTTTCTTACCATGATTATGTCACTGACTCCCACTATGTGACAGGTTAAGTCGGCGGTGGGGATCAGGATGGAAGTGAGGTTGCGACTAGGGAGTGATAGTTTTTCCTCAGACTGGTGACACTTTTTCTTCCCTTTTTATTGGTTATTTTAGTTTGGTTAACATTCATGCATGCGGTCTTATATATTATGGATGATGTGGATGTTGAGATGGACTTGTGCTTTTATTTGTTAGCCAGAAACCCTTTTGAAACTATGGTTTTGGTTTATGATTTTATGGATGCGTCGTGTGGACGCGGGCAATAATAAAAAGATTTACGAAAATGGTTTTAGAAAAACTGAGTGTCGTGTGGGCACTATTTTTAAACCTTGTGGTTTTATCCTTTCAACTTATGATACGCTGGATGGGCGTTTTTTTTGTATGGATGATTAGATTAGACATTGGGACTCTGTGTATGTAAACTGTGTGTGGTTGATGTATTTGTGATTGCGACGCCGTGCATATGCAGGGGAGACTCTGTCTATTTGTATAAAGAGATCTTCTATATGTGGCGGGTTTGTACACATTCCAGAGCGGGTGATTAAAAAAAAAAAAGGGTTTTAAAAATCCAGTAGTTTCTGCTTTAAAATGACTCTCGTGGAACGACAGATTAAGATGGTATCAGAGACAAAACGGCATCAACCACGGTATCTTTAAATTGTGTCCAATATCCATGGTATACAATATTACATGCGGTTGACCTATGAGATAACCAAAGTCTTAGTTACGTGAGAGCGTAGGAGTATTGGGATTTATTTCCTGTATGACTCGGGTACTGTATCGGTTAAATTTTAGTTTAACTCCGTAATTTGTGTGTACAGATTATGGCGCGTACTAGCCCGTCGACTGATGGCAGAGGAGAGGATGGGACGAGGCCGACGGCTGCGAAGACTTCGTTGGCTGCCGATAACCAACTACTTCGGCAGCAGGCTCAGGATATGGCAGGGCAACTGTCGGCGCTCACTGATCTGGTGCAACGGATAGTGCAGCAGACGGCTACGCTGGCTATTGCTGTCCAGACCCTCTCTTCCGAGCCAGTTGTACATGTGGTGTAATACCCGAGAAATTTGAGTTTGTGTAAAGAGAAAAATTCAAGTGTGAATGTGTGTGAGGAAACAAATTTCTAACTTTAGTGGTTTGTTTACCGGTGTGCGAATGACACAGTTTCTGAAGCACAAATTCCGCCTTTCCGATCCGAGTCTGATCTTGGAAATCTGAGATCTCTAGCGCGACCGTCTCGTTGAATCGAGTGAAAATGGTATAGACCGATTGCTGATCCGACGGTCGGATCGTCCTGAATTTAGCAAGGAAACTAGTGGGACTCGCGACTTAAGTGAATAGTGAATTGAATAGTAACTCCCCGATTTATTTCCCTCGCTAGCCAACGTCGACCGATCGACTGTCTGGAGTCCGAATCTAACGATCCAGGTAGTCGATTTGAATGGCGTTGTCGTTCTGAGCGCAGTGGCGTTGACCAAATTTTCGTTTGACGAGCTGGAAGCATCGTAAAGCGTGCAGAACGGTTTAACTTACCATATATGATGGATCCTAAAATTATAGGGGATCGAATGCGACGAACTAAAATCACTACTTTATAGATCTCGTCGAGCCGGACGTTGTGGTGGTGTCCGTTGTTCAGTTTGACGACCCGATTGTCCCGAAAAGCGTGAAATATGCAAAAAGTTACTGTATTTCGCATAGAAGCCCTATATTTTATGTGTCTTTTTAATCCAAACTTTGTGGAGAGGGTCTTATGTGCAAAATGGTTGTACAGTGGTGGACCTAGGATGAAATATCAAGTGCAGAGGGGCTTGTTGGCATTTTGTGTGCATTATGTGTTTTTAGCGATGTTAGGTTGCATGTTGGGAACCCTAGCCGCAATTGGTAACCGCAGCCTCCACCCCATGACTTCAATGATTCCTCTGCTACCTCTACCGAGCGGCTGCGCCGCCGGCCGCCACGTCCCCTCGCCGAAAAAAGTAAGATTTCAACCTTGTTTTCGAGTGGGGTTGGGGAAGTAGCATACAAGGGCTTAGGATCTCTCCAAATTCCATCTGAGATCATCCTCGGCCACCAGAGAGTCAGATCGAAGAACCCCGACCGCCCAGAACCGCCGCGAGCCACTGGGCCATTATCCTCTTCTTCCTCGGTTCCGACGAGGTGAGCCCCTTTTCTTTATGGATTTTTCGGCAACTTGGACCCTTGCAGTCGGCTACTGACACCAAGAGGATGATCCAGGTCAAGCCCCGAGGTCTGTGGACCTCCGGTTGCCGGTGGGTGGAGAAGGGTCGCCGGAACCCTAGTTTTTGGCCGGGGTTCGCGCGTGCTGCCTCCGGAGCTCCGGCGTTGGATTCAACTTGACCAGATTGTTCTGCTGAGTCCCAGAAGACATCTTGTGAAGTTTGGTGGGCTCTGGTGCAGTGTGGAGTGCGGGGGAGCAAACCCTAGAGTGCGGGTTCTTGTTCTTGACCGCCGCCGCCGCCGTCGCCTCCTCCGGGGCCGGCCAGCCCTGGTAAGTATTCTTGCACCTTAAGCTTGCATTTAAACCGGTTGCATGCAACCCATGCGGCTTAGTTCCCAAGTTGCCATTAATGGGTTCCTAAAGCTTCATCTTCTTCTTCCTCGGGTTGGGGGTATACAGGGACCTCCAAGCTTGTGCGGCTGAGGTCCATTTCACATCTGGAGGTCGAAGGAAGGCTGTGCTCACCTTGGTTTGAAGCTTGACCGAGAGGCAAGAGGGCTCGGCCAACTTGAGCTCCATCAAGGAGGGTGTGGGTTTTTCTTGCTCCAGCAACCACACCAGCCGTGCTGCTACCTCGAACAGGTGAGCCCTCGAGTTTTTGTTATGTCCTATAAATGATGCTCACCTTTGTTGCTGCCCAGAATCTCTGGATTGGTAAATGCCCAAAGTCGGGCCCTAGGTGAGTCGTGTTTTGGTTACCTTGCTCCTGCCATTAACAGGGTGGTTTCGCTGAGGTCCAAAGGTGAGCATGTGTGTATTTGGATGTCCCTGAGCATGATGCTCACACTAAAATTGGGAAAAACCCAATGGAAAAACATTTATAGCTATCTTGAGCCTCAATGCACTTTAGGAATGGGCCAACTTCTGTTTTATGGCTCAAATTGATCCTAGACTGTGAGCACGGTGTCCAGCACGTTAAAATCTATTTACGGGTAAAATATTTTGGTTTAAAAAGTCCTCGTTTAAAAGTTGAGAGTTAATTAGTGAGTTTTATATGTATAAAAAGGCAATTTTGGCAAAGTCCGGGGGTCTAAAGGTAATTGTAGCATGGAAGGCTGTTGGGGACAGCGTTCACTTGATCTCCGAACCCTTTGTTTGGAATCCGTTGATCTTCATTGAATAGATTCTTGCTTTACGACCCGTGAATCGGCAAAATGGTCGGTTTGTCGGCGATTCGGGTTAATCACGCTTTTTCAGGGAAAATTGGATGGTTATTGATTTGTACTCTCTGGGGACTTCCTTTCAGGTCCGATTGTAGTTCGAGGGCGCGGGACGTCCCAGGCGTTTCGTTCAACTTGCTTCGAGGTGGGTACACCCTTAGAACCTCTTTATGCGCAATTTCGTTATTGTCATGTTTATCATGTTAAGGGGTACGGGGGGTGACGTTGACCTCCGGATTATCGAATGTCGCGGTGGGAGGCTGGACGGGCAGTTCGCCCTCTCCGAACAACGGTAGGGTTGTTCGGAGCATACTAGCGATGGGGACAGTGATCGGTGCGACCATTCGAAAGTTGGAAGGTGGGTTCTTCTTTCGACAGTTCTTTAGTCGGGGAACGAGGTTAATTGGTAAGTGTAAAGTACAGACATGTCAAAGTATCATTAACCCCTGTATGAGCTTATGTTATTATTATCATTATATTTATGGCGACTAAGGGTCGCGGTGCTCGATGATACATCATGTTCTGCGTGATTGCCGAGGTTGGTGCTCGGTCGAGGCTCGAGATTGCTACACGCACACCAGCGGTTTGGCCACCGCGAGGGTGTGCTTTTCCGGAAAAGTGATACGTTGACCCGTGTACCCCACGTATTGGTGACGTAATGGAGGCCCCCGTAGGTGGGGGCTGTGAGCGGTGGGATGCCGAGGCAGGTGCTCGGTGTGGTGCCGAGGTTGGTGCTCGGCCTGGTTTGCCGAGGTTGGTTCTCGGTCTGGGTTGCCGGGGCAGGTGCCCGGTTTAGGTTATGCAGGGGGAGGGATTTACTATCGATTGCACGATGAGGAGGGTGGTTGCTCTGGTTTTATTGCGGTTTGCTTTGGTTATAGCCTTCTTGCTTTCGTACTTTATATTCCGGGTCACTGACTTCCCACTCTGTGACAGGTTCATCCAGGGGTGAGTGCTAGGGCGACTGTAGTAGCCGCTGGTTTAAAATGCTATGGTTTTTAATCTTGGTCTACTTTTGGTTTTCTTTACACCGCTTTTCGCTTCGGGGGTCCGGAGGGTGAGCTATTTTTCCTTGTTGTCGGGCAGACCTTCGGGGCTCGCGGGTATTTTTAGACAATAAAGCTCGCGAAACGAAGAACGGCGGCGCGATCGGTTTTGGATTCTGACTCCGGAATCTCCCAGAATAAATTCCGGAAGGCTGCTGGCGGTTCAGGCGATCAACACGGTTTACAAGGCAGACCGGACCCTGGTTCGCACCCGACCTGTTATGTCCTTTTGATTTGGTGTTGGGTTCATTCCCATTTCTTATTTCGACCGCTCGGTTTAACTCGCGCTTTGGGGAATAGGGTTCGATTAATTCTCAACTCCTCTCACCCTAGTCGTACGCTACCCCGAGCGCGGACGAGGAACCGACTCCCCCAACCCTACTCCTTCTCACCGATCGCGTGGAGAACCAAGGCGGCGCGACCGAGGAGAGGGAAGAACGACCTCACACCCTTCGAAACCGGGCACACAAGAACGGGACGATCCTTCCCTCGACCAACCTTAGTCGACGAAACCGAGGTGAGCGTGGTTTTGTGGTTTCTTGAGTTCTTGATTTTCTTGTTTATAGCATACGGGGGCGGGGGGTGACGATTTCGCCGGAATCCGGCGCGCGCAGAACCGCGCATGTGGGCGGCGCGCCCGCGCGGCCCGCGCTGGGCCTGGCGCGCGTGCGCAACCCGCATGCGGGCGGCACGCCCGCGCGGCCCGCGCGGGGCCGGACACGCGCCCACCCGCGCATGCGGGCGGCGAGCCCGCACAGCCCGCGGAGGGGGGTCGGGCGCGCGTGCACCCGCGCATGCGGGCAGCACCCGCATGCGGGCGGTGCGCCCGCGCGGGCCGTGCGGGGCCGTGCGCGCGCGCACCCGAGCATGCGGACGGCGCAACCGCACAGCCGCACGGGGCCGGGTATCCCGCGGGAGCCGTGGCCCGACCGCGTTTTCGGTCCTCGCCCGGGGACGTCGCCGGATCGGCGGGGCGTGCCCCGCGACCGACCGGGAGAGTCGGGTGTTCCGCAGTCCTTTATCTTTTCGGAGTTTTGAGTTACTGACTCCTGTACGGCAGGTTCGTGTAGGTCCGGGCAGGCACACCGAGGCGCGGAAAAACCTAGCGTCGACCAGCAGCGCGACAACGAAAAGGTGGGTTTTCTTTGAGACTTAGCATAGAGTTGGTATTGTTGGAAGGATATTAACTGCATGTTATCGGTACTAATGCTGACGGTCTCTATGATTTGCGATATTACCCTGTATCTTGGCTACTATGCTCGAGGTTGCGACACGCGCACCCGCGGTCGGGCCACCGCAAAGGGTGCTCTTTTCCGGAAAGGCGGTCTCTGACCCGTGTAAACCCACGAGGTGACGTAGTGGGGGCCCCCGTAGGTGTGGGGTTTGAGGCACCAAGGTGTGAGCGGTGCGATCCGTCGGGGTAGGTGCCCGACGAGGTCAGGTGTTACAACTGTCACAGGTGTTACAGGTGATACAAGTGGCACAGGTGTTACAGGTGTTACAGGTGTTACAGGTGTTACAGGTGTTCGCGTGTTACCTTTCCCTATGAGCAGAGTGGTTGCTCCGGATAGTCTTACAGTTGGGTTTGGTATTTTTCCTGCTTATTATTGTTATTATCGTGTCGCTGACTACCCACTCCGTGATAGGTTTCTCCAGGGGAGAGAGGTAGACGACGGTGAGGCCGAGGCGGGAGTAGTCGGGCCGTGGGGAGCCCTAGTCTGTGCTTCCTTTACTTTTCCCTTGCATTTCATTTGATACTGTATGCTACTTTGTGTGGTTCTCGATACCCTCGTGGGGTCGGTGTGGATGTTGATGCTTTTACTCTGGATATGAGGTGTTGGTTCTTCTTGCTATCTCCGGTCGGCCGTTTTCAAGCAAAACAACAAGAAAGAAAAAAAAAGAATTGTGAAAACTATTTTCAAAATCTGGGGTCGTGTGGACCCATTTTCCAAACCCTGTCGATTTATGGCTTTTCGAAACTATTTTCAAAACCTTGAGTCGTGTGGACCTGCTTTCAAAACTGTGAGTTTATCCTTTCCAATTGACCGACCTCGGGGATTATTCTTATTCTGCATTCGTAGTTATGTGCCGAACTGTTGTGATTGAATGAATGCTTGTGTTTAACTGCTGTATTAGCCACGACGCCGTGCATATACAGAGGAGACTCTGCCCGTTTGCCGAGTAAATCTGTATATGCGGCGGGTCTGGGCACGCGCCGAGGAAGACTGGACTTCAAAAAAAAATTCTACGCCAAACAACTCTTTCTTTTCCGCTGAATGAAACCCCCGGGGCGTGACAGCGACGGTGAGGCCGCACGAGAGATCTTTTGGCCCTTCGAGGCCACAGACATTGGTTACCTCTCCTTATTTTCATTTTATTACCTGTTGGTAGCTGTGTATTATGTTGCTTTTGTGGGTTGATGTGGATGTTGGGATTATTACAGTACTCCGTGGATGAATGTTTAGTTTACTATCTGATAGTTGGCCGTTTTCAAACTAAAAAGAAAAGAAAAGAAAACCTTGCGAAAATGATTTGAAAAACATTGGTGTCGAGTGGGCACTGTTTTCAAAACCCTGTGAATTTATAGAATTCGAAATAGTTTTGTAAAAACATAGGTGTCGGGTGGGCACCGTTTTCAAAACTCTGTGTATTTATGGATTTCGAAATGGCTTTGTAAAATCTGGGTGTCGTGTGGGCACCGTTTTCAAAACCCTGCGGTTTTATCCTTTCAAAGATAGTCGGCCTCTTTATTACTTATGGAAAAATACTTGTATGCACTCGATTGTTGAACTAGTGTGGTTAAAGTGATGATTGTATGGATATTGTAGTCAGGACGCCGTGCATATACAAAGGAGACTCTGCCCGTTTGCAGAGTGAATTTGTATATGCGGCGGGTCTGGGCACGTGCCGGGGGAGATCGGTTTAAAAAAAAAAGAATATATGCAAATTTGGGAGATTTCGGTGGCTATTCTTTCGCGTGTTTAAACCCCCGGGGCGTGACATGTGGCCGACCTGCCGGCAGCAGGTGGTGTTGATGTGGCTACTCCTACTCAGACCACTACAGCAAGAGTATCGTAGGTTCATGCAACAGTACCCTCGAATGCTCCTTCGCTAGTGGCCCCGGGACCTACGCCGGGGGTTACTGCCGGGGACTCAGTAAGGGAGACCATGACAGCATCCTCCCCTACCTTGTCCACTGCCGTTGCTGGAGGGGATTCTACCTTGCAGACGGAGCGGACAAGGGTAAGGGCAAACTTGGCGGAGTTTCAAAATTACAACCCGCCTGTTTTTTAGGGAGAGACTACCGATCCATGGGTCATGGAAAAGTGGGTGGATACGATGGAGAAGCTCTTTGAGGACTTGATGATGGAGGAGAGCGAGCGGGTTCCCTTAGCAGTTCATTTTCTTGAGGGAACCGTCCGCATCTGGTGGAAGACAGTGTGACCCGACCCTTCCAGGGGCACTGCTTTTCCTTTATGGACTACGTTCCGGAAAAGTTGTTCGGGGCTTTCTTTTCCGACAGCGTCAAGCAATAGTTGGAGGATGATCTAAAAAACATTAAGCAAGAAAATCGTGCTTTGATGGAGTATCAGCGGGAGTTTGTGAGACTGGCTAACTGCGTCCCCTTTGTCATAAGGGACGAGTCCCATAAGGCTCGTCTTTTCGTGGATGGGTTGAGGAGCGATATTTTCCAGTTGGTTTAGTCGGCTGACTTGAAGACAGGGTCACATTGGTGGAGCGTGGAGCGGTTGTTACTCGTGCCCGGCGGGAGGGCTTTGACTGCAACAAGGATAAGAAGTGGTCTTAGACTTATCCTGATGGTGGTCAATTCGCGGGTAGTCGACCACCCATGCATCCTCGATCGCAATAAGGGACCAGGAGCACTAAAACAGGAGGACAGAAGTGTCACGCCCCGGGTGTAAACCAGAACCCGGGCTCGTCCACAGACCCGCCGTGCACACGGTATTTCCCGTGTACACGAAGCGCTGGTAACCTGCTCAGATATAAAGAAATAATGCTAGAGCATAAAACAGAGCTAAACTGAAACTAGTACATCTCAGACAAATGCTGGAAATAAAAGTACAATAAACTCTCAAGAATATACATATGTCTCTCCCAGCTCACGAAGTGAATACAACCAGCTGGCCGCAGCCAGACCCAAAATAAAAGAAAATACAACCGTCTGAGTGTACAGGGGATACAACAAAACTACAAAACTCGAGCTCGGGGTAGCAGCTATCTAGTCGGCGATCCTCTTACCTCGATCCTGGGAGGAAGGCCCCGCAACTCCGGCAGATGACTCTGCAAAACAAAGGGGACAAGAAAAGGGAAAAACAGTGGGGGTCAGTACTAGTATAAAGACAGTAGCCTCCCCTAGTGGGTAAACCTCAACACAAAACTCCTACCTGCCCACTAGGTCTACCAGAGGCTAAAAGAATAAATGCGGTAACTATGAGTATGACTCCTGATAAAAGCTACCACTAATATGCCTCTACCTGCCCAGCTAAAGATAGCTAAATGTATGCATCAGAAAATCGAAGCCTGCCACATCGGGTATGCCAGCCTACGCATAACACCGGTGTGGGATAGGAGTCTCAATGTCTGCCAAATCGGGTATGCCAGCCTACGCATAACACCGATATGGGACAGGAGTCTCAAGGTCTGCTAAATCGGGTATGCCAGCCTACGCATAGCACCGATATGGGGTAGGGTTCTCAATGTCTGCCAAATCGGGTATGCCAGCCTACGCATAACACCGATATGGGACAGGAGTCCCAGGGTCTCAAGTCTGCAAATCGCGCACTCCGCTCTATAAGGAAAGTACCGTCTCCCAAAGGAAGCCCAAAACCCTCTCCCCGAAACCCAAGTATCTGACTACACTAACCCAGCCCCTGCTCTAACCCGAGCATAATATCCCCTATGTCTAAGTGACTGAAGAAAGAATGCAACATGGTTTCTCCTAAGTCAATTCCAGCATGATAGTGTAGCAGAAAAAGGTGGCCTATCTAGGTGACCATTCAAGCATGCAAAAGTCATTAACTTGATGAACCATTTTAAGTACTCTAACCACATACCTCAGCCTTTCATTTAATCAATCAACAAGATAGGGATTTAGCATAAATTCCAAGTAATTCTACTACATGTTTAAAGCATGGACTCACCATTAAATAACTTGTAGTTTTCTAACAATGCGATTATCAACGAAGAAATCAGGATTTCATACAAGCATGCTAGGTCCATCTCACAGATTTACTAACAGCATAATCAAGAGCATTCCAGTAGGCCTAGTGATAAATCCCAAATAAGAGGTTTACAACATCACCCACCTCGAGCGCTAATCCCAATTCCCAAAAGCGGAACCCAAGCTCAGTCCAAAACTCCCCACCAATCTGTACAAAAATACCCCAAAGGAAAACACATAAGCTATACATTCACAATTCCCAGAATCTGTCCCTTAATACCACAGTCCAGAATTCACCAATTTTTACCTGCGAAAAATGCCCAAAAAAATCCAAGGAAAATACTGTCGCGATCCTCGCGACGAGCCCGTCGAAACGAGTACCTGCACGCCCAAATCGGAGTTTCCTACGCTGAGATAAAAATCCGACAAGGGAAACATCCCAATCCAAACTGTACCAAATTTCTGTAACAAAGAACCACAGAAAAAGGAGATTCTCACCCTCGGCCAAAAACCAGAAAAATCTGAGAAAAATCCAGGAGACTCCTTGCGAAGTGTAGATGAAAATTGCCTCTTGAATCGCCTCGATCCAACGTCCGAGCGAAAAGATACGGCAAGAACACTGCGGTGCTGTCCAAAAGTCCGCGACGAAAAATGGGTCAAATGGGTGCTCAGAAAACTCCAAGATCAGCACGGAAATCGAGGAACCTCAAAACACAGGAGTTGAAGTCCTACCTGTCGTGAGTCCAACGGCGCAAGAATCGGCGAAATCCGATGTCGGGGTGAGTCGAAGGAGTCCAAACACTGAGAAGGGGCGAAGAAGATCGCCGGGAAACAAGCGTCGCGCCGCGCCGTAAAATGGTGAACCTCGGGAAGAGTGCCTCCAAAAATCCTCAAAGTTCTCCAAAGGGTAGTGCACTGAGGGAGGAGAAACTTCTCTGAAGAAAGCTCAGCGAAACTGGGGTCCAAAAAGCCTACAGGACGAATGGGGGGAGCTATTTATAGGCCCAGCCCACTATGCTGTCGGGCCGGGTTTTCGGGCGCAACTTTCGGGCGCACTGCGCCCGGAAACCCGGTCGCACGCTCCCTGTCCGACGCGCCCGAAACTCCCAGGAGCGGTCACGTCACCCCCAAACAGGGGACAGCAAATCCCCGCGGTCGCCGAGTGCCGCGTGTCCCCTCGCGGTCAGCGGGGGTAGGTACGGCCGCCCAACCGTGAGGCGACACGTGTCGCACTCGAGTGCGGCCGACCGCCCCGCCTGGCGCCACTGTGCACGCACAGTACCGAGGCGCCCCCCCCCCGCGCACCGTGGACCGCGCCCACGTGGGCCAACGAATCCGAAGCCGCCACGTGTCCTGCGCCCGGTCCACCGCAACCCCGCAAACCCGGTGAGCCATGCCGCGTGCGCCGGCCTATCAGGGCACGCCACGTGTCACCCGCCCGCGGCCCATGCACCGCCGCGCTACCCCGTGGACCGAGCTGCGTGAGCTGGCCAATAATAGGCCGCCACGTGGCTCAGGCCGGTCCACGAGGCTCCCCCATGCACCGAAAAACCCCGAAAACTTCCGGAAGCCCGCTTTTGGTCATCCGGACTCCAAATTTAACAAGCAAATAGTCGTTTTCAAGCGTTTTTCCGCGCTGAATCCAAATCCAACCTCAGATTGGCCCAAACCTTTTCTAAAATTCGGCAAATGCAGCCGAAGGCCAAATCAGCTATCCAAGTCTCACAAAGTCCATCTGTGGCACCCCTTTGATGCACCATGGGCCAGACACACCAACACTAGGTGTTCTACACAATGGATTCATCGGAAAGTTGCATGGGAAAAACCAGAACACTACATCCTCCCCCACAAGAAAAAGTTTCGTCCTCGAAACAAAAGTCATACCTCAAGCAGGTGCCTCGAACAGGTGGGGGTAAGCAGCCATCATCGCTGACTCCAACTCCCAGGTAGCCTCGCGCTCCTCATGACTGCTCCAGAGGATCTTCACATAAGGGATGGCCTGACTGCGCAACTCCCTAACCTCCCGGTCCAAGATCCTCAACGGCCGCTCAACATAGCTCAGGTCCTCGGTGACCTCCAGTGGGGCGAAATCGATGATATGAGACGGGTCATGAACATACTTCCTCAGAGTCGATACATGAAAAACGTCGTGAACACCTGAAAGCCTGGGAGGAAGTGCAAGCCTGTAGGCAACTGGCCCTATGCGCTCTAATACCTTGAAAGGTCCAATGTAGCGAGGGCTCAGTTTCCCCCGAATCCCAAACCTTCGGATCCCCTTTGAAGGCGAGACCTTCAGAAAGACATGATCCCCAACCGCGAACTCCAGGTCTCGCCTCCGCACATCTGCATAGCTCCTCTGTCTGCTCTGTGCTGTCTGAAGGTGCTGCCTGACTACCTTGACCTTAGCCTCCGCTTCTCTAAGCAACTCTGGCCCCAAGGTCCGCCTCTCACCCACATCGCTCCAATAAAGAGGGGAACGACACTTGCGTCCATACAATGCTTCAAACGGAGCCATTCGGATGCTCGCTTGAAAGCTATTGTTGTATGCAAACTCAGCCAATGATAAGTGTCGTACCCAACCCCCTCCAAAGTCCAGCGTGCAAGCCCGGAGCATGTCCTCAAGAATCTGTATAGTACGCTCTGACTGTCCGTCTGTCTGCGGGTGAAATGCTGTGCTGAAACTGAGCTGTGTCCCCAAAGTGGCCTGTAGGCTCCTCCAGAAGCGCGAAACAAACCTCGGATCTCGGTCAGATACAATGGAGACGGGCACCCCATGCAGCCTCACCACCTCGTCTAAATACAGCTGTGCCAGCCGATCGAGGGACCAAGTCACTTGCACCGGTAAAAAGTGTGCGGATTTGGTGAGTCTATCCACGACTACCCAGATAGCATCCGCTCCCGTCTGTGCTCTCGGCAAACCAGTGACAAAATCCATGGTAACATGCTCCCATTTCCATTCAGGGATTGGGAGACTCTGCAAATTGCCAGCAGGTACACGATGTTCAGCCTTTACTTGCTGACAAGTTAGACAGTGCGCTACAAATCTCCCAATGTCTCTTTTCATCCCGTTCCACCAAAACTGTGCCTTAAGGTCCCTATACATCTTAGTCCCACCAGGATGGATGGTATAAGGTGTATAGTGGGCCTCCCTCAAGATCTGCTCTCGGATCTCCGCATCCATAGGCACACACGCTCGGTCCCTGTACCGCAGTACTCCCGAAGCATCAACCGAAAAGTCCCCTGCCAAACCAGTCTGCATCTGCTCTCGAATCCTCATCAGGTGGGGGTCCTCACTCTGTCTCTCCCGAATCCTATCCAACAGAGTGGGCTGCACGACTAGAGACATAAGTCTAGCAGAGACCCCAGGGGACACCACCTCGAGCTCTAACCGCCTCATCTGCTCCAGTAATGGCGCCTGATCGGTGATCAACGAAGATAGACTCTGCACTGCTCTCCTGCTCAGGGCATCAGCAACCACGTTGGCCTTGCCAGGATGGTATAATATGTCTACATCATAGTCTTTCAACAATTCCAACCATCTGCGCTGCCTCAAGTTGAGCTCCTTCTGTGTGAACAGGTATTTCAAGCTCTTGTGGTCGGTGTAAATCTCGCAGTGCTCCCCATACAGGTAGTGGCGCCACAACTTTAGTGCAAAAATCACTGCAGCTAGCTCCAAATCATGGGTAGGGTAATTCTTTTCATAATCCTTCAGTTGCCGAGAGGCATAAGCAATTACCTTTCCCTCCTGCATCAGCACGCAACCAAGTCCACTGTGCGATGCGTCACTGTAAATCACATATCCCTTCCCCATAACAGGTAGGGAAAGGATAGGAGCCGACATCAATCTGATCTTTAATTCCTCGAAGCTCCTCTGGCAGTCCTCACTCCAGATAAACTTAATCCCTTTTCGCGTCAAACGAGTGAGGGGTGTGGAAAGTTTCGTAAAACCTTCCACAAACCGACGGTAATATCCTGCTAAGCCCATGAAATTGCGGACCTCAGATACCGTCGTCGGTCGGGGCCAATCCCGGACTGCCTCGATCTTCGCCGGGTCTACTGCCACTCCGGCGGCTGAAATCACATGGCCCAAAAAGGCAACCTCCCGAAGCCAGAAATCACACTTAGATAACTTGGCGTACAACTTTCTCTCTCTCCGAAGTTGTAGCACAATCCTCAGGTGCTCCTCGTGCTCCAAATCGCTTCGGGAATAAACTAGGATGTCGTCAATAAAAACAACGACGAACCGATCCAGGTATGGTCGAAAAATCCTGTTCATTAAATACATAAAAGCAGCAGGGGCATTTGTCAATCCAAAAGGCATGACGGTGAACTCATAATGCCCGTACCGCGACCTGAATGCCGTCTTTGGGATATCCTCGGCCTTCACCTTCAATTGGTGGTAACCAGACTGTAAATCAATCTTAGAAAAGACACAAGACCCTTGCAGCTGGTCAAATAAGTCATCAATGCGCGGCAAAGGGTACTTGTTCTTGATGGTCACTTTATTCAACTCCCGATAATCAACACATAGTCGAAGTGATCCATCCTTCTTCTTCACAAATAGCACCGGCGCTCCCCAAGGCGATACGCTTGGTCTGACAAAACCTTTGTCCATTAAATCCTGGAGTTGCGCCTTTAGCTCTCGCAGCTCAGCCGGTGCCATTCGGTAAGGAGCCTTAGAGATTGGCGCAGTTCCTGGGACTACGTCAATCAAAAACTCAACCTCCCTATCCGGCGGCATATGAATCAGATCTGGAGGAAACACATCCGGGAACTCGTGGACAATAGGGATATCCAGGAGTCACGGTGCCGCCACAGGCTCCTTAACCACCGACGCCAAAAAGGCCACGCATCCACTGCGCATCATCTGCCTCGCCCGAGAAGTCAAAACCACAGAGGCAAAGAAAGCACTCTGGCACCCCCTGTAAACAAGCACCTCCTTGCCTGGCCCGCTAAAAGTAACAGTCCTCGCGGCGCAATCAATCGTCGCGAAATAGTGAGCTAGCCAGTCCATCCCAAGCACAATGTCATAATCCCGCAGCTGACTAAGGACCATCAGGTCCGCTGGCAAAATCCAAGACTCAAGCTGTACCGGGCAAGACCAACAACACTCCTCTACAATCAAAATATGATCGGGAATCCGTACCTCTAATGCATGCGGTAACCGACGTAACTCTAATCCATGCGATGATGCAAATGCTCTACTAATAAAGAATGTGATGCACCGGTATCAATAAAGTGCGAGCTCTAATGCCGAAAAGTAAAATGATACCTGCCACCACGAGGTCGGCCGCCGCAGAGTCCCCTACCTGGGCGGCGTAGACTCGCCCGCTCTGAGCTGGTGGTCGGTAGTCTGTAGGGTGGGAGGAGGGGGCCCTGCTCGCTGGAGCATAAGGCCGCTGCTGGGGCACCGAAGGAGCTGATGCTGAGGAAGGAGCCTGCGGTGTAGAGAGAGGGCAAGTAGCTCGAATATGGCCGGACTGTCCACACCGATAACAGCGGCCATACCTTGGTCACAAGTATCCGCCGCGTGCTGTCCCCTACAAAAGACGCACCTGACCGCAGACTGGGGCTGCCTCGACTGTGCTGCTGCTGCCCGTGCCGCTGTGACCCCTGCTGTCGCGACTGCGACCTCTGCTGCTGCGAGTGCTGCTGCTGTCGCTGGGGCTGCTGCTGTGGGGGCCTCTGGGATACCCCAGGCCCTCGCCGATCCGAACGCCCCCGGCCCGTAGACTGTGGCGGGTGGCGGTCGGGGCGGCCTCCATGAACTGGCCTGTCCCCCCTCGTCTGGCGCTGGCCGCTTCCTCTCAGAACTCTGAGCGACCGTGCCTCCGCGCCTAGCGACCACATGATCTCCCCTCTCGACCACTGTGCATGATCCACTGCCTCTGATAAAGTCTGAAGCCTCTGGGCGTGTACCAAGGTATAGATCTCGGGGCGTAAACCTGTCTCAAACAGCTCCACCTGGTGCAGCCCGTCCCTGGCAACATAGGGTACGCAGTTAAGCAACTGCGTAAACTCCTGGAAGTAATCCCATACTGAACGATCACCCTGCTGCAGGTTCTTCAAGTCATCTTCTATCTTCTTCTTCACGCTCGTGGAGAAGTAAGTGTCAAGGATCATCCTCCTGAACTCCGACCAGGGTAGCTGTCGGGTGATCTGAAACTCTAAGGGCTCAACCCGACGCCACCAAGCATCAGCATCCCCCTCCAAACAATGTACGGCCATGTGTACTCTGAATCTCGAATCAATGAAGAAATCTCTGAACAACTTCTCCATTGATGCCAACCACGATCCTATCTCTGCTGGATGAGTACTCCGCCCCGAGAACCTAGGTGGTCCTCGCTTACAGAAACTGTGCGAGTTGTCAGCAAACTCCTGCTCCTCCGCTGGGGTCAATGGTCTGATCACCCCTGAGCCCCACTGCTAGATGACGGTGCCGTAGGAACAAGTGGAATAGCCGGCGGTACAACCGGTGGTACAGGGGCCTCAACAGTAGTAGGGGGTGGTGCCGCAACCTGAGCCAGCAACTGCTCAAATCTCTGCTCCTGTCGGCGGTTGACTCTCCGCCAACTGGGCCACCATGGCCCTCAGCTCACTGATCTCAGAAGGCCCGGACTGCTCCGGCTCCTCCGGGGGCGTAGGAGTACCACGAGTAGGGATCTGCCGCCTAGGAGGCATCCTGCCACACAAGAAACCACGGGTCAGAACCAACCCAACACGACCCAATCCAGCGAAAGTCATGGACATCCCCCTATTCCTGTAACCTTATGTTGTCTGCAGCCAACATAACAGTCCACCAGAAATAGGCTATGCCAATCCCTCTCCACTCACAGGAAGAGTTAAATAACAAATTGCCGACTTTCGCAAAATATCGCGTCACTCACGCCCTGCCTTCCTAGGGTCTGCCAAAAAGCCTAGGGTTCCTAAGTCCCAACTGACCGATCCCTAAGCTCTGATACCAAAATAATCTGTCACGCCCCGGGTGTAAACCAGAACCCGGGCTCGTCCACAGACCCGCCGTGCACACGGTATTTCCGTGTACACGAAGCGCTGGTAACCTGCTCAGATATAAAGAAATAATGCTAGAGCATAAAACAGAGCTAAACTGAAACTAGTACATCTCAGACAAATGCTGGAAATAAAAGTACAAAAAACTCTCAAGAATATACATATGTCTCTCCCAGCTCACGAAGTAAATACAACCAGCTGGCCGCAGCCAGACCCAAAATAAAAGAAAATACAACCGTCTGAGTGTACAGGGGATACAACAAAACTACAAAACTCGAGCTCGGGGTAGCAGCTATCTAGTCGGCGATCCTCTTACCTCGATCCTGGGAGGAAGGCCCGCAACTCCGGCAGATGACTCTGCAAAACAAAGGGGACAAGAAAAGGGAAAAAAAAACAGTGGGGGTCAGTACTACTATAAAGACAGTAGCCTCCCCTAGTGGGTTAACCTCAACACAAAACTCCTACCTGCCCACTAGGTTCTACCAGAGGCTAAAAGAATAAATGCGGTAACTATGAGTATGACTCCTGATAAAAGCTACCATAATATCCTCTACCTGCCCAGCTAAAGATAGCTAAATGTTTATGCATCAGAAAATCGAAAGCCTGCCACATCGGGTATGCCAGCCTACGCATAACACCGGTGTGGGATAGGAGTCTCAATGTCTGCCAATCGGGTATGCCAGCCTACGCATAACACCGATATGGGACAGGAGTCTCAAGGTCTGCTAAATCGGGTATGCCAGCCTACGCATAGCACCGATATGGGTAGGGTTCTCAATGTCTGCCAAATCGGGTATGCCAGCCTACGCATAACACCGATATGGGACAGGAGTTCCCAGGGTCTCAAGTCTGTAAATCGCGCACTCCGCTCTATAAGGAAAGTACCGTCCCAAAGGAAGCCCAAAACCCTCTCCCGAAACCCAAGTATCTGACTACACTAACCAGCCCCTGCTCTAACCCGGCATAATCCCCTATGTCTAAGTGACTGAAGAAAGAATGCAACATGGTTTCTCCTAAGTCAATTCCAGCATGATAGTGTAGCAGAAAAAAGGTGGCCTATCTAGGTGACCATTCAAGCATGCAAAAGTCATTAACTTGATGAAACCATTTTAAGTACTCTAACCACATACCTCAGCCTTTCATTTAATCAATCAACAAGATAGGGATTTAGCATAAATTCCAAGTAATCTACTACATGTTTAAAGCAGGGACTCACCATTAATTAACTTGTAGTTTTCTAACAATGCGATTATCAACGAAGAAATCAGGATTTCATACAAGCATGCTAGGTCCATCTCACGATTTACAAACAGCATAATCAAGCATTCCAGTAGGCTAGTGATAAATCCCAAATAAGAGGTTTACAACATCACCCACCTCGAGCGCTAATCCAATTCCCAAAAGACGGAACCCAAGCTCAGTCCAAAACTCCCCACCAATCTGTACAAAATACCCCAAAGGAAAACACATAAGCTTACATTCACAATTCCCAGAATCTGTCCCTTAATACCACAGTCCAGGGAATCACCAATATTGACTACGGAAAATGCCCAGAAAAATCAATGGAAAACTGTCGCGACCTCGCGACGAGCCCGTCGAAACGGGTACTGCACGCCCAATCATCGGAGTTTTCATACGCTGAGATACAAATCCGACAAGGAGGAAAAACCAATCCAAATGTACCAAATTTCCTGTAACAAAGAACCCAACAGAAAAAGGAGATCTCACCCTCGGCCAAAAAACCAGAAAAATCTAGAGAAAAATCAAGGAGACTCCTGCGGAAGTGTAGATGAAAATTGCCGATTGAATCGCCTCGATCCAAGCACGAGCGAAAAGAACGGCAAGAACACTGCGGTTGCTCGTCCAAAGTCCGCAGACGAAAAAATGGGTCAAATGG
>CM055070.1:37147490-37201778 GCA_029204045.2 Tillandsia leiboldiana | reverse complement strand
CAAGCAAAACAACAAAGAAGAAAAAAAAAGAATTGTGAAACTATTTCAAAATCTGGAGGTCGTGTGGACCCATTTCCAAACCCTGTCGATTTATGGCTTTTCGAAACTATTTTCAAAACCTTGAGTCTGTGACCTGCTTTCAAACTGTGAGTTTATCCTTTCCAATTGACCGACCTCGGGGATTATTCTTATTCTCATTCGTAGTTATGTGCCGAACTGTGTGATTGAATGAATGCTTGTGTTTACTGCTGTATTAGCCACGACGCCGTGCATACAGAGCAAGGAGACTCTGCCCGTTTGCCGAGTAAATCTGATATGCGGCGGGTCTGGGCACGCGCCGAGGAAGACTGGACTTCAAAAAAAAATTCTACGCCAACAACTCACTTTCTTTTCCGCTGAATGAAACCCCCGGGCGTGACAGCGACGGTGAGGCCGCACGAAGATCTTTTGGCCCTTCGAGGCCACAGACATTGGTTACCTCTCCTTATTTTCATTTTATAACCTGTTGGTAGCTGTGTATTATGTGCTTTTGTGGGGTTGATGTGGATGTTGGGATTATCAGTACTCCGTGGATGAATGTTTAGTTTACTATCTGATAGTTGGCCGTTTTCAAACTAAAAAGAAAGAAAAGAAAACCTTGCGAAAATTGATTTGAAAAACATGGTGTCGAGTGGGCACTGTTTCAAACCCTGGAATTTATAGAATTCGAAATAGTTTTGTAAAAACATAGGTGTCGGGTGGGCACGTTTCAAAACTCTGTGTATTTATGGATTTCGAAATGGCTTTGTAAAACTGGGTGTCGTGTGGGCACCGTTTTCAAAACCCTGCGGTTTTATCCTTTTCAAAGATAGTCGGCCTCTTTATTACTTATGGAAAAATACTTGTATCACTCGATTGTTGAACTAGTGTGGTTAAAGTGATGATTGTATGGATATTAGTCAGGACGCCGTGCATATACAAAGGAGACTCTGCCCGTTTTCAGAGTGAATTTGTATATGCGGCGGGTCTGGGCACGTGCCGGGGGAGATCGGTTTAAAAAAAAAAGAATATAGGCAAATTTGGGAGATTTCGGTGGCTATTCTTTCGCGTTTAAACCCCCGGGGCGTGACATGTGGCGACCTGCCGGCAGCAGGTGGTGTTGATGTGGCTACTCCTACTCAGACCACTACAGCAAGAGTATCGTAGGTTCATGCAACAGTACCCTCGAATCTCCTTCGCTAGTGCCCCCCGGGACCTACGCCGGGGTTACTGCCTGGGGACTCAGTAAGGGAGACCATGACAGCATCCTCCCCTACCTTGTCCACTGCCGTTGCTTGGAGGGATTCTACCTTGCAGACTAGGAGGAGCAAGGGTAGGGCAAACTTGGCGGAGTTTCAAAATTACAACCCGCCTGTTTTTTAGGGAGAGACTACCGATCCATGGGTCCTGGAAAAGTGGGTGGATACGATGGAGAAGCTCTTTGAGGACTTGATGATGGAGGAGAGCGAGCGGGTTTCCCTAGCAGTTCATTTTCTTGAGGGAACCGTCCGCATCTGGTGGAAGACAGTGTGACCCGACCCTTCCAGGGGCACTGCTTTTCCTTTATGGACTACTTCCGGAAAAGTTGTTCGGGCTTTCTTTTCCGACAGCGTCAGCAATAGTTGGAGGATGATCTAAAAAACATTAAGCAAGAAAATCGTGCTTTGATGGAGTATCAGCGGGAGTTTGTGAGACTGGCTAACTGCGTCCCCTTGTCATAAGGGACGAGTCCCATAAGGCTCGTCTTTTCGTGGATGGGTTGAGGAGCGATATTTTCCATTGGTTTAGTCGGGCTGACTTGAAGACAGGGTCACATTGGTGGAGCGTGGAGCGGTTGTTACTCGTGCCCGGCGGGAGGGCTTTGACTGCAACAAGGATAAGAAGTGGTCTTAGACTTATCCTGATGGTGGTCAATTCGCGGGTAGTCGACCACCCATGCATCCTCGATCGCAATAAGGGACCAGGAGCACTAAAACAGGAGGACAGAAGTGTCACGCCCCGGTGTAAACCAGAACCCGGGCTCGTCCACAGACCCGCCGTGCACACGGTATTTCCCGTGTACACGAAGCGCTGGTAACCTGCTCAGATATAAAGAAATAATGCTAGAGCATAAAACAGAGCTAAACTGAAACTAGTACATCTCAGACAAATGCTGGAAATAAAAGTACAATAAACTCTCAAGAATATACATATGTCTCTCCCAGCTCACGAAGTGAATACAACCAGCTGGCCGCAGCCAGACCCAAAATAAAAGAAAATACAACCGTCTGAGTGTACAGGGGATACAACAAAACTACAAAACTCGAGCTCGGGGTAGCAGCTATCTAGTCGGCGATCCTCTTACCTCGATCCTGGGAGGAAGGCCCCGCAACTCCGGCAGATGACTCTGCAAAACAAAGGGGACAAGAAAAGGGAAAAACAGTGGGGGTCAGTACTAGTATAAAGACAGTAGCCTCCCCTAGTGGGTAAACCTCAACACAAAACTCCTACCTGCCCACTAGGTCTACCAGAGGCTAAAAGAATAAATGCGGTAACTATGAGTATGACTCCTGATAAAAGCTACCACTAATATGCCTCTACCTGCCCAGCTAAAGATAGCTAAATGTATGCATCAGAAAATCGAAGCCTGCCACATCGGGTATGCCAGCCTACGCATAACACCGGTGTGGGATAGGAGTCTCAATGTCTGCCAAATCGGGTATGCCAGCCTACGCATAACACCGATATGGGACAGGAGTCTCAAGGTCTGCTAAATCGGGTATGCCAGCCTACGCATAGCACCGATATGGGGTAGGGTTCTCAATGTCTGCCAAATCGGGTATGCCAGCCTACGCATAACACCGATATGGGACAGGAGTCCCAGGGTCTCAAGTCTGCAAATCGCGCACTCCGCTCTATAAGGAAAGTACCGTCTCCCAAAGGAAGCCCAAAACCCTCTCCCGAAACCCAAGTATCTGACTACACTAACCCAGCCCCTGCTCTAACCCGAGCATAATATCCCCTATGTCTAAGTGACTGAAGAAAGAATGCAACATGGTTTCTCCTAAGTCAATTCCAGCATGATAGTGTAGCAGAAAAAGGTGGCCTATCTAGGTGACCATTCAAGCATGCAAAAGTCATTAACTTGATGAACCATTTTAAGTACTCTAACCACATACCTCAGCCTTTCATTTAATCAATCAACAAGATAGGGATTTAGCATAAATTCCAAGTAATTCTACTACATGTTTAAAGCATGGACTCACCATTAAATAACTTGTAGTTTTCTAACAATGCGATTATCAACGAAGAAATCAGGATTTCATACAAGCATGCTAGGTCCATCTCACAGATTTACTAACAGCATAATCAAGAGCATTCTAATAGGCCTAGTGATAAATCCCAAATAAGAGGTTTACAACATCACCCACCTCGAGCGCTAATCCCAATTCCCAAAAGCGGAACCCAAGCTCAGTCCAAAACTCCCCACCAATCTGTACAAAATACCCCAAAGGAAAACACATAAGCTATACATTCACAATTCCCAGAATCTGTCCCTTAATACCACAGTCCAGAATTCACCAATTTTACCTGCGAAAAATGCCCAGAAAAATCCAAGGAAAATACTGTCGCGATCCTCGCGACGAGCCCGTCGAAACGAGTACCTGCACGCCCAATCGGAGTTTCCTACGCTGAGATAAAAATCCGACAAGGGAAACATCCCAATCCAAACTGTACCAAATTTCTGTAACAAAGAACCACAGAAAAAGGAGATTCTCACCCTCGGCCAAAAACCAGAAAAATCTGAGAAAAATCCAGGAGACTCCTTGCGAAGTGTAGATGAAAATTGCCTCTTGAATCGCCTCGATCCGACGTCCGAGCGAAAAGATACGGCAAGAACACTGCGGTGCTGTCCAAAAGTCCGCGACGAAAAATGGGTCAAATGGGTGCTCAGAAAACTCCAAGATCAGCACGGAAATCGAGGAACCTCAAAACACAGGAGTTGAAGTCCTACCTGTCGTGAGTCCAACGGCGCAAGAATCGGCGAAATCCGATGTCGGGGTGAGTCGGAGGAGTCCAAACACTGAGAAGGGGCGAAGAAGATCGCCGGGAAACAAGCGTCGCGCCGCGCCGTAAAATGGTGAACCTCGGGAAGAGTGCCTCCAAAAATCCTCAAAGTTCTCCAAAGGGTAGTGCACTGAGGGAGGAGAAACTTCTCTGAAGAAAGCTCAGCGAAAATGGGGTCCAAAAAGCCTACAGGACGAATGGGGGGAGCTATTTATAGGCCCAGCCCACTATGCTGTCGGGCCGGGTTTTCGGGCGCAACTTTCGGGCGCACTGCGCCCGGAAACCCGGTCGCACGCTCCCTGTCCGACGCGCCCGAAACTCCCAGGAGCGGCCACGTCACCCCCAAACAGGGGACAGCAAATCCCCGCGGTCGCCGAGTGCCGCGTGTCCCCTCGCGGTCAGCGGGGTAGGTACGGCCGCCCAACCGCGAGGCGACACGTGTCGCACTCGAGTGCGGCCGACCGCCCCGCCTGGCGCCACTGTGCACGCACAGTACCGAGGCGCCCCCCCCCCGCGCACCGTGGACCGCGCCCACGTGGGCCAACGAATCCGAAGCCGCCACGTGTCCTGCGCCCGGTCCACCGCAACCCCGCAAACCCGGTGAGCCATGCCGCGTGCGCCGGCCTATCAGGGCACGCCACGTGTCACCCGCCCGCGGCCCATGCACCGCCGCGCTACCCCGTGGACCGAGCTGCGTGAGCCGGCCAATAATAGGCCGCCACGTGGCTCAGGCCGGTCCACGAGGCTCCCCCATGCACCGAAAAACCCCGAAAACTTCCGGAAGCCCGCTTTTGGTCATCCGGACTCCAAATTTAACAAGCAAATAGCCGTTTTCAAGCGTTTTTCCGCGCTGAATCCAAATCCAACCTCAGATTGGCCCAAAACCTTTTCTAAAATTCGGCAAATGCAGCCGAAGGCCAAATCAGCTATCCAAGTCTCACAAAGTCCATCTGTGGCACCCCTTTGATGCACCATGGGCCAGACACACCAACACTAGGTGTTCTACACAATGGATTCATCGGAAAGTTGCAGGGAAAAACCAGAACACTACATCCTCCCCCACAAGAAAAAGTTTCGTCCTCGAAACAAAAGTCATACCTCAAGCAGGTGCCTCGAACAGGTGGGGGGTAAGCAGCCATCATTCGCTGACGCCAACTCCAGGTAGCTCGCGCTCCTCATGACTGCTCCAGAGGATCTTCACATAAGGGATGGCCTGACTGCGCAACTCCCTAACCTCCCGGTCCAAGATCCTCAACGGCACGCTCAACCATAGCTCAGGTCCTCGGTGACCTCCAGTGGGGCGAAATCGATGATATGAGACGGGTCATGAACATACTTCCTCAGAGTCGATACATGAAAAACGTCGTGAACACCTGAAAGCCTGGGAGGAAGTGCAAGCCTGTAGGGCACTGGCCCTATGCGCTCTAATACCTTGAAGGTCCAATGTAGCCGAGGGCTCAGTTTCCCCCGAATCCCAAACCTTCGGATCCCCTTTGAAGGCGAGACCTTCAGAAAGACATGATCCCCAACCGCGAACTCCAGGTCTCGCCTCCGCACATCTGCAATAGCTCCTCTGTCTGCTCTGTGCTGTCTGAAGGTGCTGCCTGACTACCTTGACCTTAGCCTCCGCTTCTCTAAGCAACTCTGGCCCCAAGGTCCGCCTCTCACCCACATCGCTCCAATAAAGAGGGGAACGACACTTGCGTCCATACAATGCTTCAACGGAGCCATTCGGTATGCTCGCTTGAAAGCTATTGTTGATGCAAACTCAGCCAATGATAAGTGTCGTACCCAACCCCCTCAAAGTCCAGCGTGGCAACGCCCGGAGCATGTCCTCAAGAATCTGTATACGTACGCTCTGACTGTCCGTCTGTCTGCGGGTGAATGCTGTGCTGAAACTGAGCTGTGTCCCCAAAGTGGCCTGTAGGCTCCTCCAGAAGCGCGAACAAACCTCGGATCTCGGTCAGATACAATGGAGACGGGCCACCCCCATGCAGCCTCACCACCTCGTCTAAATACAGCTGTGCCAGCCGATCGAGGGACCAAGTCACTGCACGGTAAAAAGTGTGCGGATTTGGTGCGTCTATCCACGACTACCCAGATAGCATCCGCTCCCGTCTGTGCTCTCGGCAAACCAGTGACAAATCCATGGTAACATGCTCCCATTTCCATTCAGGGATTGGGAGGACTCTGCAAATTGCCAGCAGGTACACGATGTTCAGCCTTTACTTGCTGACAGTTAGACAGTGCGCTACAAATCTCCCAATGTCTCTTTTCATCCCGTTCCACCAAAACTGTGCCTAAGGTCCCTATACATCTTAGTCCCACCAGGATGGATGGTTAAGGTGTATAGTCGGGCCTCCCTCAAGATCTGCTCTCGGATCTCCGCATCCATAGGCACACACGCTCGGTCCCTGTACCGCAGTACTCCCGAAGCATCAACCGAAAAGTCCCCTGCCAAACCAGTCTGCATCTGCTCTCGAATCCTCATCAGGTGGGGGTCCTCACTCTGTCTCTCCCGAATCCTATCCAACAGAGTGGGCTGCACGACTAGAGACATAAGTCTAGCAGAGACCCCAGGGGAACCACCTCGAGCTCTACACCGCCTCATCTGCTCCAGTAATGGCGCCTGATCGGTGATCAACGAAGATAGACTCTGCACTGCTCTCCTGCTCAGGGCATCAGCAAACCACGTTGGCACTTGCCAGGATGGTATAATATGTCTACATCATAGTCTTGCAACAATTCCAACCATCTGCGCTGCCTCAAGTGAGCTCCTTCTGTGTGAACAGGTATTTCAAGCTCTTGTGGTCGGTGTAAATCTCGCAGTGCTCCCCATACAGGTAGTGGCGCCACAACTTTAGTGCAAAAATCACTGCAGCTAGCTCCAAATCATGGGTAGGGTAATTCTTTTTCATAATCCTTCAGTTGCCGAGAGGCATAAGCAATTACCTTTCCCTCCTGCATCAGCACGCAACCAAGTCCACTGTGCGATGCGTCACTGTAAATCACATATCCCTTCCCCATAACAGGTAGGGAAAGGATAGGAGCCGACATCAATCTGATCTTTAATTCCTCGAAGCTCCTCTGGCAGTCCTCACTCCAGATAAAACTTAATCCCTTTTCGCGTCAAACGAGTGAGGGGTGTGGAAAGTTTCGTAAAACCTTCCACAAACCGACGGTAATATCCTGCTAAGCCCATGAAATTGCGGACCTCAGAGACCGTCGTCGGTCGGGGCCAATCCCGGGACTGCCTCGATCCTTCGCCGGGTCTACTGCCACTCCGGCGAGCTGAAATCACATGGCCCCAATAAAGGCAACCTCCCGAAGCCAGAATCACACTTAGATAACTTGGCGTACAACTTTCTCTCTCTCCGAAGTTGTAGCACAATCCTCAGGTGCTCCTCGTGCTCCAAATCGCTTCGGGAATAAACTAGGATGTCGTCAATAAAACAACGACGAACCGATCCAGGTAGGGTCGAAAAATCCTGTTCATCTAATACATAAAAGCAGCATGGGCATTTGTCAATCCAAAGGCATGACGGTGAACTCATAATGCCCGTACCGCGACCTGAATGCCGGTCTTTGGGATATCCTCGGCCTTCACCTCAATTGGTGGTAACCAGACTGTAAATCAATCTTAGAAAGACACAAGACCCTTGCAGCTGGTCAAATAAGTCATCAATGCGCGGGCAAAGGGTACTGTTCTTGATGGTCACTTTATTCAACTCCCGATAATCAAACACATAGTCGAAGTGATCCATCCTTCTTCTTCACAATAGCACCGGCGCTCCCCAAGGCGATACGCTTGGTCTGACAAAACCTTTGTCCATTAAATCCTGAGTTGCGCCTTTAGCTCTCGCAGCTCAGGCCGGTGCCATTCGGTAAGGAGCCTTAGAGATTGGCGCAGTTCCTGGGAACTACGTCAATCAAAAACTCAACCTCCCTATCCGGCGGCATATGAATCAGATCTGGAGGAAACACATCCGGGAACTCGTGGACAATAGGTATATCCAGAGTCACGGTGCCGCCACAGGCTCCTTAACCACCGACGCCAAAAAGGCCACGCATCCACTGCGCATCATCTGCCTCGCCCGAGAAGTCAAAACCACAGAGGCAAGAAAGCACTCTGGCACCCCCTGTAAACAAGCACCTCCTTGCCTGGCCCGCTAAAAGTAACAGTCCTCGCGGCGCAATCAATCGTCGCGAAATAGTGAGCTAGCCAGTCCATCCCAAGCACAATGTCATAATCCCGCAGCTGACTAAGGACCATCAGGTCCGCTGGCAAAATCCAAGACTCAAGCTGTACCGGGCAAGACCAACAACACTCCTCTACAATCAAAATATGATCGGGAATCCGTACCTCTAATGCATGCGGTAACCGACGTAACTCTAATCCATGCGATGATGCAAATGCTCTACTAATAAAAGAATGTGATGCACCGGTATCAAATAAAGTGCGAGCTCTAATGCCGAAAAGTAAAATGATACCTGCCACCACGAGGTCGGCCGCCGCAGAGTCCCCTACCTGGGCGGCGTAGACTCGCCCGCTCTGAGCTGGTGGTCGGTAGTCTGTAGGGTGGAGGAGGGGGCCCTGCTCGCTGGAGCATAAGGCCGCTGCTGGGGCACCGAAGGAGCTGATGCTGAGGAAGGAGCCTGCGGTGTAGAGAGAGGGCAAGTAGCTCGAATATGGCCGGACTGTCCACACCGATAACAGCGGCCATACCTCTGGTCACAAGTATCCGCCCGCGTGCTGTCCCCTACAAAAGACGCACCTGACCGCAGACTGGGGCTGCCTCGACTGATGCTGCTGCTGCCCGTGCCGCTGTGGACCCCTGCTGTCGCGACTGCGACCTCTGCTGCTGCGAGTGCTGCTGCTGTCGCTGGGGCTGCTGCTGTGGGGGCCTCTGGGATCCCCCAGGCCCTCGCCGATCCGAACGCCCACGGGCCCGTAGACTGTGGCGGTGGGCGGTCGTGGCGGCCTCCATGAACTGGCCTGTCCCCCCTCGTCTGGCGCTGGCCGCTTCCTCTCAGAACTCTGAGCGACCGTGCCTCCGCGCCTAGCGACCACATGATCTCCCCTCTCGACCCACTGTGCATGATCCACTGCCTCTGATAAAGTCTGAAGCCTCTGGGCGTGTACCAAGGTATAGATCTCGGGGCGTAAACCTGTCTCAAACAGCTCCACCTGGTGCAGCCCGGCCCTGGCAACATAGGGTACGCAGTTAAGCAACTGCGGTAAACTCCTGGAAGTAATCCCATACTGAACGATCACCCTGCTGCAGGTTCTTCAAGTCATCTTCTATCTTCTTCTTCACGCTCGTGGAGAAGTAAGTGTCAAGGATCATCCTCCTGAACTCCGACCAGGGTAGCTGTCGGGTGATCTGAAACTCTAAGGGCTCAACCCGACGCCACCAAGCATCAGCATCCCCCTCCAAACAATGTACGGCCATGTGTACTCTGAATCTCGAATCAATGAAGAAATCTCTGAACAACTTCTCCATTGATGCCAACCACGATCCTATCTCTGCTGGATGAGTACTCCGCCCCGAGAACCTAGGTGGTCCTCGCTTACAGAACTGTGCGAGTTTGTCAGCAAACTCCTGCTCCTCCGCTGGGGTCAATGGTCTGATCACCCCCTGAGCCCCACTGCTAGATGACGGTGCCGTAGGAACAAGTGGAATAGCCGGCGGTACAACCGGTGGTACAGGGGCCTCAACAGTAGTAGGGGGTGGTGCCGCAACCTGAGCCAGCAACTGCTCAAATCTCTGCTCCTGTCGGCGGTGACTCTCCGCCAACTGGGCCACCATGGCCCTCAGCTCACTGATCTCAGAAGGCCCGGACTGCTCCGGCTCCTCCGGGGGCGTAGGAGTACCCCGAGTAGGGATCTGCCGCCTAGGAGGCATCCTGCCACACAAGAAACCACGGGTCAGAACCAACCCACACACGACCCAATCCAGCGAAAGTCATGGACATCCCCCTATTCCTGTAACCTTATGTTGTCTGCAGCCAACATAACAGTCCACCAGAAATAGGCTATGCCATCCCTCTCCACTCACAGGAAGAGTTAAATAACAAATTGCCGACTTTCGCAAAATATCGCGTCACTCACGCCCTGCCTTCCTAGGGTCTGCCAAAAAGCCTAGGGTTTCCTAAGTCCCAACTGACCTATCCCTAAGCTCTGATACCAAAATAATCTGTCACGCCCCGGGTGTAAACCAGAACCCGGGCTCGTCCACAGACCCGCCGTGCACACGGTATTTCCCGTGTACACGAAGCGCTGGTAACCTGCTCAGATATAAAGAAATAATGCTAGAGCATAAAACAGAGCTAAACTGAAACTAGTACATCTCAGACAAATGCTGGAAATAAAAGTACAATAAACTCTCAAGAATATACATATGTCTCTCCCAGCTCACGAAGTGAATACAACCAGCTGGCCGCAGCCAGACCCAAATAAAAGAAAATACAACCGTCTGAGTGTACAGGGGATACAACAAAACTACAAAACTCGAGCTCGGGTAGCAGCTATCTAGTCGGCGATCCTCTTACCTCGATCCTGGGAGGAAGGCCCCGCAACTCCGGCAGATGACTCTGCAAAACAAAGGGGACAAGAAAAAGGGAAAAACAGTGGGGGTCAGTACTACTATAAAGACAATAGCCTCCCCTAGTGGGTTAACCTCAACACAAAACTCCTACCTGCCCACTAGGTCTACCAGAGGCTAAAAGAATAAATGCGGTAACTATGAGTATGACTCCTGATAAAAGCTACCACTAATATGCCTCTACCTGCCCAGCTAAAGATAGCTAAATGTATGCATCAGAAAATCGAAGCCTGCCACATCGGGTATGCCAGCCTACGCATAACACCGGTGTGGGATAGGAGTCTCAATGTCTGCCAAATCGGGTATGCCAGCCTACGCATAACACCGATATGGGACAGGAGTCTCAAGGTCTGCTAAATCGGGTATGCCAGCCTACGCATAGCACCGATATGGGGTAGGGTTCTCAATGTCTGCCAAATCGGGTATGCCAGCCTACGCATAACACCGATATGGGACAGGAGTCCCAGGGTCTCAAGTCTGTAAATCGCGCACTCCGCTCTATAAGGAAAGTACCGTCTCCCAAAGGAAGCCCAAAACCCTCTCCCCGAAACCCAAGTATCTGACTACACTAACCCAGCCCCTGCTCTAACCCGAGCATAATATCCCCTATGTCTAAGTGACTGAAGAAAGAATGCAACATGGTTTCTCCTAAGTCAATTCCAGCATGATAGTGTAGCAGAAAAAGGTGGCCTATCTAGGTGACCATTCAAGCATGCAAAAGTCATTAACTTGATGAACCATTTTAAGTACTCTAACCACATACCTCAGCCTTTCATTTAATCAATCAACAAGATAGGGATTTAGCATAAATTCCAAGTAATTCTACTACATGTTTAAAGCATGGACTCACCATTAAATAACTTGTAGTTTTCTAACAATGCGATTATCAACGAAGAAATCAGGATTTCATACAAGCATGCTAGGTCCATCTCACAGATTTACTAACAGCATAATCAAGAGCATTCCAGTAGGCCTAGTGATAAATCCCAAATAAGAGGTTTACAACATCACCCACCTCGAGCGCTAATCCCAATTCCCAAAAGCGGAACCCAAGCTCAGTCCAAAACTCCCCACCAATCTGTACAAAAATACCCCAAAGGAAAACACATAAGCTATACATTCACAATTCCCAGAATCTGTCCCTTAATACCACAGTCCAGAATTCACCAATTTTTACCTACGAAAAATGCCCAGAAAAATCCAAGGAAAATACTGTCGCGATCCTCGCGACGAGCCCGTCGAAACGAGTACCTGCACGCCCAAATCGGAGTTTCCTACGCTGAGATAAAAATCCGACAAGGGAAACATCCCAATCCAAACTGTACCAAATTTCTGTAACAAAGAACCACAGAAAAAGGAGATTCTCACCCTCGGCCAAAAACCAGAAAAATCTGAGAAAAATCAAGGAGACTCCTTGCGAAGTGTAGATGAAAATTGCCTCTTGAATCGCCTCGATCCAACGTCCGAGCGAAAAGATACGGCAAGAACACTGCGGTGCTGTCCAAAAGTCCGCGACGAAAAATGGGTCAAATGGGTGCTCAGAAAACTCCAAGATCAGCACGGAAATCGAGGAACCTCAAAACACAGGAGTTGAAGTCCTACCTGTCGTGAGTCCAAAAGCGCAAGAATCGGCGAAATCCGATGTCGGGGTGAGTCGGAGGAGTCCAAACACTGAGAAGGGGCGAAGAAGATCGCCGGGAAACAAGCGTCGCGCCGCGCCGTAAAATGGTGAACCTCGGGAAGAGTGCCTCCAAAAATCCTCAAAGTTCTCCAAAGGGTAGTGCACTGAGGGAGGAGAAACTTCTCTGAAGAAAGCTCAGCGAAAATGGGGTCCAAAAAGCCTACAGGACGAATGGGGGGAGCTATTTATAGGCCCAGCCCACTATGCTGTCGGGCCGGGTTTTCGGGTGCAACTTTCGGGCGCACTGCGCCCGGAAACCCGGTCGCACGCTCCCTGTCCGACGCGCCCGAAACTCCCAGGAGCGGCCACGTCACCCCCAAACAGGGGACAGCAAATCCCCGCGGTCGCCGAGTGCCGCGTGTCCCCTCGCGGTCAGCGGGGGTAGGTACGGCCGCCCAACCGCGAGGCGACACGTGTGGCACTCGAGTGCGGCCGACCGCCCCGCCTGGCGCCACTGTGCACGCACAGTACCGAGGCGCCCCCCCCCGCGCACCGTGGACCGCGCCCACGTGGGCCAACGAATTCGAAGCCGCCACGTGTCCTGCGCCCGGTCCACCGCAACCCCGCTAACCCGGTGAGCCATGCCGCGTGCGCCGGCCTATCAGGGCACGCCACGTGTCACCCGCCCGCGGCCCATGCACCGCCGCGCTACCCCGTGGACCGAGCTGCGTGAGCCGGCCAATAATAGGCCGCCACGTGGCTCAGGCCGGTCCACGAGGCTCCCCCATGCACCGAAAAACCCCGAAAACTTCCGGAAGCCCGCTTTTGGTCATCCGGACTCCAAATTTAACAAGCAAATAGTTGTTTTCAAGCGTTTTTCCGCACTAAATCCAAATCCAACCTCAGATTGGCCCAAAACCTTTTCTAAAATTCGGCAAATGCAGCCGAAGGCCAAATCAGCTATCCAAGTCTCACAAAGTCCATCTGTGGCACCCCTTTGATGCACCATGGGCCAGACACACCAACACTAGGTGTTCTACACAATGGATTCATCGGAAAGTTGCATGGGAAAAACCAGAACACTACAAGAAGCCGGGAGACCGGCCTTGCATTTTCTATGGCGGAGCATGCGTGGTGACAGCTTGTTCCAAGAGGCATGACCATTGTTTCGGGTGTGGCAAGCAGGGACATTTCAGATCTAACTGTGCTCTGAACTCGGGAATGGCATCGTCGACAGCCTGTACACCTGCACCGCAGCGCCAGGGCCGTGGGAGGTCTCCTTCAGTGCCGACCGGACGCCCTTTGATACCACGACGTGAGGAGAGGGCACCACAGCAGTCTGGTGGGAGGATCTACTCGATGGCTTAGCAGGTGACGGACCCACCAGAGGACATGGTCGTAGGTATTACTCTACTTTCGGGCATTCGTGCTAGGACTTTATTTGATACTGGAGCATCCCACTCTTTTATATCGCGTACTTTTGCTCGTACCCACGGTTTTGAGGAGAGACCCCTTCTTAGAGCATTGACGGTATAGACCCTAGGACCACCCATTGATGCAGGCTGTTTTATTCCTTCCTGCCCAGTGATGTTGGGCAAACGGGTTTGTCCGGGGTACCTTGTGGTTATTCCGATAAGGGAGTTCGATGTGGTGCTCAGAATGGATTGGCTTACCAAGCACTTTGCTATTATTGACTGTGAGAAGCGTCAGGTACATCTGCACCAGCTTGGGTATCCAGAACTTGTTTACCTAGCATGTAAAAGTACATTTTTCTCTATATTTTTCTCCGCTTCTCAGGCGAGAAGAATGATTGTTGGTGGATGTATGGCTTACTTGGCCTCGGTGGATGTAGTCACACGGCCTTCACCATCACTTGCAGATGTTCCGGTGGTAAAGGATTTTCCTGATATCTTTCCTGAGTAGTTGCTGGGGATGCCCCCTGAGCGAGAGATCTAGTTTTCGATCGAGCTTATTCTCGGCACACTACCTATTACAAAGTTACCTTACCGGATGGCGTTTGGCACAACTCGAGGATTTATTGGCCAAAAGATTCATTAGGCCCAGTGTGTCGCCTTGGGGTGCACCCGTACTTTTTGTGCGGAAGAAGGATGTCAGTTTGCATTTATGCATCGACTACCGAGAGTTAAATAAGGTCACTGGGAAGAATAAGTACCCTTTGCCTCGGATTGATGACTTGTTCATCCAACTGCAAGGAGCGACGGTGTTTTCAAAAATCGACTTGCATCCGGCTATCATCAACTCAGGGTTAAGGGTGATGATGTCCCTGAAACGGCGTTCCGAACTCGATATGGTCATTACGAGTTTACGGTTATACCTTTTGGACTTACGAATGCCCCATCTACATTCATGGATATGATGAAACAGGGTGTTCATACCTTGTTTGGATTAGTTTGTGGTGGTCTTTATCGATGATATTCTGATCTACTCGCATACTGACGAGGAGCATGAGGGTCATTTGCGGGTTGTGCTATAGACTCTCAGAGATTAGGGACTCTTTACCAAAATAAAAAAGTGTGAATTTTGGCTTCGCGAGGTAGCCTTTTTGGGGCACATCATCACAACATCGAGTATTGCAGTGGATCCTAAGAAGGTGGAGTCGGTGATTGATTGGCCTTGACCGACTACTGTGACAGAGGCCCGTAGTTTTTTGGGTTTGGCCAGGTATTATAGTCGGTTCATGGAGGGTTTCTCTAAGATTGCCACTCCACTAAACCGGTTGATCCAGAAGGGAGAGAAGTTTGTTTGGACGCCATAGTGCAAGGAGAGTTTTGAGGAACTCAAGTATAGGTTGACGCAAGCGCCTGTCTTAGCACTGCCGAGGCCGAGAGAGGATTATGTGGCTTATTGCGATGCTTCGTGGATTGACCTGGGTTGTTTCCTGATACAGCAGGAGAGAGTTATAGCTTATGCGTCAAGACAGCTCAAGGATTACATGCGGAACTACCCTACCCACGATCTCGAGCTAGCGGCGGTTGTTTTGCCCTAAAGCTTTGGAGACATTACCTTTGTGGAGCGCACTGTGAGGTATTCATAGACCACTACAGCCTAAAGTATTTGTTCACTCATAAGGAACTGAATCTTCGGCAAATGCGTTGGTTGGAACTACTAAAGGACTACGATTTGTCTATCCAGTACCATCCGGAAAAGGCAAATGTAGTGGTTGATGCTTTAAGCAGAAAAGGCCAATCGGAGGAGCTAACAGTCAGAGCGGTTACCCAACAGGACGGGTTAACCGCAGAATTCCAGCGGTAGAGGCTGGGGGTAGTGCCTAAGGGCACGGTTGCATGATTGTTGGCCCTAGTGGTCAAGCCTACCTTGCTTGAGCGGATATTGAAGGTCAGAAGACGGATGCACATTCGCAGCTTTTGTAGAGCAGGATCATATCTGACCAGGAAGGGGACTTTTTTGTCGGAGCGGACGACTCAATTCGGTTTCGCGGTCGTTTATGTGTTCCAGATCGGTCGATCTGAATGAGAAAAATTTTACGAAGGCACACTGTTCCCCCTATATAGTACATCTTGGAGGGACAAAGATGTACAAGGATCTAAAGCTGACTTTCTGATGGCCCAAGCTAAAGGAAGACGTGACATGGTTCGTGGCACATTGCTTAGTTTGTCAACAGGTTAAGGCTGAGCACCAGCGGCCAGTGGGAAAGTTGCACCCACTTCCACTACCTGAGTTGTAATAACATTAATTTTTGAATTCCAGAATTATAATAATTTTCGGTTATTGGAATATTTTTGGTCTCTTCCAAAATTTAAAGAGGGTGTTGTTGTTGACTTTTTGAGGATCTAATCCTCGAAATGGCTTTCACCGGGTTATTGGTGAAATGTGGCTTCAGGGTTTGGCCGAAACTGTTGCTGAATTCGGAGTGCGGGTTGTACCGAAAAGCACGAAAAAGGGTTTGACAGGTAAGCGAATTTTCTCTGTAATTGTTCAGACTGACGTTTGGGTGAGATCTTCGAATGGAAAGGTCGTCACTCTATTGGGTCCGTCAAACGGAGAACGACAGTGCAATCGAATCACGAATCCAACTTGTGGATCTCCTAAAATGATACTTTTAAGTTATCGGGTTCGGGAGTGTGAGGTGGGGGCTTTCGGTACCCGTTAAGGCTTAATGGTGCATCAAAATCCGTGCAATCGGCTCGGGAACTTTGCGGATGTTTGGCATGCATTACGAGGAAAGTGGGTGAGTTTTTTCTTTTTAAATAATGAGATTTAGAAATTTCATACGTGCGAAAGGAAACCCAAATTTTTCTCTTTTACCAAGATTTTGATTATCGTCGTTTTCCTCGTTGCGCGTGCCAAAAATCGGATCTGAAATCATCACTGTTGCCGGAGATTCGAGTCCCATCGTCTTCTTGTTTGTTTTGCGCACCGGCGATTAGTGCCGTCATCTTCATCGTCATCACGGTTTGGTGAGCAGAGTTGGCCGGCGTGGGGCAAGGCCGCCGCCGCCGTTGCCCTAGCCGCAAGGCCGCCCACCGTCGTTGCCCTAGCTGCTCGACTGTCGCTGTCGTTGCCCTAGCCGCCGCCGCGCACCTTGCAGTCAGCTCCCATGCCCCCTACAGCGCCGCGCCGCGCACCCTTGCATAGCCCGCACACCCTGCAGTCGCCGCACTGCACGCCCTTGTAGCGCCCGCGTGCCTCTGCTGCTAGTCGCACGCCGCCAGTGCCCTAGCCCACACGCCGTGCTACTCAAGCCCGAGCACCGTGGTGCCCTAACAGCTCTCTTGCGCGCGTTGCCTGCGCGGCCTTCCCCTGCGCGTGCTACCGGCATAGCTCCCCTGCGTGCGCTGCCCGCGCGGTGCTCCCCTGCTCGCATCACCGCGCTATCCGCAGCAGCGCGCTGCTTGCGCTGCCTATGGTGCCACCGCGCCACCGCGCAGCCCTTACAACCAGCGTTCGCGTGCCGCCCTTGTGCCACTCACCCGTCCGCTTGGTTCGGGTCGCCATCGACGGTTTCGCTTGTCGGAGTTGGTCTCGCTTGACGGAGTCGGTTCGCTTGACGGAGTTGGTTTTGCTTCACGATTTTGGGTTCGGATCGTCGTTGGACGTTCCGTTCTTTGTCGGGTAGGTGTTCCAGGATAGCAGTACATCATTTTTCATTCCGGTCTTCTCCATCATCACCAGGGCATCGTCTGTTGATTACGATACACCTATAAAATCCTTTTTTCCCACAGTTTTGTGTTTTTACATGGTTTTTCCTATCAGTTAGTGTTTGGGGTATTATTATTGCGCTTTTACCCTCCGGATGTTCGTTTGTCGCGGTAAAAGATCCGGTGGACTGTTTGTCCACATCCGAATGACGGTGGAGTCATTCGGGCATATTTTTGATCGGTAAAGCGATCGGTGCGATGGTTCGGACATCGGAGACTGTTCTGGCAACTTGGAACATAAGGAATTTTTTGTATAGTGGTCGGGACCACTGAATTGCTGGTTGAGGTAAAGTTATTAATTGTTCTATTTTGGACGCTAGATAGGTCCGGATAAGATTTTGAAGGCTTAGGAAGATCACGAGTGCGGTTGATTATCTCCGAGTGAGGTGGGTACACCTTTAGAACCCCTTTGTTGTATAATTTGATATTTTTGCATGATTTCTGGTATCGGGGAATGATACGGGCGTTATATTATGTGTTTTGACCTCCAGATGATAGAATGTCGCGTTAAGGGATTTGGGGGACAGTTTGTGTAGTGCTCTACATTTTTTTGCTAAAATGGCAAATTTCGGATAAAACGCCCTAAACGTGATTAAAAATACGTTTAAAAAGAGTTGGAGCAAGTTTGGTTCGAAGCGAAAAGCGTTCGAGCCAAAAGTGAGTTGGAACCGGAATTTAAGATAAGTTCTGAAATGGAATTTTGGTTAAAATAGACTCTGGAACAGTCAAAATGGATGTAGACATGTTAAAGAATGAATTTCGAGCATGTCGGAATGATTCCGTAGGGTTTGGGGCCTCGTAGAGCAAAAACGAAAAATTTGAAGAATGGTCGAGTTTTGAGGATTTGATTATTTCGAGGAGAAATAATCAAAAGATTTTAATATGAAAGGTTTCTGAAAGTGTTGGAAATGTGTAGGAGGAGTTTCGGTTGTGTAAGATTTGATTTGGACATAAAACGGAACGAAAATCGGAGTTTCGGAGCAAAAACGAGAGGAAAAATGGTGCAGGAAATGCTGAAATTGTAGGGGAGTCCGGACCATGGGAAATGAGTCCGGACTGTCTTGGTGCGCTAAAAATCTATGTTCGGGGTTCGGACCGGGGGGCATCCAGTCCGGACCGTCGCGCGTAGAATGCTCCAGAAAGTGGCAGTTTTGTAATTCTTTTGTGTGGGCTTGGGTTTAAAAGGCTCGGGGACCCTCTCCCAACCTCAGACCACCTCACTCCCTCTCTTTCACTTTCTCTCTCCTCTTTTTCTCTCTCTACAAGAGAAGAAGCCCTAGGAAGGGGTGTCATGCCCCGGAGGTTCTAAAAGAGCGGAAAAACGTACCCATTTTTTTTTTCTTAAATATTTAAATGAACCTCGCCTCCGGCGCGTATCAGACCCGCCGCATATACAAATTCACTTCCCAAACGGGCGGAGTCTCCTTTGTATATGCACGGCGTTACCAACAAGTCAAATACTTTAACCATTCCCAACCATGACCGGCAAAGAGGAGAGAATACAATAAATCATACCATCACCGCTATCCTATACAGACTATAGCATAAACCCATGGATTTTCAAAATCGGTGCCCACTCGACACCCAGTTTTCCAAAACGTTTTCGCAAACTCTTTGAGCGGCCATTAACTTGAAAGGATAAATCCACGGGTTTTAAAATCGGTGCCCACACGGCACCTGCTTTGAAAACACTTTTGAATCCGGTTTGCGTTTGAAAACAAGCCGCAATTACACATCCTAACATTCACCAATTAATTACAAGAAAATCCTCATCCCAACATCCATCAGAAACCACAGTAAATGAATCACAGTTTAACTAACCATAGTATAAAGAAATAACCAAAGGTAAAGAAAATAACGTATCGTTTACTAGCCCTCATGGCTAGCGTCCTCTAACTGATGCCTCACCGTCGTCCCGAATTCCACCCCTACTCAGACCTATCACAGTGTGGGTTGTCAGTGACTGATAAAGTAGAAAACATATAAGTAAACACAATAACAGAAAGGACACACCGAATCACTGGAGCATTTACTTTCCCCCCCCTCATGTATCGCTAAATCCCTGCTGAAAGTCACACTGGGCACCTACCCCAGCTCTCAGAATATCCTGGGCCCCAACCCCAATACCGTACTTATCTTCCTGGTGCCTCCAACCCCTCCACTGCCCAAGTAGCAGTCGCCTCTCCTTGAGGGGTCCCCACTAGCCTCTCCTTGTGGGGTACACGGGTAAGACAACTTACCATCTTTCCGGAAAAATACACCCTGTGCAGTGGCCAAACTGCCGGTGTGCGTATAAGCAATATGAGTGTATTTATTGCCTTGCGACCTCAGCCGCTTTAGTCAGAATAGTATAACGCTCCTGCGACTGCAGCTGCTTTGATTAACATAATAAAAGGGATTCACATGCTATGGGGTTAGTCAAACTACCAAACATATCTACTTTATCAAAACGAGTATCCGGGAACGACACCACACCGGTAATAACCAACACCTACCCACCTCGATTATGCGAAACGTGCACTCCGGAGACCGAACCTTGCTCTCTGTTGACGCCCGGACCTAGAAGTAGTCCCCAAAAGAGCCGCGGTCAGATCAGAAATATAATAGTGGATAAACCGAGCCCAACAACTCAAAAACACTAAAGACAACTTGACCCGGCGGTGGCGCCCGCGCGCATCGAGCGACGCGGCCGCCCCCGCGGCGTTGCGGGTCGTACGGCCGCGCGGGCACCAGCCCCGCGCAGCATTTGCCGTGACCGCGCGGGCCCGAGCTCCGCGCGGTGCAAGCCGCGGCCGCGCGGGCACCAACCCCGCGCGGCACCCTCCGAAACCGTGCGGACCTTAGCCCCGCACGGCGCAAGCCGCGGGCGCCGGCCCCGCGCGGCACTTGCCGCGGCCGCACGGGCACCGACCCCGCGCGGCACGCGCCGCAACCGCGCGGGTGCCCGCCCGCGCGGCACCAACCGCAGCCGCACGGGCATGGCCCCGCGCGGCATGCACCGCGGCCGCGCGGCGCCTGCCCGCGCGGCACCAGCCGCGGCCGCGCGGGCATGGCCCCGCGCGGCGCGCGCCCCAGCCGCGCGGGCTTGGGCCCCGCGCGTCGCGTGCCTCCACCGCGCTGGCGCTCGCCCGCGCGGCACTTGCCGCGGCCGCGCGGGCACCGGTCCCGCGCGGCGCTTGCCGCGGCCGCGCGGACACTCGCCCGCGCGGCACTTGCCGCGGCCGCGCGGGCACCGGCCCCGCGCGGCGCTTACCCTAGCCGCGGCTGCGCGGGTACCGTCCCCGCGCGGCGCGTATCACGGTTGCGGCGGCGAAGCCCTAGGGCTTCGCGGCGGCGACGCATAGGGTAGCAAACGGCTACTCCTATGACTCGGCAAAAGACCGAAACCAAAAACCGAGCGAAACTACACGAAAATACATCTAGCTTACCTGTAATCGTCGGAGATGGTGATCCGTTCACGCTCCCGGTTTCGGCACGTTCGTCGGGAGGGTTTGGGTCCTTTCGCCTTCTCCTTCTTTCCCACCGTTTCCTTCCGATTAGGGTTTCGCCTTTTTCCCTTTTCTTTCGCTCGTTTCTTCCTCTCGTTTCCTTCCGGTTAGGGTTTCGCCGTTTTCCTTTTCTTTTTCTCTCTTTCGGGAGAAGTCACAATTTAATCTTTTTGTACGATAAAACACCACATCGGGTATTTTAGAATCCTAATTAATTAATTCCTTAATTAATTAATTCTTCAGATAAAATCCTCCGGGATAATTCTTTAAAGATAATTCTTTAAAGATAAATCCCTCTTTTTTCTCGGAAAGCGTGCCAAATCACTTACGCGGATTTCGATGCACCCCCTAGCCATTGCGATCACTTTCTACCCCTTTCTGGGAGTTTCATAAGTCGGAATCCGGATCCGATCGCACCGCCATTCTCCGCTTTCCGAGCTCTATCGCAGAAAAATACCCGCACCTCCACATTATCGACTTAAGTAAACCCGTTACATTATTTACTTTAAACGAAAACTTTATTAGCAGGAGGTATAAAGTGTTACAAAAATCTATGATATTACAAGGGGATTTTGGTGGGATTGATCTCCTTCAAAGCCACGGATCAGAAGAGGATCGCTTGGAGAGCATTCCAGGAGGAAGAGAAACCTCTTTCCACCTCTATTGAGTAAGAAATCTTTTTTTTTTTTTTGAGAATGCTGCCGCTTCATTCAAAGGGGCGATGAACTCAGCTACAGGACTCGGCCGTTAGGCCACGAACCCCAGGGAAGAAAGGCTCAAAGAGAGCGAAACAGGGGAGAGAACAAGGAAAGAAGGAAAACAAAAGCAAAACAAAACAAAAGGGGGAGGAAAAACTAGACAGGCGACACCAGTACAAGCCGCGCCTAAGTACAGAATCTGAGCCACTACGAACGGTTAATCCTGACTTCAGCGAGTACGGCACCAAGATTTCGACTTTTATTATCGAAGATCCTTCTGTTCCGTTCAAGCCAAACCGACCACCAGGTGGTCGCAATGGTGGTGAGGTTCCTGGCGCCCCAGGTCCCCGCCCTTTGAGAGCATACCTCCCAGAGCTGGGATGCGGACAGGTACCTACGAATTTCCGCTTTGTTTGGTAGAAGGGCCTCCAGCAGGGAATTAGCGAAGGTACAGGAAAGGAAGAGGTGGTTGACGGTTTCGTCGGGGCCCAGGCAGATGGCGCAGTAGGTTGGACCAGGCCAGTTCCTTCCGTGAAGTATATCTCTGGTCAATACCCTCCGTCGGAGTACTAGCCAGACAAAGATTTTTACTTTCAGTGGCAGCTTGATGCTCCAAAGCGCGTTGAGGCGGTCGTCGATTTCCCCGCTGTCCTGCAGAAAGTGGTGCATGGACTTGACTGTGAAGCAGCCCGAGGAGGTCCAGCGCCAAACGAAGATGTCTATGTTGTCGGTGGAGTGGAGTGGGTGCACACACTCTTTCAGGTCTCGGATTTCGTCCTCGCGGTTGGCGTGTCCCCCCTGTTGGCCGTCCAGAATTCTAGCCTAGTTCCAGCCATCGTAGTCATAGCAGTCCTTCACCCATAGGCTTTTACTGCTAACCGAGACAAAGATATGCGGAAATTGTGTAGACAGGGGAGCGTGCCCCGACCAGATATCCGACCAGAAGTTGGTCCGAGCTCCGTTCCCAACCTCAATGGTGGTGCTGCACTTGAAGAGCTCCCTCGTGCGAAGAACACTTCTCCACCAGTGGGAACGAGGCGAAAAGGAGGAGCCCTCGCGAAGCGGTATCCTACGGTGGTAGTAAAGCCTCGCTACTAGAGGTTCCCAAAGTGGTGGGTCCGAGGTAGGTATTTAGGGTTTTGAAAAATTTGAGGGTTTTGGAATTTTGAGCTCCAAAGAGGGTTTTAATGAACTCTTTGGGTTTTTAACCCATGTTTTAGGGGTTTTTCTTGAGGAATAAGAAATCAGGCCCTACTTCTTGTAAAGAACACATCAAGGTGGGAGATTTTTCCGAAATGGATGATCTCTCCACTTTTTTCTTTCATTTTGGATCTAGAAGTATGTTAGCAAGCATGTAGAGTAGAATGTTGTGATTTTGGATAAAATAGGGTTTAGCCCTAAGAGATAGCTATGTTAAACCTATTGTAGGTTTTCTTGCATGTGTAAAATGGTAAGGATAAATATATAGTTATAATCAGGTTAGGGTATAACCCTAGAAAGTTGATGTAGATAAACCTAGAGAAAGGTTAACTTTGCAAATTGGCATGGATTTAAAAATTAGGAGAAAACATAGGTTAAAGGTGCAAACGAGTGGCATGAAACCTAATAGATAACTCTAAGCAAACGAGTGGCATTATCTTAGGGAATAACCTAAGGTTGCTTGATAGAGTATTCAACATAGAGTTGAAAGTACTCTAGGGTAAGTGTGGCATGAAAAACATAGAGTTAATAAAACTCTAGGCTAAAGAAAATATGCAAGTTAGAGTTAATGAACTCTAGGTTGAATGTGAAATGCAAATAGAGTTAAGGAACTCTAGGTAAAAGGGAAATGTGAACATAGAGTTAATAAAACACTAGGTCAAGGTGAAATGCAATTTAGAGTTAATAAACTCTAGGTCAAATGTAAAGTGAATGTAGAGTTAATAAACTCTAGGCCAAAGGTAATTGAAAATAATTAATGTCCATTAGACAAAGTGAAACCCTAAGGTTGAAAACAGAGGGTTAAGTAAGAATAACCAAGTAAAGAAGGGAATAAAAGAGGTTAAAGATAAAAGGATTGGGTCGAGAACTACGGGAGGCGGTGCCTGGAACCTGTTCTTGTTTGATTGGGGTTGTAGGCACCCGTCTTTTGGAACTCTCGAGCCCCGGGTTGTTAAAAGCTAAAAGTGGCTAAAGAAATAAAAGAGGAAACATAAAGGCAAAGGTGCCAACGGGAGGTGCAGAACATGGTTCGACTCTCGGCGGAAGTGCGCGTGAGCAAGACTCCGTTTTCCAAGTGAATGAGTGCCAAGGTGCTTTAAACTCATTCAAGGCAAAAGTGGAAAGGTGCCAACGGAGGTGTAGAACATGATTCGACTCCTGGGGGAGGTGTGCGTGATCAAGGCTCCACTTCCCAAGTGAATGAGTGCCAAGGTGCTTTAAACTTATTCAAGGCAAAAGTGGAAAAGAAAAAGACAAAGCAAGTGAAAGTAAAAGGCAAAGAATAAGCAACTTGAATTAAAGTATAGAAATATGAAATGAACAAAGATAATGTAGTGTGGCCAAGGTGACCAGGTTAGCATTACCCTTTTTGTAGCGGCATAGTGGCCGAGCTTATTGATGGTAGCCTAGTATGGCAGGTTATGATAGTGTGGAGACCCGAATTCCCGCGAAAGGATTACTGTTGGATCAGCAGCTTCTGGAGGCCCTTGTTGAGTGTTGGAGGTGTTTGGGCGCGTGTCGGACTCAAGAAAGAAGCTCAGTGTGTAGAATGGATTCCGAGTGTATTTGGATGCCCTCGTCAAATTTTAGAAGTTGTTTTGCGCGAAAAGGACATTAGATTTGGATTCAGCGCGGAAAAACGATGGAAATCGACTACTTGGTTGTATTTTTCTGAGTCCGGACGCCCGAAAACAGACACCTCGAAGATTTCTAGTGATTTCGGGTGCACGGTGAGCCGGTGGACCGAGGGTGTGCCACATGGCGGCTTCCGATTGGTGCCGTACGCCACGTGGCGGAGCAGGAGGTGCAGCGCAGTGGGCCCGGCCCACGGGAGTAGGCGCGGCGCAGCGGGGGCGGAGTGCCACGTGGCAGCTTCCCGTTGGCCCGCTTTGGACGCGTTGCAGCGGCTGGGTGGCTGGCGCATCAGGCGCGGTCCACGGAGTAGAGGTTTGGCGCCTCGGGAAGAGTGCATGGTAGGGAGCAGGTGGCGCGGCGTGGACGCACGTGGGCGCGACTCCCGACGCGTTGACGAGCGGGTTCCCGCTCATGGGCGCGCCAAGCGTTAGCGCCCGCGGCAGGCCACGCGGCATCGGCGTTTTCTGCGACGCGGCGCACTTCGACGCTCCTTCGATTTTGGCTTCTACTGTCGCTTTTTAGTGCGCGAGTCCCCTTGAGCTACCCCAATGGAATTTTGAGCCGATTTTTGCAGCAGCGCGTTCACGAGAGATACGCCTACGATTTCTGTGTAGATCACTTTGCTCCGTTTCGAGTTTTTGGTGGTGTTCTTGAGGTATTTTTTGACCACTTTTTCTGCGGCGAACTTTTGGACAGCGGTGGAGTAATGTTGGGATTTCTCGGCCTACGAGCATCGGAACAGGATGTTTAAGGACTCGATCGACATCTACGCTTCGAGAGGAACAGAACTATTTTTTTACCGGATTTTTCTGAGGTCGTTTCGAAGGTGATATTTAAGATTTTCTGTGACTGTTTTTCGCAGATTTGCGAATGGTGGATATTTTGGCTTACCGCGATGAAACGACCCTATCTTGGCCTACAGGTGTCGGAACAAGCTGTATAAATACTCGATTTGGATCTACTCATCGCGAGGATCGCAATCGTGATTTTTTTGGATTTTTTGAAGGACTGCATGCAGGTGAAAATCTCCTATCTCTCTGCTGGATTGTAAAAACAGCAAGTGCTGTTTGGTGTGTGTGGGGTATTAACTTGTGTGTTGTGGTTGTGATGTTAGTTGGAGCAGAGGCTTGTGCGACTGAGTGCCGAGGGTGCAGTTTCGGCGGATTTTGTTAGTGAGTGACTGCGCACTTCACCGACTTCAGCTTTGCCTACGAAAAGCGTTTCAGGTGGGTTGCTTCGTTTTCAGAACTGGTGGACGGTTCTCTAATTCTATCTGATAGAATGCATGCATGTTAGTGTACCTATGTATGTGATTGAGAGGCAAGCTTAGTACCGGTATCTGTTTGAGAATTGCATGAGTAATATCCATGTTATGTTTTATGAGAATTGCAATATGAGTTATTCATGATGATGATTAATAGAAGCTTACCTAAGGGTGTGCTACTCATTGTGATTGATAGCATGCATGATTATATGTGCAATCTCTAGGATTAAGATGTAAGCATAAGGAATTGGCCTAGATCATGTGGATTGATGTTTACTTGTTTTATTGTACATGCTTTAGTGGATTTGATACCTCGCATGATGTTTAATGGATATGTTTATTCCATGCTAGAAGAGATAGAAAGCATGTTGTGAGAGATGAGATGTTCTATTTATGCTATGTTTAAATATATGCTATTGTTGGAACTTGACCTAGCACCCTGTCATATGATGCATGTTGAAACCAGACTAGTAGAGAACCTTCACTTGGGCTAGGTTCTTATAAGCTTAGACATCCCACACTTCGGTTATTTACTGGACTTAGTGTTTCCTCGCCCGGGTAGTGGGCCGAGAGGTCAGGTTATTGTGGGATGTATATTGCACTCGTGCCTGGGGGGCTGAGTGAAGTCTGGTAGCTGAGCTTAGATCAGTGCTAGTGTTGTTGGGAGCCGCTTGGGTAGACGGTGATCTCGGGCCGTAGAGTATCTTCCGGTCAGTGTTGTTGGAAGCCGTTTGGGTGACGGTGGTCCCAGGTCGTTGAGTGTCGTCCAACCAATTTTGTTAGACCTCGAGTTGTGGGTCGATCCCGGCTGTGGAGTATCTCTAGCCCGTGAGTTTACTGTGTGGTGTTGGATTCCTGCTTTAACCGAGGGAGCCGAATTCCTGAACTGTAAGGGGTCGAGAACTTCGAAAGGCTGAGCCTGGAGTCTGTTCTTGTTTGATTGGGGTTATAGTCACCGGCCTAACGGAATTCTCGGACCCTTGCTGTGTTAGTTGGTTCTTCTCGTCTATGAGTTGTGTGTCTCGTTTGGGAGCCGTCTGGGTCGATGGTGATCCCGGCTGTGGAGTATCTCCAGCCATTGAGTTTTGCGTCACGAGTGGTTGTGTCGCTAGTGTCTCGGGATTCGTGAGAGTTGTATTAGCTGTGTCGTTGAGAGTACTCCGACCTTTGTACGAGATGTTGAGGATTCCGAGTTTATCCGCTCTGGGAGAGAGAGAGCGTGGATTTTGACTATAACCTGCATGGGCCACTGTTTTATACTCTATACCACGTCGTTTTCCTCATTGGGGGAGCACCCCATGAGATGATGCAGTGGATGCGATGTTTGGCCTGTTCAGGCAGTTTTGCGCGAGGGGTGAGTTAGTCCGATTGGACACCCTACGTTGATACACTAGGGGACCCTACGTTGATACACTAGGGAGGCGCAGGCTTGACTGGGCCAGATGTAGCAGTCAGCTCGATTGGATCGATTGTACACCTCGTGTGCGAGTGGTTACATGTCTTTCTTTGGTTTTCCACTTTGAGCATTTAGATTGAGGCATGATAGCTGTAGAGTATCTCCAGCTTTTCTTATTCATTTTTTACTGCATTGTTATCTTATGCCTCTCGTAAACTTAGTGGGCAGACTGTCGGGCTGGGTGGTGGTACCCACTGAGAACTACGTGTGGATGTAGTTCTCACACCCGTTGGGGGTTCTCCCCCTCATTTTTCTTTCCTCTTCTTTGTTTTGCAGAGTCATTGCGGGGGTTGCTGATTCTGCTGTTGCTGTTCGAGGCGAGGGAGTCGCGAGCTAGATCCCTACCTGTCTTTCGAGAGTAACAGTACCCACATTGGAGATTTGTAGTACAGTCAGTAGATTATTTTTTTATTTCCACTTTTGAGAGACTATTGTATTATGAGGATCTGACTTATACTGAGAGCCTGTACACTGATGTATTATGAGGATCTGACTTGGCGTGCACCGGGACCAGCGAACGTGGCGGTAGACCACGTGGCGAGCGCGGATTGGGCGGTCAACGCACGCACGACAGCGCGCCGGGTGCGGCGCACCGTGAACCCCGCCAGGCCACGTGTCGCACGCCCATTGGCGGGCGTAGCGACCCGGCTGCTCCGCCGTGAACCGCGGACCACGGTCTCCGCCGTGGACCGCGCTGCCACGCGGCTCGCCGCGATTGGTGGGCCCGCGGGGCGCAGAGTGGGCCACGTGGCGCGCCGAGAGGTTTTCGGGCGTGCACAGTAGCGGGCCGGGCCGGATTCGGTCGCCCGAACCCTGTGCCCGAATCCGGTTTCTTTTTTGGTGGGCTTGGGCTATAAATAGCCCATTGGTGTTCCCTTTTGAGGGTTTTTCTCGAGCCCTCTTTGACCCATTTTCGACAGGGAGCGTCGTCTGCGAGTCTTCTTCGACATTTGGGATCCCGGAGATTTTTCGGAGTCGTGCCATCTGCGTTCTTCTCAACATCGCGAGCTTCGACGCGCCTTTGATACCGAGTTTTTTCGTCGACGCTTCTTCCGCGAGCTCCCTAGGACTGACCGAAGAGAGTTTTTGGCCGATTTTTGCGTCATCGGTTTCACGAGAGGTAGATCTTCGTTTTCCGTGTTCATCGCTCCTCTCAGTTTTGGATTTTTATTGGGGTATTCGGAGCATTTTGAACCCCTTTCTTCCTGCCGGTTTTCTCTGACCCCCCGAGCTTTTTCGATTTTTATCTCCGCGCTCGGTTATCGTATTTCGGCCTTTGAGGACTCGATTGACATCTAAGCTTCGCAAGGATCGTAGCCATTTTTTTTATTGGAATTTTTGGAGATCATCTCGGAGGTGATATTTTGGATTCTTTCGGACTGATTTTTCCACAGATTTGTGAACGTGGGGATTTTTGCTTATCGCGATGTTTGGACTGTATCTTTGTGCCCAGGAGGAGTTTTCAGGTGTTTCTGGGCTCGTTGGAATTGTGAGAACCTGAGGATTATCCACGTTTAGTTTGGACCTTGGATCTACATGCACTTTTAGGTGGGTTGCTTCGTCTCCAGAACCGGTGGACGGTTCTCTAATTCTATTAAATAGAGTGCATGCATGATTGCGAGAGAAGCTAGGAAGCATGTTAGAAAGAGAGAGATGATATTTTTCTTGTGTCCTTACTGAGTTCATGTCGACTAATGCTTCCTAGTTGTATTAACAAATGTTATTATTGAAACTTGACCTAGCACCCTGTCATATGATGTATGTTCAACCAGACTAGTAGAAAACTCTCACTTGGGCTAGGTTTATTTATGCTTTAGACATCCACACATTACATTCTATCCCTGGACATAGTGTTTTCCTCGCCCGAGTAGTGGGCTGAGTGGTCGGGATTTCTCTTAGTGTAGGATACATGTTACACTCGTGCTTGGGGGCAGAGTGGAGTCTAGTAGATGTAGCTAGTCTTGTACCAGTGGCTGGAGCCGTTTGGCTAAACGGTGGTCCCGAGTTGTCGAGTTCTTCGATTTATTTGTCTCCACTGTGTTCGTGGCAGTGGCGTACCAATGATAGCAGGACCTTGAACCCAGAATCTTTTTGGACACACATGATTTTAGTCAACCAATGTTTTTCTTCCAAACATCGAAGGGTCACCGGAGTCTGTTCTTGTCTGATTGGGCGAAGGCATTAGCCCTTCGGGGTTTGGGAATAAAACTTATTTTCTAACTGATTTTCCTAAAAAGAGCTAAAAATCATTAAAATAGGTTTTCTCAAATCAAGATGGTTTTATAAAAAGAAAAAAGAACTACTTTTAGTTCTCACCCCGAGGGCGTTCGAGTGAAAATGGTTTTTAGTAAGAAATGTCACATTTTCCTGTAAACTTCCTCACCCGGGAGGGTTCGAGTGATCTGGGTTCTAAGGGCTGTTCCTTCTTTGGGTCGAGAACAACAAGAAGCTAAGCCTAGAGCCTGTTCTTGTTTGATTTGGGTTGTAGGTTCTAGTCTTTCGGGGTTTTCAGACCCTTCATTGTTGTCGGCTGTGGAGTATACCCAGCTAGTGAGTTTGCATGTTGAGTTGATGTCCTGTTGTGGGAGCCGTCGGGTTGATGGTGGTCCCGGCTGTTGAGTATTTCCAGCTAGTGAGTTAGAGATGTGATGTTGGTTACTGTCGATCTTGTTGATCGTGGATTTGGATTATAGCCTGCATGAGCCATATTGAGCTTGACAGAGATGCGCGAATACTTTCCTCGGTGGGGTCGTGCCCCTCGAGTGCCGCTCCGGAGCTGGGCCTGTTACTTTCCTATCGCGACTTGTCGACGCAGCCCCTCTGGCTGGGCCTGTTTTGGCAGCCACAGACGCCCTACGTAAGTCCAGTCCTCCGTGGATGTAATGGCAATAGGCAGGCGCAGGTTTGACTGGACCCCATGTGGCAGTCACTGTGATTGGATTGATTTAGTATATTGGGTTAGAGTCGATGCATCATTTTCATCTGTATCACCCTTTGAGCATTGTAGATAGAGGCATGATAGCTGTAGATTTCTTTCCATCTTATCTTTACATTATATCAGTTTTCATGTTATCTTATGCCTCTAGTAGACTTAGTGGGCAGAACGTCGGGCTTGCTGGCGATACCCACTGAGAACTACGTGACGGTGTAGTTCTCACACCCGCTGTGGTGATAGGTTTTTCCGAGGTTGCTGTTCCAGCTTCTGTTCGAGCGGAGACAGTAGTTCGAGGTGAGGGGGTCGCGAGCTAGTTCCCTACCCGTCCTTGGAGTATAGTGGTACCCTTTTTGGAGCTTTGTAGTATAGTCTGCTGGATTCTAGTAGATAGTTACTTTTGAGAGTTTTATTTTTGAGAGACTTATGTATTGTGAGGTTCAGATCTGCACTATTTGGAGTTGTACATTTATATTTCAGTAGTTTATTTTACAGCTCTGATATTTGTATAGTCGTAGTTTTATCTTTTGTAGGTTAGACCTTCGTCCATACGGGGCTTTCCGTATGGGCGGCGGATCTGTTGTAGGTCATTGTGGACTTAGAAACCCTAGGCATATGGATGGATCTTAGGATGACTACGTGAGAGTCGTGATTTATAGCGAGAGTCCTGATTGAGTTTTATACCTCCCAAGGGACGGGATGAGTGATTGGCATATTTATGCTCCTAAGCGATTATGTTGGCTCCAGACAACATAATGCTATGGAATGGATGACATATTTTAGACTTTCGCTGGATTGGGTCGAGTATTTGTTTTGTCCTGATGTTTGGATGTTATCGCAGGTAACCACGATGCCTCCCCGACGCAGGATGCGGACACGTTTTCAGCCTTCTTCCTCCGATGAGCCTGAGCAGGAGGAGTTAGAGCGGGGCCAGCAGAGTGAGGTACAGAAGCTTCGGGCTCAGATTGCCCAAATGTCGGAGGCTGTTCGACGTCACGAGGAGGCTTCCGGGCGTCAGAAGGAGGCCATGGACCGGATGATGCATATGTTTGAGCAGAGGGCGCAGCCGGTTGTAGCACCCCCGGAGAGTTCCCCCATACCTTCTTCTTCGGCCGTGGCACCCCCTGTTGTACCAGCAGCACTGGCAGCCCCTATGGCGTTGGTTACCAGCAAATAGCCGTATTGCTTGATGAGGTTCCGCCAGCTCAACCCGCCTCGTTTCTCTGGGCGGAGTTTGGAGCCGTGGGAGGTAGAGTCGTGGATCACGACTATGGAGCGACTTTTTGAGACCCTTTTTATCGAGGAGAGATTTCAGGTTCTTCTGGCGACAAATTTTCTGGAGCACAATGCTGAGGCATGGTGGCAGTGAGTTCGACCTGTTGGTCCGCCTGGGACCCAGCTGCTCACATGGCCGGAGTTCCACAGTCTTCTTCTTGGAGCCTTCTTTCCGGAGAGTGTCAGACAGAGGCTGGAGGAGGAGTTGAAGAATCTCTGACAGGCAGACCGTACTGTGCTGGTGTACATTGAGGATTTCAACCGGTTGTTGGCCAGTGTACCACACGTTGCCAGGGATAAGGCGCATCAGATCTATATGTTTGAGCAAGGTTTGCGCCGGGATATTTATCAGTTCGTCCGTTCGCCCAGACTGCGGACTCTGGATGCCTCGATAGAGCAGGCCCTTTATGTGGAACGAGGGAATGAGGTGATGACTGAGCAGGACACGACCCTAGGTGGGAGTTCGGGCGTGAAGCGCCCGATGCCTGAGGACGGGGGACAGACAAGTAGGCAGGAGCCGCCGAGACCTCCACGATTTCACCCTGAGGATCGTGGGTTTCAGAGGCGCCAGAGATCTGGTGGACCCCCGCAGCAGCCGCAGTATCAGCAGTATCAGCAGCGACAGCAGTCTCAGCAGCAGTACCCCCGGCAGCAATAGTATCGGCATCAGCGACAGGAGTGGTGCGTTATCTGTGGCGGGCCCTATCCACCGTCACAGTGTGACCAGAGACAGGGACGGTGCTTCCTATGTGGAGAGTTAGGACATTTCCGAGCAGCTTGCCCCCGAGGCATTTTGTCAGTGCGACCTATCGCTACAGCACCCCCCTTGCCTGTTCAGGAAGCAGAAGCCCCTCCGGTACGCCGCCAGATTGATTGTACCACGACGTCGAGACAGACGAAGCAGCGACGACCTTCAGCACCCAGTGGGCAGGTTTATGCAGCCCAGGTGGAGGACACCCAGGCGCGGATCGTGTCGTCGCAAATATGATTTTACTTACAGTCAGCTGAGCTTGAGCATTTCGGTACCGCTGTATTTTCCTGAATATGTTAGTAGAGCATTTGCATCTCTGCATGGATAAGAGATAGGATTATTGTTACATGTATTGGTGGTTTAGATTCTCGATCGTATCCTGCGAGTAGAGAGGGTTGTGGAGCACGATCAGTACAGTTGAGACTCGGGATTATACCGGCAGGCGTGATGGTTTGGTGGCAGCTCCAAGACTCTGACCGAGTACACGGGATAGACTGATTGTGGAATGAGAACAGTGACCTTTCCACGAGTTGGACAGGAGGAGTTCCTTTTCACAGGTTGCCGAAGTACCCTTCCCACAGCGATGGCTTCAGCGGCAGTGGACATATGCCACCACTTGAGCAGATGTGACGATTAGGACTAGAGGTTGTGTCCTTAGAGGTCTCGGTTAGATCGTAGCTTTCGTTTTGTAGCCACAGCAGGAACGGCTTCAACACTTCTCTCCCTTTTTCTCGCCTTTATGCTGAAACTTACGAACGGGATAAAAACTTCGGAAGGCTACTCCAGAAATGAAGACAGTGCCCGAACATGTTTTTGTTTGATTGGGGCGAGGGCACCGGCCTTTCGGAATTTTTGGACTTTTCGTTATTTTCGGCTGCTTTCCAAATTGAGAGTTGGAGTTGATGACGTTCCTGATGGTTGGAACTTTACCTTTCTTGTTTGGTTGTGATGGCGTACTTTGAGTAGATTTGGACGAGTTAGTGCCGAGGGTTTGCTTTTGAGCTTGTTGCTTTTCCCCGCAATTTGTTGGAAGTCCTCGTGTTTCCACATCCCAGCTCAGTGGTATTATATTTTGGATCCCTTGCCCGTGATTGGCTCACTCCACTTAAGATCTGTGAGTGTTTTGAGTACGAGGGACGCCCGTTGTGAATTCTGGCTCGTGAGATGAGAGGATTGCGCAACAGGGCCATGCCGTACTTGTTGTTGTTAAGAAGCAATCACGAGGAGCGAGTGGCGACTGGGGAGCTAGAGACTGTGTTGATGGATACCCACCATTCTATTTGAGACTCTCGTTGAGGTTTGTTAGTTCCAAGGACGAAACTTTCTTTTAGTGAGGGAGGATGTGATGACCCGGATCTCTGCGAAGGTCTTACGGAATGAATTGTGGCTTCTGGAGGCCAATGATGTGTGTTGGAGATGGTTGCGCGCAAATCGGACCTCAAGATCGGACCCAGAGCAAAATTTGGATTAAGAATATCTGTTCGGATGCCTTTGACAAATTTTAGAAGCGGAATTTGGCAAAACAGACATCGGATTTGGACTCAGTGCGCGAAAACGATGAAAATGGACTATTTACTTGTATTTTTCGGAGCCCGGATGCGAAAACAAAGATTTCGATGTAAGGTTACTGTTCCGGCAGGCCAGGGCAGCACCGGCAGCGACGGGCAGGCGGTGGCGCGGGCACAGGCAGGGGCGTGCACGGCGGCGGGAAGTCCGGTCCACTGGACTTGGCATGCACCGGGGCCAGCGAATGCAGCGGTAGACCACGTGGTGCGCGCAGATTGGGCAGTCAATGCACCCGCGACAACGCGCCGGGCGCGGCGCACCGTGGACCCCGCCAGGCCACGTGTCGCCCGCCCATTGGCGGGCGCAGCGACCCGGCAGCTCCGCCGTGAACCGCGGACCACTGTCTCCGCCGTGGACTGCGCTGCCACGCGGCGCGCGCGATTGGCGGGCGCGCGTGCGCTGGGCGCGCGGAGTGGGCCACGTGGCGTGCCGAGAGGTTTTCGGGCGCGCACAGTAGCGGGCCAGGCCGGATTCGGGCGCTCGAACCCTGCGCGCCCGAATCCGATTTCTTCTTTGGTGGGCTTGGGCTATAAATAGCCCATTGGTGTTCTCTTTTGAGGGTTTTTGCCGAGTCCTCTTCGGCCCATTTTCGATAGGGCGCGTCGTCTGCGAGTCTTCTTCAACATTTGGAATCCCAGAGATTTTTGGGAGTCGTGCCATCTGCGTTCTTCTCAACATCGCGAGCTTCGACGCGCCCTTGATACCGAGTTTTTTCGTCGACGTTTCTTCCGCGAGCTCCCTAGGAGTGACGGGAGAGAGTTTTTGGCCGATTTTCATGGCATCGGTTTCGCGAGAGGTAGATCTTCGTTTTCCGTGTCTACCGCTCCTCTCAGTTTTGGGTTTTTATTGGGGTATTCGGAGCATTTTTGAACCCCTTTCTTGCTGCTGGTTTTGAAATCTACGCTTCGCGAGGTTCGCAGCCATATTTTTTATTGGAATTTTTCGAGATCATCTCGCAGGTGATATTTTGGATTCTTTCGGACTGATCTTTCCATAGATTTGTGAACGTGGGGATTTTTTCTTACCGCGATGTTTGGACTGTATCTTTGTGCCCAGGAGGAGTTTTCAGGTATTTTTGGGCTCGTTGGAATCGAGAGAACCTGAGGATTATCCACGTTCAGTTTGGACCTTGGATCGACACGCACTTTCAGGTGGGTTGCTTCATCTCCAGAACCGGTGGACGGTTCTCTAATTCTATTAAATAGAATGCATGCATGATTACGAGAGAAGCTAGGAAGCATGTTAGAAAGAGAGAGATGATATTTTTCTTGTGTTGTTACTGAGTTCATGTCGACTAATGCTTCCTGTTTGTATTAACAAATGTTATTATTGAAACTTGACCTAGCACCCTGTCATATGATGTATGTTCAACCAGACTAGTAGAAAACTCTCATTTGGGCTAGGTTTATTTATGCTTTAGACATCCACATTTTAAATTCTATCCCTGGACAAAGTGTTTTCCTCGCCCGGGTAGTGGGCTGAGTGGTCGGAATTTCTCTTAGTGTAGGATGCATGTTACACTCGTGCTTGGGGGCAGAGTGGAGTCTGGTAGATGTAGCTAGTCTTGTACCAGTGGCGGGAACCGTTTGGGTAAACGGTGGTCCCAAGTTGTCGAGTTCTTCGATTTATTTGTCGCCACTGTGTTCGTGGCAGTGGCGTACCAGTGATAGCAGGACCTTGAACCCAGAATCTTTTTGGACACACATGATTTTAGTCAATCAATATTTTAAATCCAAACATCGAAGGGTCGCCGGACTCTGTTCTTGTCTGATTGGGCAAAGGCATTAGCCCTTCGGGGTTTGGGAATAAAACTTGTTTTCTAACTGATTTTCCTAAAAAGAGCTAAAAATCATTAAAATGGATTTTCTCAAATCCAGATGGTTTTATAAAAGGAAAAAGAAACTACTTTTAGTCCTCACCCCGAGGGGGTTCGAGTGAAAATGGTTTTTAGTAAGAAATGTCACATTTTCCTGTAAACTTCCTCACCCGGGAGGGTTCAAGTGGTCTGGGTTCTAAGGGTTGTTCCTTCTTTGGGTCGAGAACAACGAGAGGCTATGCCTAGAGCCTATTCTTGTTTGATTTGGGTTGTAGGTTCTAGTCTTTCGGGGTTTTCGGGCCATTCATTATTGTCGGCTGTGGAGTATACCCAGCTAGTGAGTTTGCATGTTGAGTTGATGTCCTGTTGTGGGAGCCGTCGGGTTGACGGTGGTCCCGGCTGTTGAGTATTTCCAGCTAGTGAGTTAGAGATGTGATTTTGGTTACTGTCGATCTTGTTGATCGTGGATTTGGATTATAGCCTGCATGAGCCATATTGAGCTCGACAGAGATGCGCGGATACTTTCCTCGGTAGGGTCCCGCCCCTAGAGTGCCGCTCCGGAGCTGGGCCTGTTACTTTGCTATCGCGACTTATCGATGCAGTCCCTCTGGCTGGGCCAGTTTTGGCAGTCACGTACGCCCTATGTAAGTCCAGTCCTTCGTGGATGTAATGGCAATAGGTAGGCGCAGGTTTGACTGGACCCCATGTGGCAGTCACTGTGATTGGGTTGATTGAGTATATTGGGTTAGAGTCGATGCATCATTTTCATATGTATCACCCTTTGAGCATTGTAGATAGAGGAATGATAGCTGTAGATTTCTTTCAAGCTTATCTTTACATTATATCAGTTTTCATGTTATCTTATGCCTCTAGTAGACTTAGTGGGCAGACCGTCGGGCTTGGTGGCGGTACCCACTGAGAACTACGTGACGGTGTAGTTCTCATACCCGCTGTGGTGACAGATTTTTCCGAGGTTGCTGTTCCGGCTTCTGTTCGAGCGGAGACAGCAGTTCGAGGTGAGGGGGTCGCGAGCTAGTTCCCTACCTGTCCTTGGAGTATAGTGGTACCCTTTTTGGAGCTTTGTAGTACAGTCTGCTGGATTCCAGTAGATAGTTACTTTTGAGAGTTTTATTTTTGAGAGACTTGTGTATTGTGAGTTTCATATCTGTACTATTTGGAGTTGTACATTTATGTTTCAGTAGTTTATTTTATAGCTCTGATATTTGTATTGTCGTAGTTTTATCTTTTGCAGGTTAGATGCTTCGTCCATACGGGGCTTTCGGTATTGGCGGCGGATCTGTTGGTGGGCCCGGGTCGTAGTTTCGACCTTGGGGCGTGACATTGCTATTCATAGTTACTATTCACTTAAGTCGTGGGCCCCACTTTGTTATTCATCGTTTTCAAGACGATCCGACCGTCAAATCGAAATCAGTATTGTGCTCGCCGCCACCAAGCCTCGGCATTGTGCTCCAAAAAGTTTGTCGCCAGAAGAACCTGAAACCGCTCCTCGACAAAATGGGTCTCAAAAAGTCACTCCATAGCTATGATCCAAGACTCTGCCTCCCACGGCTCCAAACTCCGCCCAGACAAACGAGGCGGGTCAAGTTGGCGGAACCTCATCAAGCAATCAACAACCTCCCGCTTCTCCGCAGGGGTCAACTGTCCCGCTGGCCTGGACGGCTATCTACTAGTAACCGGTGCAATAGGGGCTGCCAGTGCCGCTGGTGTCACGGGGGGTGCCGCAATCAATGAAGAAGGTGCAGGGGAACTCTCTGGGGGTGCTGCAACCGGCTGCGCCCTCTGCTCAAGCATCTGCATCATCCGGTCCACGATCTCCGACTTCTGGGCCATCCGAGCCTGAAGCTCCTATACCTCTCTTTGCTGGCCCTGCCCTGACTCCTCCTGCTTAGGCTCATCAGAGGATGAAAGCTGAGAACGCGTCAGTATCCTACGCCGCGGAGGCATCACTCTCACCTGCGACAAAAAGGAGAAAATCAGAACCAAAACAACACTCGACCCAATCTAGCGAAAGTCTAAGGCACGTCACCCTTCCTGTAGCACTATGTTGTTTGCAGACAACATAGCCGCTTACAGGGAGAAGACATGTCAATCACTCATCCCATCTCTTGGGAGAGTTAGGAAACTCAATCAGGACTCTCGCTAACAATCACGACTCTCACGTGAGTCATCCTAGGGTCCAACCACAAGCCTAGGATTTGTTTTGGCGTATTTCGTGAAAGTGTTTAAGTCTTGAAGATTGAAGATGAAGATGTTTGAACCATATACCTCAATCTCAAGAAAGAAGAATTCAAAAGGATCAGGTATGTTTAATTAAATAATCTTGGTGATCCGAATACTTCTTATTGTGTAGAAACACTTGGATGGGTTTTTAATCGCATAAAAATCAAGAAACTGGACTGTTATATGTTCAGTATCCGGATCAGGGTACTACAGTCCGGACCCCGAACGTAGGTAGGTTCATGCGCAAATCCAGTCCGGAACAACCTTGGTTCAGTCCGGACCCCGAACGTGAATTTTGCAGAAATCGCATGAACAGTCCGGACCGTGGGTATTTCAGTCCGGACCCCGAACATTGGTTTTTCAGGAATTCTCTGAAAAACAACGACAGTCCGGATCAAGCCAAATCCAGTCCGGACCGTCGTGCGGGAAAAATTCTGTTACAGTCAGTTTTTGATTCTTATCCTCTTCCAATAGTTTCTAACCTATAAGTAAACCCTAATTTCATCTTTTAGGGTAATCCAAAATAATCCAAAATAATCCAAGGTAATCCAAAATAAGTTTTATATTCCGTAAATGAACGAGTAAAATTAACGGAGAAAAACTAATAAATCCACATATAGAGAAGAAAGGAAATAACTAGATTTATTCTATATTTCTTCATCTATATTGATTAATTTGATTCTAGGATTTCAAACTCAGATTTTGAGTAGAATCAAATTAATGAATACTTAGATGGTATTTCCGATCTATCTTTGATCTAAGTATTCGGCGGATTTTCACCACCAACAAAACAACGATTTTCCCAAAAATCGGCGCGTGAATTCGCGTGACCTTGTGGATTCAAGGTGCTACCGCTCTCATGGATTCGGAGCGAGGTACGTTCGTGTGATCGAGACGTGCTACTTGGTGGAGACCGTGGATTCGGTCAGACGTCGTGGACTCGACGTTGGATGCCGTGGATTCGGCGTTGGACGCAAATTGTGGATTCGAGGCGCGTTGTGGAGCGAGCGGAGAAGATCAACTCGGAGTGTATGGAAAAAGGTTGAGTCATGTGTGAGTACGGTATATCACCTTTGTACGTGTTTAATCTTAGTTGATTTCACCGTGTGATCGGTCCCGTGGTTTTTTACTCCTGGTTTTGGAGTTTTCCACGTAAAATCTCTGCGTGTTATTTATTTTTTCGCATTGGGTTTTATTACGCAAAGATTTATGAGTGTTTATTGTTTACACCTATTCACCCCCCTCTAGGTGTTTTTCCTCCTATTTAGATCCATATTATCATAACCCAACAAGTGGTATCAGAGCGGGAATAGGGTTGTAAACAATGGTTGAAGGTGAAAACATCAACAGACCACCATTCTTCAATGCAACAAACTATGCCTACTAGAAAGTACGGATGAGAGCATTTTTAATTTCCATCGATGAACAGGTGTGGCAATCAATCGAGTTTGGATGGTCAAATCCGACTGAAATTATTGCTGATGTTCGCACCATCAAACCTAGGTCGAAATGGACCAAGGAAGAAATTGATGCATCTTCTTACAACGGCAAAGGAATTAACGCCTTATTTAATGCTTTGTCGTGTTACAGAATTTGAGTTGGCGTATTTCGTGAATTCGGTTGAGTCTTGAAGATTGAAGATAAAGAAAGTTGGATCATTTAACTCAATCTCAAGAAAGAAGAATTCAAAAGGATCAGGTATGTTTAACTAATTATTTTTGGTGATCCGAATACTTCTTATAGTGTAGAAACACTTGGATGAATTTTTAATTGCATAAAAATCAAAAACTGGACATAGGACATGTTCAGGATCCGGATCAGACTTTCCAATCCGGATCCCGAAGGGTGTTCATTCATACGCAGCTTCAATCTGGATCGTAGCCTCCCTTGATCCGGATCCCGAACACTGGTTTTACCATGATTTATGAACGATCCGGATCAGGCTTTTCAATCCGGATCCCGAACGTTGGTGTTTGGTGAATGTGTATGAACGATCCGGATCAGGCATTTCGATCCGGATCCCGAACCCTTGTTTTTCTGGAAACTGTTTGTCTCGCTACTGCAATCCGAATCGCCGAACTCCGATCCGGATCGCCATCCTGAAAAATTCCAGAAAAGGTTAGTTTTTGATTCTTATCCTCTTCCAATGGTTTCTAACCTATAAATAGACCCTATGATTCCTTTTCTAGGGCAAGCCGCATAACCCACGAAAAAGGGAAAAAGACGACCGAAATAGATAGATCCACACAAATAGAGAAGAAAGGAAATACTAGATCTAATCTTATGTTTCTTCCTCTATATTGATTGATTTGATTCTAGGTTTTCTTACTCAGATTTTGAGTAGAATCAAATCAATGAATACTTAGATGGTATTTCCGGTCTATTTCTAATCTAAGTATTCGGCGGATCATCACCACCCAAAAACAACGATTTCCCCAAAATCGGCGCGTGGACTCGCGTGGCCTTGTGGATTCAAGGTGCTACCGCTCTCGTGGATTCGGAGCGAGGTATGTTCGTGGATTCGAAGCGTGCTACTGGGTGAAGACCGTTGATTCGGTCAGACGTCGTGGAGTCGACGTTGGACGTCGTGGATTCGGCGTTGGACGCAGATCGTGGATTCGAGAAGCGTTGCGGAGCGAGCGGAGAAGATCAACTAGGAGCGTATGGAAAAAGGTTGAGTCGTCTGTGAGTACGGTATATCACCTTTGTACGTGTTATAATTCTAGTGGATTTCACCGTGTTATCGGTCCCGTGGTTTTTTACTCCGGTTTGGAGTTTTTCACGTAAAAATCTCTGCGTGTTATTTATTCTTCCGCATTGGGTTTTTATATCGCAAAGATTTTTGAGTGTTTATTGTTTACACCTATTCACCCCCCTCTAGGTATTTTTTCCCCTATTTAGATCCAATTATATATAACCCAACAAGTGGTATCAGAGAGGGAATAGGGTTGTAAACAATGGTTGAAGGTGGAAACATCAACAGACCTCCGTTCTTCGATGGAACAAATTATGCGTATTGGAAAGTACGGATGAAAGCCATTTTAATTTCCATCGACGAACGGGTGTGGCAATCAATTGAATTAGGATGGTCTAATCCAACTGAAATTCTTGCTGATGTTCGCACCATCAAACCTAGGTCGAAATGGACCAAGGAAGAGATAGATTCTTCTTCTTACAATGGCAAAGGGATTAACACTTTATTTAATGCTTTGTCGCAAACAGAGTTCTCTCGCGTCTCGGCATGTGAGACTGCGAAAGAAATCTGGGATGTTCTTCAAGTTACGCATGAGGGAACTAACCTTGTGAAGATTCAGAAACTGCAAATGCTTACGAGCAAGTTTGACTCTATTTTCATGGCAGAAAATGAATCGTTCACAGACTATTACACACGATTGCAAGACATCGTAAACTCATGTGCTAACTTGGGAGAGAAGATTCCAGAATTTAAAGTTGTAAGAAAAATATTAAGAACTCTTCCCGAAAGATTTCGATCCAAGGTTACGGCCATTGAAACTATTAAACACCCGGACGAAATCCGTGTAGAAGAATTAGTTGGTTCATTACAAACTTATGAAATGACATTTCCTACTAACTATTCTTCTGGAAAGGCATCCTCTTCTAAGTTTTCAGGTTTAGCATTGAAAACAACAAAATAAGAAGACGCGGATTCATCCTCCTCAGACGATGACGTAAACCTATCTATGGAGGACTTTGAGAAGCAGCTTGCTCTCTTGACAAGAAGATTTCGCCGAAACTTTCGAAGGGGTAACTCAAGCAAAACTCCATCCTTCGTAAAGTCGAAGAAAGGCAAAGGTTCTTCAAGTTTAAAACCAAGAAAGCAAGAGGGTTTTTCTAAGGATAAGAAAAGCTCAGAAGGACAAGTCCAATGCTTCAAGTGCCGAGGATACGGCCATATCTCAACGGATTGTCCAAATAAGAATCCGTCCAAGAAGAAGGCGATGCAAGCCGTCACTTGGGATGACACCTCATCGTCAAATGAGTCATCTTCAAGTGATGAAGAAAACAACGCAACAGCACTCCACGCGTCCACATCTTCACCCTTTATGTGCTTAATGGCAAGTACATCCGAGTCATTGTCCAACTCCACTGTTGAAAAGATTGCAACGGACGATGAATCGGATAATTCGGAAGGTGAAGATTTTGCTCTAGCCGACCACAGACTTTTGAGGGATTCAAAGAAACTGGCTAAGCAAAACAAGGGGTTGAGAGGGAGATTGGGACAGTCTTTGTGCCCCAGTCGGTATCTCCTCCTCCGACACCGGAATTGACGACAAACAACGACAACAAACCTACTTCCCCCTCTTCGGAATCGTCAAGCATCAAGGTATGTTTTCGTTGTGGTATTGCAGGGCACATAAGAAGAAATTGCAAGATGGGAGCCAAACGCTCAACTCAAGTACTTCTTGCAACGACTACCAAAAGGGTGATTCCTCGGAAATCAAATGCAAATTATTCGAAGGAAAAGAGCCTCGGTAGTTCATCAAACAAGACGACAACGTCAAGGAAAAGCGATGGATCAAACAAGACACTTTCACCAAAGGTATCAACCTCACAATCATCTCCGACATACACCAAAACTCGAAAGGTTTGGGTACGCAAAGGTGAAGTTTTCCCTTGTCTTGTTACAAATATTTCCTTGCATGCTTATGATAATTCGTCTTGGTATCTGGATAGCGGTTGTTCCCGTCACATGACCGGTGACAAAAACTGCTTTCAAAATTTTGAGAAAATCTCCGGAGGACTTGTAGTTTTCGGAGACGGTCAGTCTTCCAAAATTGTTGGAAAAGGAACAGTAGCTATTCCAGATGGCCCGATTCTAAATAATGTGTTATTTGTTGATGGCCTTAAGACTAACCTCATAAGTATCAGTCAACTTTGTGACAATGGTTTTTTAGTTAATTTTTCATCTGTTGAATGCATTGTAACTGATAAGGACCATGTTTTCTTTTTAAAGGGGGTTAGATCTGAAAACAATTGTTATGTTGTTCCCAATAAAATTTCTGAAAATTGTAACTTAGCCTCTTTAAATAATGAAACACTTTGGCATGAAAGGCTAGGTCACATAAATTTTAAGGAACTTGCTAGAATTTCAAACAAAGACGTGGTCAAGGGGGTTCCTAAACTTTCACTTAAACAAAACATTGTGTGTGGTGATTGTCAAAAGGGAAAACAATCTAGGACTGCATATAAGAACTTGAACCACGTTGGTACTAATCGGCCCTTAGAATTATTGCATATGGATCTTATGGGGCCGACACGTCAACCATCCATGGGAGGTAAATGGTACATTTTCTTATTGGTTGATGATTTCTCTAGATACTCATAGGTAGCATTTTTAAAAGAGAAAGCTGATACGTTTGATTCTTTTCACGAGATTTGCCTTCGTATTATGATTGAAAAGAATGAAAAGATCATTCGTGTTAGAAGTGATAGAGGTGGAGAATTCATCAATTCTAAATTCATCGATTTTTGCACTTCCAATGGCATTAAACATGAATTCTCAGCACCCTATACACCTCAACAGAATGGTGTAGTCTAGCGCAAAAACAGGGTTGTACAAGAGATGGCACGTGTTATGCTTCACAGCCGGAATTTACCGTTATATTTTTGGGCTGAAGCCGTGAACACTGCAATCTATATTATTAATCGAGTTTATTTGCGCCCGGGAACGTTAAATACACCATATGAACTATGGTGTTGTAGAAAACCCAACATCAAATATTTTCGCATCTTTGGGAGTCGGTGTTACATTTTACGAGACCGCGAAAATCTTAGAAAATTTGACTCTCGAAGTGACGAAGGGATTTTCATGGGTTATTCTACAAATAGTAGAGCATATCGGGTATTTAACTTGGAATCTAAAACGATCGTAGAATCCATAAATGTTAAAGTAGATGAAGCTTTCCACTTTGTATCTGATAAATCTACCCCTGATATCTCTCTTGATGATGATACTCCTGTAAATGCATCATCTCATGATAATACTTCCAATATTAATGATGCATCTAATAGTTCTTCAAGTTTATCTGATGTGCAGGAATCATCTCATGTACCTCCGAGTACTCCATTACCTCAAACGCTACGCATCTCCAAGGATCATCCTGAATCAAACATCATTGGAGACCCACAAGAAGGAGTCAAAACTCGGAGACAGTTGGTTTGTGGATTCGCCTGTTACGTTTCCATGATCGAACCAAAGAACGTCGATGAAGCTCTTCAGGATGACTACTGGATTGAAGCAATGCAGGAAGAGCTCCATCAGTTTGAACGAAACAAAGTCTGGGAATTAACGACGCCTCCGAAGCAACACAATGTGATCGGTACTAAATGGATTTTCAAGAACAAGAAAAATGAGAATGGTACCATCATCAGGAACAAAGCACGTTTAGTTGCTCAAGGCTACTCTCAAATAGAAGGTATAGACTTTGATGAAACGTTCACCCCTGTAGCTAGACTCGAGTCCATTCGTATCTTATTCGCTATAGCTTGCCACTTTAAAATAAAACTCTTTCAAATGGACGTTAAGAGCGCGTTTTTAAATGGGTTTTTAAATGAGGAAGTTTATGTGGCTCAACCGAAAGGTTTTGTAGACTGTAAACTACCTAACCATGTTTTTCGTTTGAAAAAGGCTCTTTACGGTTTAAAACAAGCACCGCGAGCATGGTACGAAAGGTTGACAAAGCACCTTTTGGAGAAGGGCTATACTCGAGGGGGAGCAGATCGGACTCTCTTTGTGAAGCATTACCAGAATAACTTCATTGTTGCACAGATCTATGTCGATGACATTGTATTTGGAGCAACAAAGGATAATGATGCTTCTAAATTCGCAGAAACCATGGAAAGCGAATTCGAGATGTCTATGATGGGAGAACTGACATACTTTCTTGGATTGCAAGTGAAACAAAATGGTGAAGGCATCCATCTGTGTCAATCCAAGTATGCAAAGGAGTTGGTAAAGAAATTCGGATTAGAAGATTCTAAAGATTTTCCTACTCCTATGGGAACTAGAAATAAGGGGTTAGGAAGTGAATCTCTTAGTGATAGTGTAGACGAGAAACTCTATCGAAGTATGATTGGAAGTCTACTCTACCTCATAGCTAGTCGCCCGGACATATCCTTTAGTGTTGGGATCTGCGCGAGATATCAGTCAGCACCAAAGGAGGATCACCTGAAAGCGGTGAAACGGATCATCCGGTACGTCAAAGGAACTGTAAACTTCGGAATTTGGTATCCTATGGGAACAAGTCTGGACATTATAGGATATTCAGATGCCGATTGGGCAGGATCAGTGGATGATCGGAAAAGTACGAGTGGTGCATGTTTTTATCTTGGCCATTGCCTTGTTGCATGGCATAGTAAAAAGCAAAACTGCATTGCACTCTCGACTGCCGAAGCGGAATATATCTCAGCGGGTAGTTGTTCAACTCAACTCATTTGGATGAAAAGCGTGTTGAGCGACTTCCGGATTTCTGCAACTTCTGTAACTGTTTTATGTGACAACACTAGTGCTATAAACATTTCAAAAAACCCTGTGTTGCACTCAAGAACAAAACACATTGAACTTAGATATCATTTTCTTAGAGAGCTAGTTGAATCAAATATTCTTCAAATTTTCTACATTTCAACTGAAGATCAATTAGCTGACATTTTAACAAAACCTCTGGATCAAAAACGTTTTATTCATTTGCGTAAAGCAATTGGAATGCTTTCCTTGAAATAACCTCTTTTTGAAACTCTTTTTTAGGTTAGGTTTTGTTTTTGTGTTTTTGTTCATTATCTATGCTTAGACATAGAACATTAATTGAGCATTAGTTTTTGTTGACTTTAACTACATCCTTTTATATGTTTAGAAATTTATTATGCCTTGGATATCATAATAATTCATTTGATGCAATGATCATTTATGTGAATTAAATCATCTTTGTTTTGATCAAAGTCAATTTCTCTCTCGATGATCTCTTGGTATAGTTTTTATCTTATTTGACTATTTAGTCGAGTATGAAATTGAGATCAATATTTGGCTGAATACTTTATATCTTAAATAATTGATAGCCAATTGAGGGGGAGTCAAAGAAAAAGTATTATGCTCAAAAGATGTGGAAAGAGTTACATCCCAATGAGGAGTGTGAAAACTACCACCACATGGAGGAAAGAGCTACCACCTCGGTCGTCCGAGTACTGTGTGCAGCTACCACATGTATACCAAGCAAGGTTTTTCAAGTTTGATTAAATAAAATGCATACTTGACTCTGTCAAAATTTCAAGGTTGGTATAAGGTGGGAATTTTAATGAAAGATGCTCAAAGAGCCACTCTCTTCAATAAATTGACTAGATATATTATCTAACTTATCTGGGATTTCAGACATCTATTGATCTTTGTATTTCATTTTCTTTACCGAATTGATGATTTGATAAAGGCATTACTCATAAGATCAAGTTAGATGTAATTGAAGTTGTTCAACTTTAAGAGATTTAATTTTTATAAATTTTCGTTCCATTTGTTGGATGTTATTGATAGATCTGTCATAATCTATTTCTTGTTGTATGAAACGATGATTTTCACTTAAAGTTGATACACAAAAGTGCTTACAATCTTTTTCTGGGTTTTCTAGATTTTTTCTGAATTTTTCAAAAAAAAAGATTGGAGCCGATCCGGATTGGTCAAGCCGATCCGGATCCCGAACGCAGGAATTCTCTGCGGGGAGCCGATCCGGATCGTAATCACGAACTGATCCGAATCGCGGCTAGGGTTTTATATAGAACAAAAGGGTTTTGATTTCTTTTACTTCAATCTTTTGTTCCGAAGTCTCCAGAGCTTCTCTCTCTAGATTTCATCCATCTTGGAAGCTTTCAAACTCAAGTTCTTCAATTCCAAGTAAGTTTTATTGATCAAAATCTCGATTTTTACAGTTTTTCTTATTCTTCCTCAAAACGTGATGAAATTCATGTATCTTTTTCGTTTGTGGATGGTTTTTGATCAAATTTCCTTTGAAATAAGAACTCTGGGTATATTAGTTTTGATTATATGCTAGGTATTCTCATGATAAACGGATTTTTGGCCTTCGATTTCAAAAATTTCGGTTTTAGGGCATATAATGGGAATTTTCCAAAATCATGCGATTGATCTACTTTTAAAATTCCTTTTGCAAAACTAATTTGATTCTTAGTCTCTCTACACGATAATTATTGTTTGGGTACAATTTTTTCAAATTTTTGAAAATTAATAATTTTTTCGTGTTCTTGAGGTGTTGCTCACAGGATTTCCTTTCTCACAAGAAACTAGTAGCAATGGTGATCACCTGGATCATTTTTCTTCTGGCTGCTATGGTTCATACAAGAGATACTATCAAGCCCAAGAAGGCTAAGAAGACGAAGAAAACAAAGGATGATTCCGATACGGACTCAGAGACGGAATCAATCGATTGGGATGAGCTGCAAGTTGAGGCAACTACACCCACTGTTTCAAAAGGAAAAGTGCCTGCAGAAACATCAAAGGCTCCACCTACTGCTGCTGAAAAAGGAAAAGCTCCAATGGAAGAAACTTCTGGGAAAACAAAAAGAAAAAGTGTTGCCCGCAAAAGAGGGAGTGCTCGAGGAATTTCCATTGAGCAACCAGTTGCTAGCCAGCCTCCTCCACAAGACTTTATCAGCTCTGCTCGGATAAAGGATTTTGAGAACAGGGAATGCATTGGCGAAAGACATGTTAATGTCAAAGCCTTGAAGGAACGATCTCCGCAATTTGGGACTCTGTATGACCAGACAGGTCTTGCTCCCATTTGCGATTTCCCCGAGACCACTGGGTATTGTCTTCACTCAGTAAGGATGTTTTATCAGAATGCTTGCTATCTAGTTGATCAGGAGAGCGGACGTCGAGAATTTCAAACATTGGTTAAGAATGTTAAGATCAAAGTTACCCCTCAACTTATTGGAGAGGCGTTAGGGATGAAGGCCAGAGCTGATGGCCCTCATTATCTGAAGAGTCAAAGCTTCAACACCAACTCCTGGAGAGTGGTGGTTGATGGAATCTGTCTTCCAGATACTCTGTCAGCAGGAAACTCCGTCTTTTCTAAAGAGCTTCGACCAGAGTATCGCTACTTGAACTTCATTGTCTGTTATAACGTCCTTCCAAACATGAATACAAAGGTTCTTCGGTGGGATAGGATGCTATTCCTTTATCTTCTTGGAAACCCCACAGCAGCAATGGGAGCAAATTTAAATATTCCTTACGTCATCTGGTTAAGGATGGCACGTTATGTCGAACATGCTCACCCCTCAGAGAGACTTCCCTATCCAATGATCATTATGCGCATTTTTCGAAAGTTTAAAGTTGACACAAGTGCGAGTTCCTACATGCACAGTCTAGGAACGATCAATGAAACAACTATTGTAAAGTCTCTCTCAACAAAACAAGATGAGCCCGTATCACCTCCTCACCGACGAATAGCACAACAACAAGCAACAACCTCTGCACCAGCAGCACAACCTCCAGTCCAACCAGCATATGCATCACAACAAGCACCTCCATCAACATCCGATGAGGATGCATCGGTTACCTCCATTTATAAAGAACAACAACGGCTCTCCAACGAGCAAGAACGCATATCGAATGAACTTATTGAAGTAAAGGAAGAAATAAAAAAGGTCAACAAGAAGCAGTCATCCATGAACAAACGGTTAAAGAAAATCTTCCAAATACTCGGCTGCATCAGTTCGGATGAGTCTGAGTAATCCGTATCCTTCTAATTTCCTTTCTTGTGCAGGTTTTAAGTTTTAGTTTTTAGTTTTAATTCTCAAACTTTTGGTTCTTGAACTTGTTAACTTTTCTCTCCATTTTGGTAATTTTGGCTAACTTTCTGACAAAAAGGGGGAGAGAATATTAGAACAGTTTGAACAATGAAACTATGATCGATTGTTTCAATTGTCCAGTTGTGAACCATGAAGGTAAGTAGAACTTCAACTTTTGGTTTTCTTTTGTGATTGCATGCATGCCTCGACTAACTATTTGCTAACTATTTGGGCATGTAATATAACTAACAAGTTGAAGTTCACTAACAATTTTGTGACATTTGGATCTTGATTGCATAGAAGATATGTTGGTTTTTAACTATGATCCAGTTACATATCTGAATGTATAAATGTCATGGTAAGTATAAATGAGTATAAACTTCATCTCTGTATGTGGTTTTTGAATGACATAAAATTCTTGAGGTATCTAACGATTTCTTCTGTCAAGAATGATTTCTTTTGCAGAGAGTACAGATGTCTAAGTCTAGAGTCTGTTTAAGGAGTTTAACTCATGTATCTATTTTATTTTGGATCTCCATTGTAAATTTTTGTTGTATGGTGTAGCAACAAAAATATCTTTTTGAATTTTCTTGAGTGGATCTGTGTTTTGTCACGAAACCGCCAAAGGGGGAGATTGCTACGGAATTTGAGTTGGCGTATTTCGTGAATTCGGTTAAGTCTTGAAGATTGAAGATAAAGAAAGTTGGATAGACTTCTTGGTCTTGGTCAAACAAACAAATTCAGCCTCGGATACAATCGAACTGAAGACAATTTTAGTTCGGTTGGGACAGTCTTTGTGCCCCAGTCGGTATCTCCTCCTCCGACACCGGAATTGACGACAAACAACGACAACAAACCTACTTCCCCCTCTTCGGAATCGTCAAGCATCAAGGTATGTTTTCGTTGTGGTATTGCAGGGCACATAAGAAGAAATTGCAAGATGGGAGCCAAACGCTCAACTCAAGTACTTCTTGCAACGACTACCAAAAGGGTGATTCCTCGGAAATCAAATGCAAATTATTCGAAGGAAAAGAGCCTCGGTAGTTCATCAAACAAGACGACAACGTCAAGGAAAAGCGATGGATCAAACAAGACACTTTCACCAAAGGTATCAACCTCACAATCATCTCCGACGTACACCAAAACTCGAAAGGTTTGGGTATGCAAAGGTGAAGTTTTCCCTTGTCTTGTTACAAATATTTCCTTGCATGCTTATGATAATTCGTCTTGGTATCTGGATAGCGGTTGTTCCCGTCACATGACCGGTGACAAAAACTGCTTTCAAAATTTTGAGAAAATCTCCGGAGGACTTGTAGTTTTCGGAGACGGTCAGTCTTCCAAAATTGTTGGAAAAGGAACAGTAGCTATTCCAGATGGCCCGATTCTAAATAATGTGTTATTTGTTGATGGCCTTAAGACTAACCTCATAAGTATCAGTCAACTTTGTGACAATGGTTTTTTAGTTAATTTTTCATCTGTTGAATGCATTGTAACTGATAAGGACCATGTTTTCTTTTTAAAGGGGGTTAGATCTGAAAACAATTGTTATGTTGTTCCCAATAAAATTTCTGAAAATTGTAACTTAGCCTCTTTAAATAATGAAACACTTTGGCATGAAAGGCTAGGTCACATAAATTTTAAGGAACTTGCTAGAATTTCAAACAAAGACGTGGTCAAGGGGGTTCCTAAACTTTCACTTAAACAAAACATTGTGTGTGGTGGTTGTCAAAAGGGAAAACAATCTAGGACTGCATATAAGAACTTGAACCACGTTGGTACTAATCGGCCCTTAGAATTATTGCATATGGATCTTATGGGGCCGACACGTCAACCATCCTTGGGAGGTAAATGGTACATTTTCTTATTGGTTGATGATTTCTCTAGATACTCATGGGTAGCATTTTTAAAAGAGAAAGCTGATACTTTTGATTCTTTTCACGAGATTTGCCTTCGTATTATGATTGAAAAAAATGAAAAGATCATTCGTGTTAGAAGTGATAGAGGTGGAGAATTCATCAATTCTAAATTCATCGATTTTTGCACTTCCAATGGCATTAAACATGAATTCTCAGCACCCTATACACCTCAACAGAATGGTGTTGTCTAGCGCAAAAACAGGGTTGTACAAGAGATGGCACGTGTTATGCTTCACAGCCGGAATTTACCGTTATATTTTTGGGCTGAAGCCGTGAACACTGCAATCTATATTATTAATCGAGTTTATTTGCGCCCGGGAACGTTAAATACACCATATGAACTATGGTGTTGTAGAAAACCCAACAACAAATATTTTCGCATCTTTGGGAGTCGGTGTTACATTTTACGAGACCGCGAAAATCTTGGAAAATTTGACTCTCGAAGTGACGAAGGGATTTTCATGGATTATTCTACAAATAGTAGAGCATATCGGGTATTTAACTTGGAATCTAATACGATCGTAGAATCCATAAATGTTAAAGTAGATGAAGCTTTCCACTTTGTATCTGATAAATCTACCCCTGATATATCTCTTGATGATGATACTCCTGTAAATGCATCATCTCATGATAATACTTCCAATATTAATGATGCATCTAATGGTTCTTCAAGTTTATCTGATGTGCAGGAATCATCTCATGTACCTCCGAGTACTCCATTACCTCAAACGCTACGCATCTCCAAGGATCATCCTGAATCAAACATCATTGGAGACCCACAAGAAGGAGTCAAAACTCGGAGACAGTTGGTTTGTGGATTCGCCTGTTACGTTTCCATGATCGAACCAAAGAACGTCGATGAAGCTCTTCAGGATGACTACTGGATTGAAGCAATGCAGGAAGAGCTCCATCAGTTTGAACGAAACAAAGTCTGGGAATTAACGACGCCTCCGAAGCAACACATGTGATCGGTACTAAATGGATTTTCAAGAACAAGAAAAATGAGAATGGTACCATCATCAGGAACAAAGCACATTTAGTTGCTCAAGGCTACTCTCAAATAGAAGGTATAGACTTTGATGAAACGTTCACCCCTGTAGCTAGACTCGAGTCTATTCGTATCTTATTCGCTATAGCTTGCCACTTTAAAATAAAACTCTTTCAAATGGACGTTAAGAGCGCGTTTTTAAATGGGTTTTTAAATGAGGAAGTTTATGTGGCTCAACCGAAAGGTTTTGTAGACTGTAAACTACCTAACCATGTTTTTCGTTTGAAAAAGGCTCTTTACGGTTTAAAACAAGCACCGCGAGCATGGTACGAAAGGTTGACAAAGCACCTTTTGGAGAAGGGCTATACTCGAGGGGGAGCAGATCGGACTCTCTTTGTGAAGCTTACCAGAATAACTTCATTGTTGCACAGATCTATGTCGATGACATTGTATTTGGAGCAACAAAGGATAATGATGCTTCTAAATTCACAGAAACCATGGAAAGCGAATTCGAGATGTCTATGATGGGCGAACTGACATACTTTCTTGGATTGCAAGTGAAACAAAATGGTGAAGGCATCCATATGTGTCAATCCAAGTATGCAAAGGAGTTGGTAAAGAAATTCGGATTAGAAGATTCTAAAGATTTTCCTACTCCTATGGGAACTAGCAATAAGGGGTTAGGAAGTGAATCTCTTAGTGATAGTGTAGACGAGAAACTCTATCGAAGTATGATTGGAAGTCTACTCTACCTCATAGCTAGTCGCCCGGACATATCCTTTAGTGTTGGGATCTGCGCGAGATATCAGTCAGCACCAAAGGAGGATCACCTGAAAGCGGTGAAACGGATCATCCGGTACGTCAAAGGAACTGTAAACTTCGGAATTTGGTATCCTATGGGAACAAGTCTGGACATTATAGGATATTCAGATGCCGATTGGGCAGGATCAGTGGATGATCGGAAAAGTACGAGTGGTGCATGTTTTTATCTTGGCCATTGCCTTGTTGCATGGCATAGTAAAAAGCAAAACTGCATTGCACTCTCGACTGCCGAAGCGGAATATATCTCAGCGGGTAGTTGTTCAACTCAACTCATTTGGATGAAAGGCGTGTTGAGCGACTTCCGGATTTCTGCAACTTCGGTAACTGTTTTATGTGACAACACTAGTGCTATAAACATTTCAAAAAACCCTGTGTTGCAGTCAAGAACAAAACACATTGAACTTAGATATCATTTTCTTAGAGAGCTAGTTGAATCAAATATTCTTCAAATTTTCTACATTTCAACTGAAGATCAATTAGCTGACATTTTAACAAAACCTCTGGATCAAAACGTTTTATTCATTTGCGTAAAGCAATTGGAATGCTTTCCTTGAAATAACCTCTTTTTGAAACTCTTTTTTAGGTTAGGTTTTGTTTTTGTGTTTTTGTTCATTATCTATGCTTAGACACAGAACATTAATTGAGCATTAGTTTTTGTTGACTTTAACTGCATCCTTTTATATGTTTAGAAATTTATTATGCCTTGGATATCATAATAATTCATTTGATGCAATGATCATTTATGTGAATTAAATCATCTTTGTTTTGATCAAAGTCAATTTCTCTCTCGATGATCTCTTGGTATAGTTTTTATCTTATTTGACTATTTAGTCGAGTATGAAATTGAGATCAATATTTGGCTGAATACTTTATATCTTAAATAATTGATAGCCAATTGAGGGGGAGTCAAAGAAAAAGTATTATGCTCAAAAGATGTGGAAAGAGTTACATCCCAATGAGGAGTGTGAAAACTACCACCACATGGAGGAAAGAGCTACCACCTCGGTCGTCCGAAGTACTGTGTGCAGCTACCACATGTATACCAAGCAAGGTTTTTCAAGTTTGATTAAATAAAATGCATACTTGACTCTGTCAAAATTTCAAGGTTGGTATAAGGTGGGAATTTTAATGAAAGATGCTCAAAGAGCCACTCTCTTCAATAAAGTGACTAGATATATTATCTAACTTATCTGGGATTTCAGACATCTATTGATCTTTGTATTTCATTTTCTTTACCGAATTGATGATTTGATAAAGGCATTACTCATAAGATCAAGTTAGATGTAATTGAAGTTGTTCAACTTAAGAGATTTAATTTTTATAAATTTTCGTTCCATTTGTTGGATGTTATTGATAGATCCTGTCATAATCTATTTCTTGTTGTATGAAACGATGATTTTCACTTAAAGTTGATACACAAAAGTGCTTACAATCTTTTTCTGGGTTTTCTAGATTTTTCTGAATTTTTCAAAAAAAAAGATTGGAGCCGATCCGGATTGGTCAAGCCGATCCGGATCCCGAACGCAGGAATTCTCTGCGGGGAGCCGATCCGGATCGTAATCACGAACTGATCCGGATCGCGGCTAGGGTTTTATATAGAACAAAAGGGTTTTGATTTCTTTTACTTCAATCTTTTGTTCCGAAGTCTCCAGAGCTTCTCTCTCTAGATTTCATCCCATCTTGGAAGGCTTTCAACTCAAGTTCTTCGATTCCGAAGTAAGTTTTATGGATCAAAATCTCGATTTTCACAGTTTTTCTTATTCTTCCTCAAAACGTGGTGAAATTCATGTATCTTTTTCGTTTGTGGATGGTTTTTGATCAAATTTCCTTTGAAATAAGAACTCTGGTATATTAGTTTTGCATTATATGCTAGTATCTCATGATAAAACGAATTTTTTTGGCCTTCGATTTCAAAAATTTTTCGGTTTTAGGGCCTATAATGGGAATTTTCCAAAATCAGGGC
>CM055070.1:37085060-37147390 GCA_029204045.2 Tillandsia leiboldiana | reverse complement strand
TTGAAGAGAAGTGGCTCTTTGAGCTCTTTCTAAAATCCCACCTTATACCAAACCTTGAAAATTTGACAGAGTCAAGTATTTCAACATAGCATTTTACTTAATCAAATTTGAACAACCATGCTTGGTATACATGTGGTAGCTGCAACACAATACTCGGACGACCGAGGTGGTAGCTCTTTCCTCCATGTGGTGGTAGTTTTCACACTCCTCAGTGGGATGTAACTCTTCCACATCTTTTGAGCATTTTACATTATCTTTGACTCCCCCTCAATTGGCTATCAATTATTTAAGATATAAAGTATTCAACCAAAAATTGATCTCGATTTCATACTCGACTAAACAGTCAAATAAGATAATGACTATACCAAGAGATCATTGAGAGAGAAATTGACTTTGATCACTTTAGAAGATGATTTAATTAACATAAACGATCATTGCAACCAATGAAATATTATGATGGCAAAAGCATAATGAATTTCTAAATGTGTGGAACAGATGCAATTAAAGTCAATTAAGATCTATGCTCAATTACTATCCTATGTATAAACATAGATATTGAATAGAAACAAAACAAATACAAAACCTATTTTAAGCAAAGGTTTCAAAAAAAAAGTTTATTTCAAAGAAAGCATACCAATTGCTTTTCGCAAATGAATAAAACGTTTTTGATCCAAAGGTTTTGTTAAAAAGTCTGCTAATTGATCTTCAGTTGAAACATATGAAAGTTGAAGAGTATTTGATTCAACTAGCTCTCTAAGAAAATGATATCTAAGTTCAATATGTTTTGTTCTAGAGTGCAACACAGGGTTTTTAGAAATGTTAATTGCACTTGTGTTGTCACAAAGAATTGTTACCGAAGATGCTGAAATGCGGAAGTCACTCAATACGCTTTTTCATCCAAATGAGTTGAGTTGAGCAACTTCCAGCTGAAATGTATTCCGCTTCGGCAGTCGAGAGTGCTATGCAATTCTGCTTTTTACTGTGCCATGCAACAAGGCAATGGCCAAGATAGAAGCATGCACCACTCGTGCTTTTCCGATCATCCACTGATCCTGCCCAATCGGCATCTGAGTATCCAACAATGTCCAGACTTGTTCCCATAGGATACCAAATTCCGAATTAATTGATCCTTTGATGTACCGGATGATCCGTTTCACCCGCTTTCAGGTGAACCTCCTTTGGTGCTGATTGATATCTCGCGCAAATCCCAACACTAAAGGATATATCCGGGCGACTAGCCGTGAGGTAAAGTAGACTTCCAATCATACTTCTATACAGTTTCTCGTCTACATTCTCACTATGTGATTTCACTTCCAAGTCCCTTGTGGCTAGTTCCCATTGGAGTTGGAAAATCTTTACAATTTTCTAGATCAAACTTTTTGACCAACTCCAGTGCATACTTGGATTGACTCAAGTGAATACCTCATCATTTGTTTAATTTGCAATCCAAGAAAATAAGACAGTTCGCCCATCATGGACATCTCAAATTCGCTTTCCATGGTCTCCGCGGAATTTAGAAGCATCATTATCTTTTGTTGCACCAAATACAATGTCATCGACATAGATTTGTGCTACAATGAAATTATTTTGATTATGCTTCACAAAGAGAGTCCTGTCAGCTCCCCCTCGAGTATAGCCCTTCTCCAAAAGGTGCTTTGTTAACCTTTCGTACCATGCTCGCGGTGCTTGTTTCAGACCGTAAAGAGCCTTTTTCAAACGAAAAACATGGTTAGGTTGTATATGATCTACAAAACCTTTCGGTTGAGCTACATAAACTTCCTCATTTAAAAACCCATTTAGAAATGCGCTCTTGACGTCCATTTGAAATAATTTGATTTTAAAATGACAAGCAATAGCAACAATATACGAATGGACTCGAGTCTAGCTACAGGGGCGAAAGTTTCGTCAAAGTCTATACCTTCTACTTGAGAGTAGCCTTGAGCAACTAGTCGTGCCTTGTTCCTGATGATAGTACCATCTTCATCTTTCTTGTTCTTGAAGATCCATTTGGTACCTATCACATTATGTTGCTTTGGAGGCTTCGTTAATTCCCAGACTTTGTTTCGCTCAAATTGATGGAGCTCTTCCTGCATTGCTTTAATCCAGTAGTCATCCTGAAGAGCTTCATCTATTGTCTTTGGTTCGATTAAAGATACGTAGCAAGCAAATCCGCAAACCAACTGCCTTCGAGTTCTAACTCCTTCTTGTGGATCTCCAATTATGTTCGATTCCGGATGATCCTTGGAGATTCGTAGCGTTTGTTGAAACGGAGGTACTCGGAGGTACACGAGATGATTCCTGCACATCAGATAAACTAGAAGAACCATTAGATGCATCATTAATATTGGAAGTATTATTATGAGAAGATGCACTAGCAGGAGAATCATCATCTAGAGAGATATCGAGGGTAGATTTTTCAGATTCAAAATGAGAAGCTTCATCTACTTTAACATTTATAGATTCTACGATCGTCTTAGATTCAATGTTAAATACTCGATATGCTCTGCTATTCGTAGAATAACCCAAAAAGATCCCTTCATCACTTCGAGAGTCGAACTTTCCAAGATTTTCACGGTCACGTAAGATGTAACATCGACTCCCGAAGATACGAAAGTACTTGATATCCGGTTTTCTACTAAACCACAGCTCATATGGTGTATTCAAGGTTCCTGGGCGCAAATACACTCTGTTAATGACATAGACAGCGGTGTTCACAGCTTCAGCCCAAAAATGTAGCGGTAATTTCCGGCTATGAAGCATCACACGCGCCATCTCTTGAACAACCCTGTTTTTGCGCTCAACAACACCATTCTGCTGAGGTGTATAGGGTGCCGAGAATTCATGTTTAATGCCATTTGAAGTACAAAAGTCAATGAATTTTGAATTTATGAATTCTCCACCCCTATCACTTCTAACACGAATGATCTTTTCATTCTTTTCAATCATAATACGATGGCAAATCTCATGAAAAGAGTCAAACGTATCAGCTTTCTCTCTCAAAAATGCTACCCAAGAAAACCGAGAGAAATCATCAACCAATAAAAAGATGTACCATTTACCTCCCAAAGATGGTTGACGGGTCGGCCCCATTAAGTCCATGTGCAAAAGTTCCAAGGGCCGTTTTGTACCAACGTGGTTCAAGTTCTTGTGTGCAGTCCTAGACTGTTTTCCCTTTTGGCAACCACCACACACAACGTTTTGTTTAAATAAAAGCTTTGGAATCCCCTTGACCACGTCCTTGTTTGAAATTCTAGTAAGTTCCTTAAAATTTAAGTGACCTAGCCTTTCATGCCAAAGAGTTTCATTATTCAAAGCGGCTAAGTTACAATTTTCAGAAAATTTATTAGGAACAACATAACAATTGTTTTCAGATCTAACCCCTTTTAGAAAGAAAGCATGGTCCTTATCAGTTACAACGCATTCAACCGATGAAAAGTTAACTGAAAAACCATTGTCGCAAAGTTGACTTATGCTTATGAGGTTAGTCTTAAGGCCATCAACAAATAAGACGTTTTTCAAAATCGGGCCATCTGGAATAGCTACCGTCCCTTTTCCAACAATTTTGGAAGATCGACCGTCTCCGAAAACAACGTGTCCTCCGGAGATTTTCTCAAGATTTTGAAAACTATTTTTGTCACCGGTCATGTGACGGGAACACCCGCTATCCAGATACCAAGACGAGCTATCATATGCATGCAAGGAAATATTGGAAACAAGACAAGGGAAAATTTCACCTTTGCGCACCCAAACCTTTTTGGAATGCGTCTGTGATGGTCGTGAAGTTTTGTGCCTAGGTGAAAGCGTCTTGTTAAAACGATTGTTGCTCCTTGATGAAGTCGTCTTGCGCGGTGAACTACCAAGTCTCTTTTCATTTGAAAAGTTTTGCTTTGATTTCCGGAAAGGAGCCTTTTTGGTAGTTGATGCAAGAGGTGCTTGAGATGAGCGTTCGACTCCCGTCTTGCAATATCTTCTTATGTGCCCTGAAACACCACAACGAAAACATACCTTAGATCTTGACGATCCCAAAGAGGATGAAGTAGGTTTGTTGTCGTTGTTTGTCTTGAATTCCGGTGTCGGAGGAGGAGATACCGACTGAGGCACAAAGACTGTCTCACTCGAACTTGGACTGTTTCCAGTTTGAGTGTATCCGAGGCCGAACCTATTTGATTGACCAAGACCAAGAAGTCTATCCAACTTACTCCTTCCTGAAGAGAACCGCTGTAAGTCATTCTTGAGTTGGAAAATGGTCTTTGTCATTTCCAGGTTATCCTGTCGAGCCTCGTTGTAGAGCTTTGAAAAGTGATTCGCGTTATCCACCAGATTTGTATGTTCCTTTTCAAGTTGCTCATTGGACTCTTGAAGGGAAGCATTTTTCTTTTATCAGGTTTTCCCTTTCCACTTCAAGAGCGTTTGAGAGAGAAGTCGCTCTTTTTGCTTCTTCTTCGAGATCATGCAATCTCCCTCTCAAACTCTTGTTTTGCTTAGCCACTTTCTTTGAGTCCCTCAAAAGTCTGTGGTAGGCTAGAGCAAAATCTTCACCTTCCGAATCATCCGATTCATTGTCCATTGCATTCTTTTCAACAGTGGAGTTGGACAATGATTCAGACGTACTTGCCATAAAGCACATGAATGGTGAAGATGTGGACGCGTGGAATGCCGTGGAGCTCTTTTCTTCATCACTTGAAGACGACTCATTTGACGTTGAGTTGTCATCCCAAGTGACGACTTGCATCGCCTTCTTCTTTGCCGGATACTTGTTAGGACACTCCGTTGCAATGTGGCCGTAGCCTCGACATTTGAAGCATTGCAGTTGTCCTTCTGAACTTTTCTTATCCTTTGAGAAGTTCTCCTGCTTTCTTGACTTGTGACTTGGAGTACCCTTGCCTTTGTTCCACTTTCTGAAGGATGGAGATTTGCTTGAATTACCCCTTCGAAAGTTGCGGCGAAAATTCCTTGTCAAGAGAGCGAGCTGCTTCTCAAATTCCTCCATAGAAAGGTTCTCGTCATCGTCCGAGGAGGATGTATCCGCGTCTTCTTCCTTAGTTGTTTTCAACGCATAACCTGAAGACTTAGAAGTGGATGCTTTTCCAGAAGAATTGTTAGTATTAAAAGTCATTTCATAAGTTTGTAATGAACCAACTAATTCTTCTACACGTATTTCGTCCGGGTGTTTAATAGTTTCAATGGCAGTAACCTTTGGGCGAAATCGTTCAGGAAGAGTTCTTAAGATTTTTCTTACAATCTTAAATTCTGGAATCTTCTCTCCCAGATTAGCACATGAGTTTACGATGTCTTGCAATCGTGTATAGTAGTCCGTGAAAGATTCATTTTCTGCCATCAAAATAGAGTCAAACTTGCTCGTAAGCATCTGCAGTTTCTGAATCTTCACGAGGTTAGTTCCCTCATGTGTAACCTGGAGAACATCCCAGATTTCTTTCGCAGTCTCACATGCCGAGACGCGAGAGAATTCAGTTTGAGATAAGGCATTAAAAATAGCATTAATTCCCTTGCCATTGTAAGAAGATAACTCAAACTCTTCCTTAGTCCATTTCGACCTAGGTTTTAAGGTGTGAACATCAGAGATAAGTTCAGTTGGATTAGTCCATCCTGATTCAATTGAATGCCACACCCTTTCGTCGATGGAAGATAAAAAGGCTTTCATCCGTACTTTCCAGTACGCATAATTTGTTCCATCAAAGAAAGGGGGTCGATTGATGTTTCCACCTTCAACCATTGTTCACAACCCTATTCCCGCTCTGATACCACTTGTTGGGTCGTATATAATACGGATCTAAATAGGGGAAGAAACACCTAGAGGGGGTGAATAGGTGTAAACGTATAAACACTCAAAAATCGTTGCGATAAAAAACCCAATGCGGAAATGAAAATAACTCGCAAGATTTTTACGTGGAAAACTCCATCACCGGAGTAAAAAACCACGGGACCGATAACACGGCAGAAATCCACTAGAATTAAAACACGTACAAGGTGATTTACCGTACACACTTACGACTCAACCTTTTCCATACGCTCCTAGAGGATCTTCTCCGCTCGCTCCAGACGCTTCTCGAATCCACGATCTGCGCCCAACGCCGAATCCACGGCGTCCAACGTCGAATCCACGACGTCCGACCGAATCCACGGTCTTCACCCAATAGCACCCTTCGAATCCACGAACGTGCCTCGCTCCGAATCCACGAGAGCGAATGAACCTTGAATCCACAAGGACACGCGAATCCACGCGCCGATTTTGGGGTAATCGTTGTTTTTTGGGTGGTGATGATCCGCCGAATACTTAGATCAAAGATAGATCGGAAATACCATCTAAGTATTCATTAGTTTGATTCAACTCAAGATGTGAGTATGAAAACCTAGAATCAAACTAATCAATATAGATGAAGAAACATAGAGTATTCTCTAATGATTTCCTTTCTTCTCTATATGTGGATCTATAGCCGTATAAGATGATATATGAAAATGACGGCTATGTGGATTGACCCTAGAAAGAAAGACATAGGGTCTATTTATAGGTTAGAAACCCTAGGAAGGAGATAAGAATCAAAAACCTGACATTTCTGGAATTTTACGGACGGCGATCCGGATCGTGATAACTGAGATCCGGATCGTCATAACGAAACAGCCAATTCCAGAAAAACGAAGGTTCGGGATCCGGATCATGTGACTACGATCCGGATCGTTCATACAGTTCACCAAACATCAACGTTCGGGATCCGGATTGCGAAGCAAGATCCGGATCGTTCAAGGTAGATGGTAAACTCAACGTTCGGGATCCGGATCAAGAGACTACGATCCGGATTGCGACGATGTATGAACGAACCACCTTCGGGATCCGGATCGAACAGCCTGATCCGGATCCTGAACATGTCCCAAGTCCAGTTTTTGATTTTTATGCAATGAAAGATTCTTCCAAGTGTTTCTACACTACAAGAAGTATTCGGATCACACAAATTCTTTAGTTAAACATACCTGATCCTTTTGAATTCTTCTTTCTTGAGATTGAGTTAAATGATTCAACTTTCTTCACCTTCAATCTTCAGGACTTGAAACTTTCACGAAACTACGCCAACTCAAATTCCGTAACAGGTGGGAGTTGACCCGGTCAACGTGCGCGCACCGAGCAAAATTGAGGTAGGCTGGTTGATGGAGATTGTAAATTTGGTTATCTTGATTCTCCTCTTGGGTTTTATTGATGGAATTGAATGGGATTTTGAGCTAATTTCCATCCTTGCTTCACTCTTGTGCTCTCGGATTGGAGGCAAGCAGGTTGGGTTACTGTGCAAATCCGCAACGCTTCGCATGCTTGATTCGTGGATTGGAGTGATCGGATTGAGCTGAGATTTTTATGGTGGCCTAGCTGGGTGCTGTGGAGGTTGTTTGGAGCTCCGTGGATTTTTCCGAGACGCGCGACGGTGCGCGCGCGCGAGAGGCGCAGTTCAGTTTTTCGTCAGATTGCGCCCGTTTCTTCACCGATTTCGGCGCGGCCTTCGGAAAGCATTTGAGGTGGGTTGGATTTTCTTCTAAAAATCGTGGAATGCCCTCTAATGCTTCAGAACGCACTTTGATCATGTCAAAACTGTATATTTTAGCTGTTAAATGATCTGATAGTTGCCTAGAAAATCATAGAAATATTATCTGAACCCCAGAGTATTTTTAGTGGACTCTTGACATTATATGACACTAGACTGTGTACTCGGTTGGCCTCATTTAAGCTCCCGAACCGTTTTAAAAATCTGAAGGCTTGTTTTATTGGAAAACCGACTTTTAAAAATGGTTTTAAAATGTCTGAGGGTTCTAGTGATGCTGCATGGGTTCGGGGAGCATGTTCTCTCGTGCCGGGGGGCCGAGGAGATATTTGTTGATTATTAGAGCCTTTCTGTGGCTTTTTGAGTTTTACTAGTGTCATTGGGGGTTCTATTTGAGCACTTCAGATTCAGTCGTGGAGTTTACTCCGACCTTGACGTGAGTGTGTGTCGTGTATCCACTGTGTTCCGATCTATTTGATCGTGGATTATAGCCTGCTGAGCCTGGCATGTTTGCCAGTTATGAGATACTTGAGATACTTGAGTTCGGTGGGGGTCGCTCCCCTCGAGCTACGCCCCGGGTGCGATGATGATACCGAGCCTGACGAGGCTGCGATGAGTTACTGAGAGTCCTTGAGGGACACCCTACGTAAGTCCGTTCCTCCGGGATGTGCGGCAGTAGATGAGCGCGGGCTTGACTTTATCTTGACTGGTCCAAAGAGGACAGTCATTGAGATTTGGGTGAGATGTGTGAGTGAGTTACACTGCATGTTCATAGATGAGTATTTTTTCCTTTGAGCATATGTAGAGGCATATAGAGATAGATTTCCAGCTTTCCCTTTTATCTATCTATCTATCTATTTGTTTACCTTTTGTGCCTCCGGTGGTCTTAGTGGGCATACCGTGTGCTTTGAGGACGGTACCCACTGGGAACTACCTTTGTAGTAGTTCTCACACCCGCTGCGGTGCAGGTTTTCCTGAGGCAGCTGCTCCGACTCCTTCCCGTGCGGAGTCTTCAGATCGAGGTAAGGGCGTGGCCGACTAGTCGCTTACCCGAGTCAGTTTAGTGGAGAGGTAGCAGTACCCTTTTGAGTTTCCACTTTTGTAGAGTGAGATTTTGAGAGATGTTATTTTTGTATCTTGAGGACAGCTTGTATCTTGGATTTTATTTACTCTAGTACAGTTGTTCTGTTTCCTTTCTATAGCATGTACTTACTTTTGCTCTGATATCTGTTGGCTATAGATTTATTTGCAGGGTAGACGCTTCGTCTGTACGGCAGTTTCCGTACAGATGGCGGATTTGTTAGCGAGCCCGGGTCGCAGTTTCGACCCCGGGGCGTGACATGGGGCGTCACAGTTGGTATCAGAGACATTCACCAGCCGGAAATGTGAGATGAGTCTCGGCTGAGCCAGGGTTATATAGCGGGTAGAGTGTGGCTCCCCGGCTAATGACCGTTGTAGGTGGAGTGCAGCTCCCTACAAGGTCGGCTAAGGCTAGCGAGACGAGTCTCACATCGCCTGGTGCTTGTGAGTGTGCTTGAGCCTGACGTGGACGTCAGGGCTTAAAGGGGGGAAGAATGTGACACCCCCGGAATTTGGATTAGTCCTATATATAAATGATATAATAGGACTAAAATCTCTAACCCGGCTATAGCATTTTGGATGGTAGCAAGATCCAAGAGGAACATGAGAGTTAAGCGTGCTAGAGCTAGAGTAGTTCTAGGATGGGTGACCCCCTGGGAAGTGGGGCATCACACTTTTCCTACTAACTATTCTTCTGGAAAGGCATTTTCTTCTAAGTCTTCAGGTTTTGTGTTGAAATTAACAAAAGAAGAAGACGCAGATTCATCCTCCTCAGACGATGACGAGAATCTATCAATGGAGGATTTCGAGAAGCAACTTGCTCTCTTGACGAGGAAATTTCGCCGAAACTTTCGAAGGGGTAATTCAAGCAAATCTTCATCCTTCGTAAAGTCGAAGAAAGGCAAAGTTTCTTCAAGTTTTAAGTCAAGAAAGTAAGAGAGTTTTTTAAAGGACAAGAAGAACTCGGAGGGACAAATCCAATGCTTCAAGTGCCGAGGCTACGGTCACATCTCAACGGAGTGTCCCAACAAGAATCCGTCGAAGAAGAAGGCAATGCAAGCCGTCACTTGGGATGACACCTCAACTTCCAATGAGTCATCTTCTAGTGATGAGGATAATAACGCAACGGCATTCCACGCGTCCACAACTTCACCTTACGTGTGCTTTATGGCAAGTACATCCGATTCATTGTCCAACTCCTCCCAAGTTGAAAAGAATGCAACGGACGATGAATCGAGTAATTCCGAAGGTGAAGACTTTGCTTTTGCCTACCATAAACTTTTAAAGGATTCAAAGAAACTGGCAAAGCAAAACAAGGGTTTGAGAGGGAGATTACAGGATCTTGAAGAAGAAGCAAAAAGGGCAACTTCTCTCTCAAACGCTCTTGAAGTGGAAAGGGACAACTTGATCAAAGTAAATGTTTCCCTTCAAGAGAAGAATGAGCATTTCGAGAAGGAACATATCAAACTGGTGGATAAAGCAAATTACATCTTGAAAGCTCTACTCCGAGGCTCGTCAAGAAAATATGGAGATGACAAAGACCATTTTCCAACTTAAGGATGATTTGAAGCGATTTTCTTCAGGAATGAGCAAGTTGGATAAATTGCTTAGTCTTGGTCAAACAAACCGTTTGGGCCTTGGATACAATCGAACTGGAGACAGTCCTAGTTCGAGTGGAACAATTTTTGTGCCCCAGTCGGTGTCTCATCCTCCGACGACGGAATTCACTACATACAACGACAACAAGCCTACCTCACCTACCTCGGGTTCATCAAGTACAAAGGCATGTTTTCGTTGTGGTTTTGCAGGGCACATAAGAAGAAATTGCAAGATTGGAGCAAAACGATCAAATCAAGCGCCTCTTGCAACAACTACCAACAAGGTCATTCCCCGGAAATCAAAGGAGAATTTTTCAAAAGAAAAGAACCTTGGTAGTTCACCCCACAAGACGACGACGTCAAAGAAAAGCGATGAATCAAACAAGACGCTTTCACCAAGGAGAATAACTTCACAATCATTACCGACGTACTCCAAAACTCAAAAGGTTTGGGTGCGCAAAGGTGAAATCTTCCCTTGTCTTGTTGTTCATATTTCTTTGCATTCTTATGACAACTCGTGTTGGTATCTGGATAGTGGATGTTCCCGTCACATGACCGGTGACAAAAATTATTTTCAAACTTTAGAGAAAACCTCCGGAGGACATGTTGTTTTCAGAGACGGTCGTTCTTCAAAAATTGTTGGAAAAGGAACAATCACTATTCCAGAAGGCCCGGTTTTGAATAATATTTTATTTGTTGAAGGCCTTAAGACGAACCTCATTAGCATCAGTCAACTATGTGATAATGACTTTTCAGTTAAATTTTTTTCTGCAGAATGTATTGTAACTGATAAGGACCATGTATTCTTTTTGAAAGGGGTTAGATCTGAAAATAATTGCTATGTAGTTCCAAACAAAATTTCTGAACATTGTAACCTAGTTTCTTTAGATAATGAAACTCTTTGGCATGAAAGACTAGGTCACATAAATTTTAAGGAACTAGCAAGGATTTCTAATAAAAACGTGGTTAAGGGAGTTCCTAAACTTTCTTTTAAAGATAACATTGTGTGTGGAGGTTGTCAAAAGGGAAAAAAATCAAGGGCCGCGCACAAGAACTTGAACCACGTGGGTACCAAACGGCCATTAGAATTACTGCACATTGACTTAATGGGGCCGACTCGTCAACCAAGTTTGGGAGGTAAATGGTACATTTTTCTTTTGGTTGATGATTTCTCTAGATATACATGGGTAACATTTTTAAAAGAGAAAGCGGATACTTTCGATTCTTTTCATGAGATTTGTCATCGTGTTATGATTGAGAGAAATGAAAAGATCGTTCGTGTTCGAAGTGATAGAGGTGGAGAATTTATAAATTCAAAATTTATTAATTTTTGCACTTCCAACGGCATAAAACATGAATTCTCTGCACCCTATACACCTCAGCAGAATGGTGTAGTCGAGCGCAAAAACAGGGTTGTACAAGAGATGGCGCGTGTTATGCTTCACAGCCGGAAACTCCCGTTACATTTTTGGGCTGAAGCAGTGAACACCGCGGTCTACGTAATTAATTGAGTTTACTTGCGCCGGGTACTTTAAATACACCATATGAGCTATGGTTCTGTAGAAAACCAAATATCAAATATTTTCGAATCTTTGGGAGTCGCTGTTACATTTTACGTGATCGCGAAAATCTTTGAAAATTTGACTCTCGAAGTGACGAAGGAATTTTCATGGGTTATTCTACAAACAGTAGAGCATATCAGGTTTTTAACCTCGAATCTAAAACGATGGTAGAATCTTTTAATGTTAAAGTAGATGAAGCTTTTCATTTTGCATCTGATAAATCTACCCCTGATATGTCTCTTGATGATGATACTCCTGTAAATGCATCTTCTCATAATAATTCTTCCGATAATGTTGATGCATCTCATGGTTCTCCTAGTTTATCTTATATGCAGGAATCATCACACGTATCTCCGAGCACTCCGTTACCTCAAACGCTAGGTATCTCCAAGGATCATCCAGAGTCGAATATTATTGGAGACCCACAAGACGGAGTCAGGACTCGGAGACAGTTGGTTTGTGGAGTCGCATGTTACGTCTCCATGATGGAACCAAAGAATGTCGATGAAGCTCTTCAAGATGATTACTGGATTGAAGCAATGCAGGAAGAGCTCCATCAGTTCGAAAGAAACAAAGTCTGGGAACTAACGAAGCCACCGAAGCAAAACAACATAATTGGTACTAAGTGGATTTTCAAGAACAAGAAAAATGAGGATGGTACCATTATCAGGAACAAAGCACGTCTAGTTGCTCAGGGCTATTTGCAAATTGAAAGCATAGACTTTGATGAGACGTTCGCCCCAGTAGCTCGTCTCGAGTCAATTCGTATTTTGTTCGCAATTGCTTGTCATTTTAAAATTAAACTTTTTTAAATGGACGTTAAGAGCGCCTTTTTAAATGGGTTTTTGAACGAGGAAGTTTATGTGGCTCAACCAAAAGGTTTCATTGACCATAAACTACCTAACCATGTTTTTCGTTTGAAAATGGCTCTTTACGGTCTAAAACAAGCACCGCGAGCATGGTACGAAAGGTTGACAAAGCACCTTTTGGAAAAGGGCTACACTCGAGGGGGAGCGGATCGGACTCTCTTTGTGAAACATTATCAGGATAACTTCATTGTGGCACAAATCTATGTCGATGACATTGTATTTGGTGCAACAAGGGATAACGATGCTTCTAAATTCGTTGAAACCATGGAAAGCGAATTTGAGATGTCCATGATGGGCGAACTAACATATTTTCTTGGATTGCAAGTTAAACAAAGTGAAGAAGGCATCCATCTATGCCAATCCAAGTATACAAAGGAGTTGGTCAAGAAGTTCGGATTAGAAAATTCTAAAGACTTTCCGACTCCAATGGGAACTAGCAACAAGGGATTAGGAAGTGAATCTCTTAGTGAAAGTGTAGACGATAAGCTTTATCGCAGCATGATTGGAAGTCTACTCTATCTCACGGCTAGTCGCCCGGACATATCCTTTAGTGTTGGGATCTGCGCGAGATATCAATCAGCACCAAAGGAGGTTCACCTAAAAGCAGTGAAAAGGATCATCCGGTACGTCAAAGGAACCTTGAATTTCGGAATTTGGTATTCTATGGGAACAACTCTTGACATAATAGGATATTCAGATGCCGATTGGGCAGGATCAGTGGATGATCGGAAAAGTACGAGTGGTGCATGTTTTTATCTTGGCCATTGTCTTGTTGCATGGCATAGTAAAAAGCAAAACTGCATTGCACTCTCGACTGCCGAAGCGGAATATATTTTAGCGGGTAGTTGTTCAACCCAACTCATTTGGATGAAAAGCGTGTTGAGCGACTTCCGAATTCCTGCGTCTTCGGTAACTATTCTCTGTGACAACACTAGTGTTATAAATATTTCTAAAAACCCTGTGTTGCACTCGAGAACAAAACACATTGAACTTAGATATTATTTTCTAAGAGAGCTAGTTGAATCAAGTATTCTTCAAATTTCCTATATTTCAACTGAAGATCAATTAGCTGATATTTTAACAAAACCTTTGGATCAAAAACGGTTTATTCATTTGCGTAAAGCAATTGGAATGCTTTCTTTGAAATAACACTTTTTGAAACCATTGCTTAGGTTAGGTTTTGTTTTGTGTTTTTGTTCTTTATCTATGCTTGTACATAGAACGTTAACTGAGTATATGTTATTGACTTTAACTGCATCCTTTCATGTTTTTAGAAATTTATTATGGTTTAGATATCATGATAATTCATTTGATGCAATGATCATTTATATCAATTAAGTCATCTTTAATTGATCAAAGTCAATTTCTCTCTCAAATGATCTCTTGGTATTGTCTTTATCTTATTTGACAATTGAGTCAAGTATGAACTCGAGATCAATTTTTGGTTGAATACCTCATATCTTAAATAATTGATAGCCAATTGAGGGGGAGTTTATTCAAATTTTTATGCTCAAAAGATGTGGAAAGAGTTATATCCCAATGAGGAGTGTGAAAACTACCACCACATGGAGGAAAGAGCTACCACCTCGGTCGTCCGAGTACTTTGTGCAGCTATCACATGTATACAAAGCATGGTTTTTCTTGTTGATTAGATAAAATACTTTTTGGAATACTTGACTCTGTCGAATTCCAAGGTTGGTATAAGGTGGGATTTTTTATTGAAAGATGCTCCAAGAGCCACTGCCTACAATAAATTGACTAGATATATTATCTAACTTATTTGGGATTTCAAACATCCATCGATCTTTGTGCTTCATTTTCTTTACCAAATTGATGATTTGATAAACACATTACTCATTAGATTGTGATTGATGTTTTTGAACTTGTTCAACTTTAAAGGATTTAATTTTTATAAATTTTCGTTTCATTACTTGGATATTATTGATAGATTTAACATAATCTATTTCTTTTAACATGAAACGATGACTTTTGTTTAAAGTTGACATACAAAAGTGCTTACAATCTTTTTCTGGAATTTCTGGAATTTTTCTAAATTTTTCTGAAGAAAAAGTTGGAGCCGATCCGGACTGGAAATTCTGTTCCGGATCCCGAACGCAGATATTATCTGGGGGTAGCCGATCCGGACTGGATTCTTGAGCCGATCAGGACCGCGGCTATGGTTTATATGAAACAAAAGGGTTTTGATTTTATTTTACCTCAAGCTTTTGTTTCTAAGGTTCTAGAGTTTCTCTCTCTAAACTTCAACCGATTTGGAGCCTCTCAAACTCGAGTTCTTTGGATTTCAAGTAAGTCTCTTTGATCAAAACTCAAATTCTTTCACTGTTTTGCCCTGTTCTTCAACACGTGAGTGAAAATCATGATTCCAATTCGATTTCAAACGATTTTTGGTCAAATTTCTTTTGAAATAAGAACTCTGAGTAGATTAGTTTTGTTTATATGCCTTGTATTCTCTTGATTAACGAATTTTTAAGCTTCAATTTCTGAAAATTCGATTTTATGGCATATAATGAGAATTTTTGTAAATCATGGAATTGATCTATTTTTAAAATTTATTTTGCAAAACTAACTTGATTCCTAGTCTCTCTACACGATAATGATTGTTTGGGTACAATTTTTCAAATTTTTGAAAATTAAACAATTTTTCGTGTTCTTGAGTTCTTGCTCGCGGGTTTCTCATTTACTAAGGCACAAGCAAGGATGGTGTTTGCATGGATTATAGTGCTCCTTGTAGCCATGGTAGGAACACGAGCGTCTATTAAAAAGGAACAAGATGTAGCAAGCCAAGAAGAGACAAAGAATGTTCTTCAGAATGATTCAGAATCAAGTGAAGAAGATTGGGAAGAAATCTGCAGAGAAATACAACAGGCTGTTGATGAAGAAGATAGGTTTTATTTAAAGAACAAAAAGCTGATGAAGTCTTCCTCAACAACCAAGCAATATACTAGGCGTAAGAATGCCAAGGGCAGTGGAATTCAAATTAATGAACCCCTCGCCAGAGCGCACTCTCTTCCCAGAGAATCTTCATGGAATGAAGGTCAAAATGCACCATCCGCGTCCACACTACCTCCTTCGACCTCCAGGAGAGACACCACAGAAGATAATGTTTTGTCTTCCATTCAACAAGAACAGAGGAAATTGTCAGCAGAACAAGAAAGAATGACCACTGACATACACAAGATGAAAAGAAAATGTTCAAAAATATCAAGATTACTTAAAGGAATTTTGAACAAGTTGGATTGTAGCAGTTCAGACAAGTCTGATCTAGAATGACCATTTGCTCTAATGATCTAATATTGGGTTACTCTGTTGTTCTAATTATCCTTGTTTTGCAGGTTTTTAGTCCTAGTTCTTACTATTTTTTAACTTTTTAACTCCCTTTACTTTTGTAATTTTGGGTAATTTTAGTGACAAAAAGGGGGAGAGAGATATGAACAATGAATGGTTTTGACAATGGTTTGTGAGAACTTTGGAACACTGAAACTTGGAAGGTAAGTATAAAACAACTTTGGTTTGGTTTGTATTGTGAATAAATGCATGCCTCGACTAACTATTCGACTAACTATTTGGGCATGTAATATTACTAACAAGTTGTTTGTTGACTAACTTACTTATGACATTTGGAATTTAATGCTTAAAAGATATGTCTATCTCTGATTGGTATTTTCATACATATCTGATTTTGTAAATGTCATAGTGAGTATAAACTCCATCTCTCTGTTTGGTTTTTGAATATCAAATTCTTGAGGCATCTAACGATTTCTTATGTCAAGAATTATTTCTTTTGCAGGGAGTATAAAACGTCTTAAGTCTAGAGTCTGTCTTAGGAGTTTATCTCATGTATTTGGATCTTAATTGTAAATTTTTGTTGTATGGTGATAACAACAAAAATATCTTTTTGAATTTTTTTTAAGTGGATTTATGTTTTGTCACGAAACCGCCAAAGGGGGAGATTGTTAAGGAATTTGTTTTGGCGTATTTCGTGAAAGTGTTTAAGTCCTGAAGATTAAAGATGAAGATGTTTGGACCATATACCTAAATCTCAAGAAAGAAGAATTCAAAAGAATCAGGTATCACTACACCAATGTTGGCTTTTAGCGGCACTTTAAACTGCCGGGAAACATCATAAAAGTGCCGGTAATAATTTTTCCCGGCATTTTTTTGTGGCATTTTTTTGTGCCGGCGAAAACTCCGTCGGCAAATCTTTTAGCGGCACTTATATCAAACCGCCGGCATAGATGGTAAAGCCGGCACTTTAAACCGCCGGCAAAACGATCGACATTGCCAGCAAAATGATCTATTCCGGCACTCAAAACCGCCAGCATATCCCATTTTAGTGGCACTTACAAGTGCCGGCAAAACGATCTATTCCGGCACTCGAAACCGCCAGCATATCTTATTTTAGTGGCACTTACAAGTGCCAGCAAAACTATCTGTCCCGGCACTCCAAAATGCCAGCGTATCTGATTTTAGTGGCACTTAAAAGTGCCAGCAAAACGATCTATTCCGACACTCCAAACCACCAGCATATCCCATTTTAGTGGCACTTACAAGTGCCAGCAAAACGATCTATTCCGGCACTCGAAACCGCCAGCATATCTTATTTTAGTGGCACTTACAAGTGCCAGCAAAACTATCTGTCCCGGCACTCTAAAATGCCAGCGTATCTGATTTTAGTGGCACTTACAAGTGCCAGCAAAACTATCTGTCCCGGCACTCCAAACCGCCAGCATACCCCTTTTTAGTGGCACTCATAAGTGCCAAAATAATTATAATTAGCAATAAAATAATAGTTTAATTATGTCAAATACTTGTTTCATATCAACACAGAAGATTTTTAAAAGATATTTAAAAACATGCAAATAATTATAATTAAGCACAATAAATTTTAGTCATAGGCAAAATACCATCAATTTATAAAATTTCAAGTATATATCATCTAATCAACATCCATAATAGACAAAAAAAATACCATAAATTTATAAATTTTCAAGTATATATATCATCTAATCAACATCCATAATAGACAAAAAAATATACCATCAATTTAATTAATTGCAACAAGAAAATTATATCGGCATATATACTTCATATACATATTTGAGTCATATACAAAATGAAGGAAAGGAGGAGATCGACATTGCAATTAGTCACCAGATTACTTCTCCTTAACTTAATCAAACCTGCATTAGAAAAAAAAAAAACTATTAAGCGACTGTGAAACAACAAAAAGATTTGATTAGCATACTATTTTCAATCTATATGAGAAGATAAAATTCTAAGAAAAGAACCTAATCATTTCCACATTCAACACACAGAATAAATAAATATCGAATATTTACCTTTTACAAATAATGAAAAGAACACATAAAAAAAAAAAGGCTTAGATCGATAGCACTTATAAAAAAAAAGGTCATTACTTTCGATACTATATTTTGTTTTTTATCAAAGACTCAATCAAGCTTCGTCTTTTATGGCCACTTTCAAACAGGATTTGGTAAAGTTCTAAATTTTATTGATTGGAATCACTTTGAAGCTTTAAATTGCAAAGCTTAAATCCCCGTTCGCCGAATCTGCAAAATGGCGAAATGCGGCGAAATGATCTGTAATATATTTTAAATATGATTACAGTCGAGTTCGGTGCGTTTCGGACCGACGCGAGGTGCATCGGGTCGAAAAGTGAGTTGAAGTTCAAGGACTTAGAGAATTTTAGAAATTCTGATTTTTGTTATCGGTAAGCTTTTTCGAGGCCCTATTTTGAAGACTTAGAGTAGTCAAAGAATTAAGAAGAAATAGTGAGGTGTCTCAGAAAAGTCTGCTGATTAAAAGGGATGAACTGCCGAGGTGAGAGATTGAAAGAAAATAGGAGAACGAAGCGAAGCAAAATGCTTTAAAAATTCTGAAACTGCAGTTTTTGCTGATGCAGTTTATCGCCAAGCTTTTTCGGAGCCCTATTCCGAGGGCTTAGAGCAGCCCAAAAATTTAAAATAAATCGTGGCGAGTTTAAGAAAAATTTGTAGAATAAAGGGAAGAAGAAAAATTACAATTTCGATTTTCTATTTGGCGGCAAAACGCAGATGAAAAGAGCTTGCCGATATCAAAAATCAGAATTTATGAAATTCGCTAATTTCTTGAACTTCAACTCACTTTTCGACCCGATGCACTTCGCGTCGGTTCGAAACGCACCGAACTCGACTGTAATCATATTTAAAATATGTTACAGGTCATTTCACCGAATCTTTAAAGCTTTAAATTCTAAAGCTTTGAAGCTTTAAATTGCAAAGCTTAAGTCCCCGTTCGCCGAATCTGCAAAATGGCGAAATGCGGCGAAATGATCTGTAACATATTTTAAATATGATTACAGTCGAGTTCGGTGCGTTTCGGACCGACGCGAGGTGCATCGGGTCGAAAAGTGAGTTGAAGTTCAAGGACGCGAATTTTAGAAATTCTGATTTTTGTTATCGGTAAGCTTTTTCGAGGCCCTATTTTGAAGACTTAGAGTAGTCAAAGAATTAAGAAGAAATCGTGAGGTGTCTCAGAAAAGTCTGCTGATTAAAAGGGATGAACTGCCGAGGTGAGAGATTGAAAGAAAATAGGAGAACGAAGCGATGCAAAATGCTTTAAAAATTCTAAAACTGCAGTTTTTGCTGATGCAGTTTATCGCCAAGCTTTTTCGGAGCCCTATTCCGAGGGCTTAGAGCAGCCGAAAAATTTAAAATAAATCGTGGCGAGTTTAAAAAAAATTTGTAGAATAAAGGGAAGAAGAAAAATTACAATTTCGATTTTCTAGTTGGCGGCAAAACGCAGATGAAAAGAGCTTGCCGATATCAAAAATCAGAATTTATGAAATTCGCTAATTTCTTGAACTTCAACTCACTTTTCGACCCGATGCACTTCGCGTCGGTCCGAAACGCACCGAACTCGACTGTAATCATATTTAAAATATGTTACAGGTCATTTCGCCGCATTTCGGCATTTTGCAAATTCGCGAGCGGGCACAAGCTTGAGATTAAGTTGCTGCAGAGCAGCAGCAGGTGCTGCTCAAGCTGCTGCTTGAGCAGCAGCAGCAGCACCAGCTGCTTGAGCAACTGCTGCTCAAGCAGCAGCAGCACAAGCTGCTGCTTCAGCAGCAGCCTATGCTGCTGCTCAAGCAGCAGGCTGCTGCTTTGAGCAGCAGCCCTGCTGCTCAAAGCAGCAGCAAGGCTGCTGCTCAAGCAGCTTGCTGCTGCTTTGAGCAGCAGCAAGGCTGCACAAGCTGCTGCTTGAGCAGCAACACAGGCTGCTGCCTGCTCAAGCAGCAGGCTGCTGCTTTGAGCAGCAGCAAGGCTGCTGCTCAAAGCAGCAGCAGCAAGTGCATGATTGATGCTTACAATGGATATTAAAAAGACTGCCTCTATTTTGTCTTCTAACTTCAACAGTACAACAAATTTCTGTTTTCTCATATTATTGAAAATAAGGTTCAAAATGGAAAATAAATTTTCAAGTTGATTGAAACATATGAACAGAAGAATAGAAAAGCTTCAAAAAGGGATTTAGGCTCTCTGTAAGAGCTTACAAAACTAACATACCTGTAGATGTCTTTGCGACAAAGAGTCGAGAAAAAGAGAATCTCTTGATCTCCGTTGACCTATACATATTATGGAATATCAATAGAAAGCTTCAGTAAGAGTCACGTAAACCACAAGCAGCCATTCAGACATTGTTTTCTTTCAGAAGAACAGAAAAGAATAAAAGATCATTGTGTTTACCATGACAAGTTCTCCATCAGATGAAGAAGATAGTATACCACCTCTGTTCGATTTTTGTCTCAGAAATGTGAATCCTCTGAGTGAAGTCTCCTTTAAGAGGGCTAAATCTGGAAGTGATCTAAAGTTTCGATACCCAAAGTTATTAATAATTTAATATTTCCTAAATGAAAAAAGAAAAACAATTTTCAGTTCTGCATCAGGAAATTTAATGAACAACGCACAAAGAGGAGAGATAAGGCTGCAGCAACAGGTAACCAGGTGAGGAGTCACAATCAGATCCTATCCTTCCGTAAAATAATAGTTAAGGAACCTAAAAAAAATTCTGCAGAAAAGAGCAGTTGGCATATCTAAAGGGAATCTTTGTCGCCAAGACATCCAGCATAACAATCACTAGTTAGACTGCATACGATAAATAGCAGCTCTTCATCATGATAAGGCTTATGAACGTCAATCACTTAGAACCGTCCAGTTTAATACGTACTTTTTCAGAACTTACATATTATTAGCTAATCATTCAGGATAAATAATAAATTTCCATGACATAATCATTCAAACAAGCCTATTTCTATCAAATAACACTTAATGATCATGCACCTCCTTATCGATGGAAAATACTTTCCATTTGAACTTTAGGCCTTGTTTGGATGTCGGAGTAAGATATCTAATGATAAGATATTCAGTATGAAGTTTTTCTTGCGTGATTGAAAGTTAAAGAGTTTATTTTTTGTTGTTTGAAAGGTTGCAAAGGGTCTTGCCATCTATAATTTGGGAGGATGGTATATTTCACTTACAAGGTAATTTATCTTTTTTTTTGAAAAAAATGACTTGAAGGATAAATATGGTATTCATTCTAAAAGTTTGATCAAACTTCTCATCTATCATATACTACATGCTTACTGAGTAAATCAACGGGATATACCAAATAAGATGTACATACATCCAAACAGGGCCTTAAGCTAATCAACAATGCAGATGATATAAAAAGATATTCAGATGTTGAAAGGTTGTTGTCCACTTGACAGAGATAATTATCCTCATGCTCTTAGGACAATTTGCGAGACTCTCACCTAGGAAGATTATTCAATCAGACTAAAATATAGTATATGGTTCAGTATTCAGAAAGATACTACTCAAATAATAAATAGTCATCCAATGATATGACACAAATACTTCACCTTATCTCTATCTTGCCACTGGTGAAGACGAGGATTAGTCCAATACTGGAAGAAGGGCCATAGAGAACAGATGCATAATAACAACTGCCGCTTAGTTTTTTCTTATGAATGAGTTTCTTAATACCCTGATCATGTGAATGAGAGGCACAATTTCAGCCAGCTGCACAATCTATAAGATATGGACATATATATGTGCAAAAAATTCAAAATCTACCTGAATTGCATCACTTGAGGAGTATAGTCGCACAACATTTTCAGAACAAAGCAACAAAATAGAGTGATTTGATGCTGTCTCCTTGAAAGAATTTTCTTTGGATATATCCAGGGAATTTGATACCCATCCTGTCTCTGCTGGTGCATCTGGTCAATTAGTAAGAATCCAAATAGACAATTATTGAGACATCAAAGTAGTTCTTTGGCTTCTCATATATATAGTATAGGGATGTATATATATCCATCTACGAACATACGTATACGCATAAGCACCCATACATATATCAATACATACATAAACATAAGTATAATGCATGTAGGTATATGCGCACATATGCATGTAAGTATTATAACCTGAGGGAAAAAAGAGCCAACAGACTGAGATTACTGTGCTGAGCTTGTACATTTAATTTTTTTTTTTTGACCCTGCCCACTAGATGAATTCTTAATGACCTAGCCCCGGTTCGCATGACTTGGCTAAAGCCTATATTTGGGATGAGTGAAATAATTTCTCTTCACCCTTGATCTCGATTCAGCCAGGCCTAGGATATGCCAGGTCTAGTACATAAGTATGTTTGCATATATGTATGTCTATATCGACATATTATCCTCATGAGATATCAGGAGTTCAAATGAAAACAGAAAATACAGAAGTTTTACTAACCTAGTATCTCCATTAATAGAGCTCTAGAAGGCTCCTTTGTTCGAATAGAGTTAGGGCTCATCGCATCCCTGTTATCTTCTTCGAAAGCCCAGACCACTGAATCTTCCATCCTAACCAACAATACATTCTTCTCAGAGCCATCTTGACAATACTTCTCAAACTGCAAAGAGGTGACACCGCTGTATAGCTGACTCTGCATTTGTTTCTGATATATAATAGAAGCATCTTCTATGATGATAACAGATACCTAAAAAATGCAAACCGATGGCTCAGGTAATAGAATATTTTCGTGCATGTACATAAATTTTATTTTTTTTGGATAAGTGACATTTTGTATCCTACTACTCTAGCTACTTCAAATACCAAACAAGTGCTAGAAATAACACGAGAAGAAAGAGAATAAAGAACAGAGCTTACAAGTCCTTTATCTGTTCCAACAGCAAGATGCTTGATGTCCGGATTTACTGAGGTGGACAGTATTGCTCCCTTTAGTTTGACACTACGAACAGTGTAGTTGTCTCCTGGTTTTGCTGATGTATCATCAAAACCAAATTAAACAGATTATCTTGGGGATAATTATAGCAATTCACAAATGTAATCCATTTCATCATTGACATTTGAAATGCCATACAGAGAATAGGTACTTGCCTAACAATTTCAATCATTTTCAGCAAATACATGACTTTTCTCTAACAGTTCCCTAGGCCAGCCCCTCTTTTCGTTTGTAATAGAGGGATATTGCCATGCCAGTTAGATAAGGTTCTCTTTGATTCTTTAAAATGAAATCCCACCAGAGCATAATAAATCTCAAATCCTAAAGTATGTAGCCCAATCGAACAGATATGACTGAATAAAGATACGGACTGCAGGTAAAAACATAGGAATGGGAAATGAATTACCTGTTCCATCAAGATAACAATATAAACATAGAAACTTAAAAATACAAATAAAGAAGTGTTCCTTAATCTGGACAAAAAGTTGTCGGCAGAACCATTGTTACCTTAATATTGTCAAAAACATAATTTAATGTTTGTAAAAAATTAAAAAATATTATACATAAGTTAAATTAAGCAAATTCTTCCAAAAATCAAAATGCCAAAATTTACTATTATATTTGTATTGTGAAACTTCAATTTGATTTCCATGTTGGATCACAAGTTCTCTTATGTCAGAAAAAAAAAAATTTGACGCACTATGCTATATATGTCATAAAAACTGATGAAGAAAAAAAAATTGATGTCCCGCACGAACCTGGACAGAGTTTCGAGCTTCTAATGTTGGAGAAGGCGCTCGAATCTGGACAGGGCTTCGAGTGTCGTTGGAGAAGACGCTTGAACCAGGACAGAGCTCCGAGCGTCGTTGGAGAAGACACTCGAACCTGGACAGAGCTCCGACCGTCGTTGGAGAAGACGCTCCACAAAGCTTCGATCTTCAGCCTGAGAGCATCGACGACACCGCGTGCGCGGAAATGCCAGTAGTCGCAAAGCTTCTGCCAGAAAAATAGGGTGCGCGGCAGATCGATGGTGGTGGAGGGGGGAAGCTAGAGGAAACCTTAATTATCTGCGGCAGCTTAATGGTGGTGGAGGCGCGCGGTACAGGTGGCCGCAGGGGAGGCTGTGGCGGCCGGGCGAGCGGACAGGGAGAGGCCGCTTGCGCGCGGGATGGATGGCCGCAGGGGAGGCGGTGGCCGAGGCGGCGGAGGCGCGCGGTAGAGGTGGCCGCAGGGAGACGGTGCCCGGGGGAGCTTGCGCGCGGACAGGGAGAAGCGTCGCGTGCGCGGTTGGGGAAGTAGCTAGGGATTTTTTTTGGGATTTTTTTCTTTTCTTTCTTGCGCACGATAGGTACCTGGCGGGAAAAAAATTTTCCCTGCGCGTGCGCGGGAATTAAAATTTTCCTTTGCTGGCATTTGGTAGATATTAATTAGATTTTAGTGGCATTTTTTGCAAATGCCATTAAAAAAAATGCCAGTAAAAACTTTTTTAGATATTTTTAATATAATTTCTTTTAAGATTAAATAAATAAATAAAATAAAATAAATATAATTTTTTTTTAACGGCATTTTTAAAAAACTGCCGGCAAAAATTTATTTTTGGTGGCTTTTTTTCTAAATGCCACCACAAAAGTGCCGCTAAAAGCCAACATTGGTGTAGTGTATGTTTAATTAAATAATCTTGGTGATCCGAATACTTCTTATTGTGTAGAAACACTTGGATGGATTTTTAATCGCATAAAAATTAAGAAACTGGACTATTATATGTTCAGGATCCGGATCAGGGTACTACAGTCCGGACCCCGAACGTAGGTAGGTTCATGCGCAAATCCAGTCCGGAACACCCTTGGTTCAGTCCGGACCCCGAACGTGGATTTTGCAGAAATCGCATGAACAGTCCGGACCGTGGGTATTTCAGTCCAGACCCCGAACACTGGTTTTTCAGGAATTCTTTGAAAAACAACGACAGTCCGGATCAAGCCAAATCCAGTCCGGACCGTCGTGCGGGAAAAATTCTGTTACAGTCAGTTTTTTATTCTTATCCTCTTCCAATGGTTTCTAACCTATAAGTAAACCCTAATTTCATCTTTTAGGGTAATCCAAAATAATCCAAAATAATCCAAGGTAATCCAAAATAAGTTTTATATTTCGTAAATGAACGAGTAAAATTAACGGAGAAAAACTTATAAATCCACATATAGAGAAGAAAGGAAATAACTAGATTTATTCTATGTTTCTTCATCTATATTGATTAATTTGATTCTAGGATTTCAAACTCAGATTTTGAGTAGAATCAAATTAATAAATACTTAGATGGTATTTCCGATCTATCTTTGATCTAAGTATCCGGCGGATTTTCACCACCAACAAAACAACGATTTTCCCAAAAATCGGCGCGTGGATTCGCGTGGCCTTGTGGATTCAAGGTGCTACCGCTCTCGTGGATTCGGAGCGAGGTCCGTTCGTGTGATCGAGACGTGCTACTTGGTGGAGACCGTGGATTCGGTCAGACGTCGTGGACTCGACGTTGGACGCCGTGGATTCGGCGTTGGACGCAAATCGTGGATTCGAGGCGCGTTGCGGAGCGAGCGGAGAAGATCAACTCGGAGCGTATGGACAAAGGTTGAGTCGTGTGTGAGTACGGTATATCACCTTTGTACGTGTTTAATCTTAGTTGATTTCACCGTGTGATCGGTCCCGTAGTTTTTTACTCCTGGTTTTGGAGTTTTCCACGTAAAATCTCTGCGTGTTATTTATTTTTCCGCATTGGGTTTTATTACGCAAAGATTTTTGAGTGTTTATTGTTTACACCTATTCACCCCCCTCTAGGTGTTTTTTTCCCTATTTAGATCCATATTATCATAACCCAACACATCCTAGGCTCTGATACCACTCTAATCTGTCACGCCCCGAGGTCGAAACTGCAACCCAGGCCCGCCAACAGATCCGCCGCCCATACGGAAAGCCCCGTATAGACGAAACGACTAACCTGCAAAAGATCATACTAACCACTATACAGATATCAGAGCGAAAAAGTAAACTACAAAAATAAATAAATACAACTCCAAATAGTACATGTCAGGTCCTCACAATACAAATGTCTCTCCAAAATAAAGCTCTCAAGTAAAATAAATACAAGATACCCCCAAACCACTAACAGTACTAAAACATCGCCAAAAGGCGTACATCTACTCTCTCGCTGAAAATGGGTAGGGATCTAACTCGCGACTCCCTTACCTCAGTCAGATGGAGCGGCAACTGGAGCAGCAGGAACTGGAGAAGAAGTCCCTGGAAAAAGGTCACCAACAGCAGGTGTGAGAACTACAACCAACAGTAGTTCTCATTGGGTATCACCACCAAGCCCGATGGTCTGCCCACTAAGTCTACTAGAGGCATAAAGTAACAAATGCTGTACTATAAAGGAAAGGCTGGAAATAACTCTACAGCTACTATGCCTCTATCTAAATGCTCAAAGGGTGATACAGATGAACATGATGCATCTACTATCTCTCGAAAAAAATAATCACCCAATCTACACTGACTGTCACGCCCTGGGTGTAAACCAGAACCCGGGCCCGTCTACAGATCCGCCGTGCACACGGTATTTCCCGCGTACACGAAGCGCCAAACCTGCTCAGATATAAGAGATAATAATAAAAGAGCAATAAAAACAGAGCTGAACTAAAATCTAATACGTCTCAGACTGAAGCTGGAAATAAAATACAATACATCTGTATAAATGATACATCAGTCTCTCCCAGCTCACCAAAATAAATACAACCTGCTGGCAAAAGCCAGTCTGTAACGACCCGACCCACTAGCAATAATAACTTGTTGGGCCCAAATCACAGCCCAAAATGCTTAAGCCCAGTTATTATTACTAGTGTCCAAGTCTCATATAAACCCAATCACAATTCCATCCACATCCGATGTGGGACTATTGGGGGCGTCACAGACTCCCCCCGTTTAGGCATGACGTCCTCGTCAGCCCAAACACACACACACAAGCCCAAGATCACCAGGCGATGTGAGACTCGTCTCGCTAGCCCTGTCATCTAGACCCAGGCTCAGCCGAGACTCGTAACACACTTCCGGCTGGTTATTGGCTCCGATACCAAATGTAACGACCCGGCCCACTAGCAATAATAACTCGTTGGGCCCAAACCACAGCCCAAAATGCTTAAGCCCAGTTATTATTACTAGTGTCCATGTCTCATATAAACCCAATCACAATTCCATCCACATCCAATGTGGGACTATTGGGGGCGTCACAAACTCCCCCCGTTTAGGCCTGACGTCCTCGTCAGCCCAAACACACACACAGCATGCTTAAGCCCAGTTATTATTACTAGTGTCCATGTCTCATATAAACCCAATCACAATTCCATCCACATCCGATGTGGGACTATTGGGGGCGTCACACAGTCCCAAATATAAAAGTACAACCGTCTGAGGAAAACCTGGGTACACCAACAGTCCAGCTACTCGCTCATCCTGCCTCGAGATCTATCTACTCAGCCGTCCTCTCTCCTCGACCCGCCGCTGAAAGCCCAGCAGCACCCGCAGAAGACACTGCAAAACAAGGGAGAAGAAAAAGAGGAAAGAAGAATGGGGGTGAGAACTACTAGTACACCAGTAGCCTCCCCTAGTGGGTAAAACCTCAAACTCTGACACACCCACTAGGTCTACCAGAGGCAAAAAGGAAAGAAGAGTGGTAAGAAATGAAACCGTTGAAAAAAGGAAATCTACCACTACTATGCCTCTAAAATACAGTCCTAGACTGGAATAACCGAATGCAACAATAACCAACCGTACCAGATGAACCCAATCTGTACCGCCCTCATCATCGGGCAAGTAAGCCGCGCCGATGTGATAGCAAAATTCCTGCTGCCGCCCTCATCATCGGGCAAATAAGCCGCGCCGATGTGATAGCAAAACTGTCCATAACTGTCTAGCCCCGGCCTCCGGAGGGGAACTCGAGGGGAGCGACCCACACGAGGAAAGCATCACCGGGCAATAACCGCGCCGGTTTGAAAGTAACAAAAGCAGGACTGGATCACAACTATAAAGCCCCAGTGGAACACAACCCTCCACTAAAAGAAAACTGATTTCCAATCAGATGCAAAAGTAACCATCCGGTCAATCGCCCAATATCCGCGATTGCCGCAATACCCCACAATCCACGACCAGGTCTCACCACCGACCTCCGGTCAACCGCCCAATATCCGCGGTCGCCGGAATAACCCACAATCACAATCATGTCCCACATCCGACATCTGGTCAACCGCCTACTATCCGCGGTTGCCACAAAACCCTCTAATCCATAATCATGCCCTGTCACCGATGTCCTATAACCGACATCCGGTCAACCGCCCAATATCCGCGGTCGCCGCCAAAACCCATAATCCATAATCCAGGCCCCGGCTACACTATCCCAAACCCCTGCTCAAACCCGAGCAACAAATACCACCTGACTAACGAAAGGAGAAAAGAAACAAACAAGGTTTCTCCTAAGTCAAGTTCCAGCATGAAAGTGTAGCGATAAAAGATAGCCTACCTAGATGTCCATACAAGCATGCAAGTGTTCTCAAGGAAATAAAGGAAAAGGTGACAAATAGTGGTTCCACATGTGTAACAATTAATAGCTCCGCATAGATATAACCATCATGCTAAAACATTATCCAACCACACATGTCTATAATCCATGTTCCATAATAAAGCATCACTATCCACCTATGCATGTCATAAAATCCTCAAGTAATACCACTAATAGGACAAATCATATAGTCCCAATTAAATGTTCCACTCCACATGCAAGGTTAGGTGCTAACATAGCAATCCATACAATCATGTATTAGTCCCAACCACTATCAGATTCCCACAAGCATGCAAGTCCCAATTACAATTATCAACCATGGATGTCCAAGAAGGATCTCTCTAATACTCCTAGTGGGTAAGTCAGAAAAGAGGGATAAAGCAACCACCCACCTGGACACGCACAATCCTCAGCTGTAAAACCTCCTTGCTGTCCAATATCCCCTTTTCACGTCAAATGCTCAAACAGACAAACCGCCGCGATCGCTGTTCACAATTACCCCAAAACATACACACAAATAAGCACACAAGTATCCGAAAACATGCTGTCCAGAATTCAGTCCCAAATATGCCCTGTTTTTACCTGCGAGAAGTGCCCGAAAAATTCCAAGAAAAATACTGTCACGATCCTCACGACGAACCCGTCAAAACGAGTACCTGCACGCTCAAATCCGAGTTTCCTACACTGAGAAACAAATCCGACAAGGGAACCACCTCGAAATAAACTGCTCGCAAAAACTGTAGCACTAATTCCTGTAAACAGAGATTTCTCACCTTCGAAAAATATTCAGAAAATTCCAAGAAAATTTGGGGATATTCCTCGTGATGTGTAGATGCAAAACGCCTTTTGAATCACCCCAATCCGATGCCTGTGCGCAAAGATATGGGCGAAATACCATAGTGCTGTCCAAAACTCCGCCCAAGAAAAAGGGTCAAATGGAAGCTCGGGGAACTCCAAGATAAACTCGAAATGAGGAGGAGCTCAAAACACGAAGATCAAAGCCCTACCTGTCGTGAGTCCAACGGCGCAAGAATCGCCTCAATCGGAGGTCGGAGTAAGCCGGGGGAGTCCTCGCACCAAAATGCGACGAAGAAGATCACAAACGAACGAGCGTCGTGCCGCGCCGTAAAAATGCAAACCTCGGGATGCGTGCCGCAGAAAAATCCTGGAATCTGCAGATGGATCCGGCTCTGGGAGAGGAGGAAAACTCGTGAAGGTTGCACGGTGAGAAGAAGAGCAGGGGAGGAGCTCTCAGCAGTCGAACTCGGCCTTTATATAGGCTGGAAGAAACAAATCGGATAATGACGCTTGTGTCCCCACTTCCGGGCGCCCGGAAAATTCGGGCCGCTACAGTGTTGGGCCCGGCCCAACACTGTGCGGGCCCGAATCCCCCACGGGCCTCCACGTCGCCCCGCAAACAGCAGACAACCGCGCGGGCCATCCACCGCGCGACGCGTGGCCCAACGCGGCGACGACACGTGGCGGACCCGATCGCGGGAAAAATTTTCAAACCCGGTCATTGCGCCCACGTGCCGCCTGCGCCCCCCTGCCAGGCGCGAATCCCGAGGCCGCCCACCAGTTCCGTGGACCGGGCACACGTGGACCGGCCAACCAACGGTCGCCACGTGGCCCCGCCCGGTCCACCGTACACCCCGCGCCCTCCGTAGACCGCGCTCCGCGGACCGGCCCACTCCCCTGCCGCCACGCGTCCAGCCCCCGGTGCACGCCCGCCGCGTGGACCGGGCGGCCCGCACCTAAGCCCGCCGCGCTGCCCGCGGCTGCGCCGCCGCGCTCCGCCGCTGCTCGCCGGCCGGAACAGTAACCCCAAGCCTCGAAAAATGCGCTTTTGCATCCGGACTCCGAAAAATACAAGTAGATAGTCCATTTTCACCGTTTTCACGCGCTGAATCCAAATTCGGTGTCCGATTTGCCAAATTCTAATTCCAAAATTTGCCAAATGCATCCAGACAAGTGTTTTTACCCCAAATTTCACGCTGAGTCCAATTTTAATATCCGCTTCGCGCGAGACTACTTCTAAACATCCAACGGGGTCTTCCGATCACTCACGTGATTCATTTTAAGCCCGAAGTCCAACACTGGTGTCCAAATTGTGCACAAACACCTCCAACGCACCCCGTAGGCCTCCAGAAGCCACCCAACGCACTGCAACAGCTCTGCGGAGATCCAGGTCATCACATCCTCCCCCACTAAAAGAAAGTTTCGTCCTCGAAACTAAAGTTATTCCTCAATCCGGAACCTCAACCATGTAGAGGGGGTAAATATCCAATCATCCACCACTCAAGCTCCCAAGGCTGTCTAATACCTCCTCCAGAGACGCGATACAAACCTCGGTTCTCTAACTAGAACAAAATAGAGGCGGGCATTTCAGAAAACCGCACCACCTCATCCAAGTACAGCTGGGCTAACCGCTCGAGCTACCAAGTAGCCTGCATCGGCAAAAGCATCCGCTCCTCCCAGGGCCTCGAAAATCCAACCACCAAGTCCAAAGGCACAAAAGCTCGATCCGAGTACCTCCGTAGCCCCGAGGTATCCAATATAAGTCCCCCAACTGATCACGTAGACTCTGATCTCAAGTCTTTAAACCGTCGGGATGTAGAAGCAATTTCCCGACTCTCCGGCCTCAACACACAGCCATAGGCAGTCGAGAAAACCAGCTTACAAATCCACCATCAGGAAGACCCGGGACCCTTACAGCTGGTAAATCAAATCCTCCATGCTCGACAAGGGTGCTAGTTCCAGATGGTCACTTCATCTAATTCCCGGGGATCCACACAAAGCCGAAGTGAACCAACCTTCCACAACTCGAATAGCACCGGCGCCCCCAAAGGCGACACACTTGGTCTGACAAAATTCCCAAAACATCGAATCCTGGAGTTGTGTCCTCAACTCTCAAACTAGTGACATGCTAGACAACTCCGATAGGAGAACAGCCAGGGACTCGCAACCAAAGGGGGTATCCCCGAGTCCCGGTGCCGCCGTAGGTCCCTCAACCACACCAGCCAAAAAGGCTACTCATCCACTGCGAAACATCCGCCTCGCTCCCGAAGTCAAAACCATAAAGGCGAAGATAACCCTCAAGCAACTCAGGTACACCAACACCTCCGGGCCTGGCTCCCCAAGAAAGCTGCCCTCGCGGCATAATCAACCGCCGCGAAAGAAAACTAAACCAGCCAGCCCAACAAGTACCACAACAACATCCCGCAGCTGAGCCAAGACCATCAGGTCTACCGGCAAAATCCAGGACTCAAGCTGCACGGGGCAGGACCAACAACTCTCCTCCACGTGCTAAGCGCGATCGGGAAAATAAGCCTCCCATGCGCGTGGTGACCATCCTGCCCCCTAACCCAAGCAATGAAGCAAAAGCACTACCCACCAAGAAGGGAATTCTCCCGTATCAAGAAGATACGAACCCAAAAGTCTGGAACAACTCAAACCTACCGCCACACCGACCGCTGTAACATATGTGCTCCGACAGTCTCAGAAATCCACTATCCTGGAAAAAGAATTCGGGAATGCCTCCTCCGACTGATCTGTCCTCCATCACCCGGTGCCAAGCGCCTCAATCAGAACTCGCCTCAGGCGGTAGATTCCAACCCAAAGGAACTACAATGCCACGCTCCATACCCGGCGCCTACTCCAATGAGGCGTCCCAAATCCGTACTGGAGGGACCCAATGAGTTAAAAAGGTATCCTGGCGCAATCCACTCTCAAACACTCATATCCTATGCGCCCCGTCCCTCTATACATGGAGCGTGCAGTTCAGCAACTGCGTTAACTCTTGACGCGAAAGGCTTCCAAGTACTCCCTATCCCCCACCGAACAAGACCCTGCCTCCAAGGGCTCCATACTCAATCCCACGAATCGGAATGACTCATCCGCCAAAACTGGCTCACTCGATCGTCGCAATCCCACAGCTTACCCGCTGTCAACTATCCACCCTGCCTCGGTGCCCCAGCACCAAACGTCGGGACGGAGGGGGCTACTCGCTACTCCGACAACTGTGCCACCGCGCTGCTCCGACGACTGTGTCACTGCTCCGCTGATCTGCCTCCAACACTCCTACCCTTCGGGTCCGGAGCTCTCAGACTCCAATCTGGGTATCCGGCCCGAAACAACCAGCTCAGACCTAACTGCCGCACCAAGGTGCACCCGGGTCAGGGCCCAACGTCGGGGAGACACCGCTCACCACGACAAAACCACAAATCAGCACACCCCAAACACTCGACCCAATCTAGCGAAAGTCAAAGACATCCCTCTATTTTTGTAACTTTATGTTGTCTACAGCCAACATAACTGTCCCACAAAATAGGATATGTCGATCCCTCTTCATTCACAGGAAGAGTCAAACAAATAAATCACCAACTTTCGCAAAATGTCGCATCTCTCACGCACTAACATCCTAGGGTCCGCCGAAAAGCCTAGGGTTCCCTAAGTCCCAAATGACCTATCCCTAAGCTCTGATACCACCTAATCTGTCACGCCCCGGGTGTAAACTAGAACCCGGGCCCGTCTACAGATCCGCCGTGCACACGGTATTTCCCGCGGACACGAAGCGCCAAACCTGCTCAGATATAAGAGATAATAATAAAAGAGCAATAAAAACAGAGCTGAACTAAAATCTAATACGTCTTAGACTGAAGCTGGAAATAAAATACAATACATCTGTATAAATGATACATCAGTCTCTCCCAGCTCACCAAAATAAATACAACCTGCTGGCAAAAGCCAGTCCCAAATGTAAAAGTACAACCGTCTGAGGAAAACCTGGGTACACCAACAGTCCAGCTACTCGCTCATCCTGCCTCGAGATCTATCTACACAGCCGTCCTCTCTCCTCGACCCGCCACTGAAAGCCCAGCAGCACCCGCAGAAGACACTGCAAAATAAGGGAGAAGAAAAAGAGGAAAGAAGAATGGGGGTAAGAACTACTAGTAAACCAGTAGCCTCCCCTAGTGGGTAAAACCTCAAACTCTGACACACCCACTAGGTCTACCAGAGGCAAAAAGGAAAGAAGAGTGGTAAGAAATGAAACCGCTGAAAAAGGGAAATCTACCACTACTATGCCTCTAAAATACAGTCCTAGACTAGAATAACCGTATGCAACAATAACCAACCGTCCCAGATGAACCCAATCTGTACCGCCCTCATCATCGGGCAAGTAAGCCGCGCCGATGTGATAGCAAAATTCCTGCTGCCGCCCTCATCATCGGGCAAATAAGCCGCGCCGATGTGATAGCAAAACTGTCCATAACTGTCTGGCCCCGGCCTCCGGAGGGGAACTCGAGGGGAGCGACCCACACGAGGAAAGCATCACCGGGCAATAACCGCGCCGGTGTGAAAGTAACAAAAGCAGGACTGATTCCCAATCAGATGCAAAAGTAACCATCCGGTCAATCGCCCAATATCCGCGATTGCCGCAATACCCCACAATCCACGACCAGGTCTCACCACCGACCTCCGGTCAACCGCCCAATATCCGCGGTCGCCGGAATAACCCACAATCACAATCATGTCCCACATCCGACATCTGGTCAACCGCCTACTATCCGCGGTTGCCACAAAACCCTCTAATCCATAATCATGCCCTGTCACCGATGTCCTATAACCGACATCCGGTCAACCGCCCAATATCCGCGGTCGCCGCCAAAACCCATAATCCATAATTCAGGCCCCGGCTACACTATCCCAAACCCCTGCTCAAACCCGAGCAACAAATACCACCTGACTAACGAAAGGAGAAAAGAAGCAAACAAGGTTTCTCCTAAGTCAAGTTCCAGCATGAAAGTGTAGCGATAAAAGATGGCCTACCTAGATGTCCATACAAGCATGCAAGTGTTCTCAAGGAAATAAAGAAAAAGGTGGCAAATAGTGGTTCCACATGTGTAACAATTAATAGCTCCGCATAGATATAACCATCATGCTAAAACATTATCCAACCACACATGTCTATAATCCATGATCCATAATAAAGCATCACTGTCCACCTATGCATGTCATAAAATCCTCAAGTAATACCACTAACAGGATAAATCATATAGTCCCAATTAAATGTTCCATTCCACATGCAAGGTTAAGTGCTAACATAGCAATCCATACAATCATGTATAAGTCCCAACCACTATCAGATTCCCACAAGCATGCAAGTCCCAATTACAATTATCAACCATGGATGTCCAAGAAGGATCTCTCTAATACTCCTAGTGGGTAAGTCAGAAAAGAGGGATAAAGCAACCACCCACCTGGACACGCGCAATCCTCAGCTGTAAAACCTCCTCGCTGTCCAATATCCCCTTTTCACGTCAAATGCTCAAACAGATAAACCGCCGCGATCGCTGTTCACAATTACCCCAAAACATACACACAAATAAGCACACAAGTATCCGAAAACTTGCTGTCCAGAATTCAGTCCCAAAGATGCCCTGTTTTTACCAGCGAGAAGTGCCCAGAAAATTCCAAGAAAAATACTGTCACGATCCTCGCGACGAACCCGTCGAAACGAGTACCTGCACGCTCAAATCCGAGTTTCCTACACTGAGAAACAAATCCGACAAGGGAACCACCTCGAAATAAACTGCTCGCAAAAACTGTAGCACTAATTCCTGTAAACAGAGATTTCTCACCTTCTAAAAATACTCAGAAAATTCCAAGAAAATTTTTGGATATTCCTCGTGATGTGTAGATGCAAAACGCCTTTTGAATCACCCCAATCCGATGCCTGTGTACAAAGATATGGGCGAAATACCATAGTGCTGTCCAAAACTCCGCCCAAGAAAAAGGGTCAAATGGAAGCTCGGGGAACTCCAAGATAAACTCGAAATGAGGAGGAGCTCAAAACACGAAGATCAAAGCCCTACCTGTCGTGAGTCCAACGGCGCAAGAATCGCCTCAATCGGAGGTCGGAGTAAGCCGGGGGAGTCCTCGCACCAAAATGCGACGAAGAAGATCACAAACGAACGAGCGTCGTGCCGCGCCGTAAAAATGCAAACCTCGGGATGCGTGCCGCAGAAAAATCCTGGAATCTGCAGATGGATCCGGCTCTGGGAGAGGAGGAAAACTCGTGAAGGTTGCACAGTGAGAAGAAGAGCAAGGGAGGAGCTCTCAGCAGTCGAACTCGGCCTTTATATAGGCTGGAAGAAACAAATCGGATAATGACGCTTGTGTCCCCACTTCCGGGCGCCCGGAAAATTCGGGCCGCTACAGTGTTGGGCCCGGCCCAACACTGTGCGGGCCCGAATCCCCCACGGGCCTCCACGTCGCCCCGCAAACAGCAGACAACCGCGCGGGCCATCCACCGCGCGACGCGTGGCCCAACGCGGCGACGACACGTGGCGGACCCGCTCGCGGGAAAAATTTTCAAACGCGGTCATTGCGCCCACGTGCCGCCTGCGCCCCCCTGCCAGGCGCGAATCCCGAGGCCGCCCACCAGTTCCGTGGACCGGCACACGTGGACCGGCCAACCAACGGTCGCCACGTGGCCCCGCCCGGTCCACCGTACACCCCGCGCCCTCCGTAGACCGCGCCCCGCGGACCGGCCCACTCCCGAGCCGCCACGCGTCCAGCCCCCGGTGCACGCCCGCCGCGTGGACCGGGCGGCCCGCGCCTCTGCCCGCCGCGCTGCCCGCGGCTGCGCCGCCGCGCTCCGCCGCTGCCCGCCGCCGCCGGCGCTGCCCGCCGGCCGGAACAGTAACCCCAAGCCTCGAAAAACGCGCTTTTGCATCCGGACTCCGAAAAATACAAGTAGATAGTCCATTTTCACCGTTTTCGCGCGCTGAATCCAAATCCGATGTCCGATTTGCCAAATTCTAATTCCAAAATTTGCCAAATGCATCCAGACAAGTGTTTTTACCCCAAATTTCACGCTGAGTCCAATTTTAATATCTGCTTCGCACGAGACTACTTCTAAACATCCAACGGGGTCCTCCGATCACTCACATGATTCATTTTAAGCCCGAAGTCCAACACTGGTGTCCAAATTGTGCACAAACACCTCCAACGCACCCCGTAGGCCTCCAGAAGCCACCCAACGCACTGCAACAGCTCTGCGGAGATCCAGGTCATCACACTGACTGCCACATAGGGTCCAGTCAAACCTGCGCACTCCTACTGCCATTACATCCACGGAGGACTGTACTTACATAGGGCATCCGTGACTGCCCAAAAAGGGCCCAGCCAGAAGGACTGCGTCGACAAGTCGCAATAGCAAAGTAACAAGCCCAGCTCCGGAGCGGCACTTGGGGGGCGCGACCCCACCGAGGAAAGTATCTGCGCATCTCTGTCGAGCTCAATATGGCTCATGCAGGCTATAATCCAAATCCACGATCAAAAAGATCGACAATACCCAAATTACATCTCTAACTCACTGGCTGGACATACTCCACAGCCGGGACCCACCGTCGACTCAGACGGCTCCCAAGACTAGCACTGATCTAACCACAGCTACCAGACTCCACTCGGCCCCGAGACACGAGTGTAACATGCATCCCACAACCTCCCAACTACTCGGCCCACTACCCGGGCGAGGAAAACTCTAAGTTCAGGGAAAACGAATAAATGTGTGGGAGTGTCTAAAGCATAAATAAACTAGCCTAAGTTTGGGTTTTCTACTAGTCTGGTTGAAACATGTAATATATGATAGGGTGCTAGGTCAAAGTTCTAATAATAGTATTTAATTTAACTGGGCGTAAATAGGAAATATTAACCAACATGATCTCAATATCAACAAAAGGAAAAATCATCTCTCACCAACATGCTTTCTATCACATCTCACAAACATGCATGCTCACTATTATATAGAATTAGAGAACCGTTCACCGATTTTGGAGACGAAAGCAACCCACCTGAATGCACACGTCGATCTGAAGTCCAAATAAGCCAACACTGAACGGGGATACTCCTCAGGTTCCCACGATCCCAACGAGCCCAAAAACACCAAAAAAATCCTCCCGGCCGCTGATACACAGACCAAACACCGCAGTAAGCAAAAGTCCCCAAAATTCCAACTCTGTAGAAAATTAGTCCAGAAGAAGTCAAAATATCACCTTTTAGATGATCTCCAAAAATTCCAATAAAAATATATCTGCGATCCTCACGAAGCGTAGATGTCGGTCGAGTCCTCACGGGCTGAAATACGATAACCAAGAACCGAGATAAAAATCAAACAAGCTCCGCTGTCCAGAAAAATCAGCAGCAAGAAAGGGGTTCAAAGATGCACCAAAAACCCCAATAAAAACTCAAAACTGAGAGGAGTATAAAATACAGAAATTGAAGATCTACCTCTCGTGAAAATGATGCCGCAAAAATAGGCCAAAAACTCCATCGGGTCGGCCCAGGGGAGCCCGCGGACAAAACATCGACGGGAAAGATCGGTATCGAAGGCATGTTGAAGCTCACGATGTCGAGGAGGAGGCTGATGAAACGACTTCCAAAAAAACTCCAGGATGCCAAAAATCGAAGAACACTCGAAGACTAAGCTCCCTGTCGAAGAATGGCTCCAGAAGGCTCGGAAAAAGTCCTCAAATGGAGGCAGGAGTGGGCTATTTATAGCCGAAATCCAAAAAAAAAATGGATTTCGGATTCGGGCCCAGATTTCGGGCGCCCGAATGCAACAGGGAGCGCCCGAAAGACACGTGGCGGCCATCTAGGCCGCCACCGCGCAGCGCCCGGAAGCACGGGATCATGCCACGTGTCCCGCGGGGTCTACGCCGGGGTTCACGGGGCGCAGTCCGTGCCGGGGCCGCCGGGTCAATGCGCCCGCCAATAGGGGCTCGCCACGCATCCTGGCGCGGTCTAGGGTGCGCCGTGCCCGGTGCGATTGGCGCCTCGACTCCCGCACTGCCACCCGGCCAATGGGAGCCCGCCGCACGTCCGTTGCACCCCACTCGCTGGTCCCGGTGCACGCCAAGTGGGCCCACCTGAAAATTCGGCCCGTTAGGCCCATTTTGCCTGAAAATAGCCAATTTTTAATGTTTTCGCGTGCTGAGTCCGTTTTTGGCATCCGTTTGACGCACAATGGGCTCGATACACCAAAAATAGGCATTTTCTCACCGCCGACTACCCAGTCAAGTCGCACGGGGATTTCGGGACTCCACACCGCTGCCGAGTATCAAGCTCAGCGGGCTGAGCAAGAGAGGGCGATGGAGAGCCTCCCCAATCGGTAGCCGATATTTACAACTTCATCGGCTGATCGTATCGAGGGGAAACTACTACGGGTGGCTTCATAAGATACCTCTTAATATCATCGAAGGCCGCTTAGTGTTTCACGGCCCACACGAACTCGTCCTGATCTCTTAGCCGTAGTAAATGGCTAAATGCCCCTACTCTTCCGACTAGGTTTGAAATGAATCGCCATAGGTAGTTAATCTTTCCCAAGAGGGATTGCAATTCTTTCTTCGTCTTCGGTGCGGGCATTTCTGTAATCGCCTTTGTCTTGTTTTGATCAACCTCGAATGTAACGACCCGGCCCACTAGCAATAATAACTCGTTAGGGCCGAAACCACAGCCTAAAATGCTTAAGCCCAGTTATTATTACTAGTGTCCATGTCTTATATATATCCAAACACATCCATACTCCCATCCGATGTGGGACTATTGGGGTGTTACAGACTCCCCCTATTTTAGGGCTGACGTTCTCGTCAGCCCAAACACACACACAACAGCCCATGATCACCAAGCGATGTGAGACTTGCCTCGTTAGCCCTGTCATCTAGACCCAGGCTCAGTCGAGACTCATCTCACACTTCTGGCTGGTTATCGGCTCTGATACCAAATGTAACGACCCGGCCCACTAGCAATAATAACTTGTTGGGCCGAAACCACAACCCAAAATGCTTAAGCCCAGTTTTTATTACTAGTGTTCATGTCTTATATATACCCAAACATATCCATACTCCCATCCGATGTGGGACTATTGGGGTGTCACAGATGCCCCCTCTGATGCACCAGGAAACTAAAGAAATTTCCAGCCGAAATACCAAACGCGCATTTTGGCGGGTTCATTTTTAGACATACTTTCTCATTCGTTCAAAAGCCAGTCTTAAATCGGCCCATTGATTAGTTTTAGATTTTGATTTACGATGATGTTGTCGATATAGACTTCTATCGACTTACCGATCATATCGTGAAACATTAGATTCATCGCTCTTTGGTATGTTACCCCGGCATTCTTTAAGCCGAAGGGCATTACCAACCATTCAAAGGTTCTGATCAAACTCGGGCATCCAAAAGCCTTTTTAGACACATCGTCTTCGGCTATCATTATCTGATTGTAGCTAGTGTGACCATTCATGAAAGACAAGATTTCATGGTCGGCGCCGGCATCTATTATATCAGCTATCGGGATGGGATATTCAACCTTTGGAGTAGCCAGATTGAAGTTTCTAAAATCTATACAAATCCCTAGTTTCCCATTCTTTTTCTTAACGGGAACTATATTTGCAAGCCATTCCACATAACGAGCCGGTCTAATAAAATCGGTTTTCAAAAGATTTTCTATTTCATCTTTTATTTTTAATACAATACTCGGCTCAAACCTACGAGTCGGTTGCTTGAAAGGCCTAAATCCTTTTTTAATAGGGAGCATATGTTCTACAATTTCTTGGCCAAGTCCCGGCATTTCTTCGTAGCTCCAAGCAAAGCAGTCTTGGTAGTGCTTGAGTAAACCGACGAGCTCTTCTTTTTGCTCTGCTGAGAGTTTCGAGCAGATGTAAGTCGGCCGCTTTTGCTCATCCGACCCTAGATTGACTTCAACCAGGAGTCTTGTACTTTTAACGTCTTTTCACCATTCTTAATCGGCGAATCCTCGAGGTAGTCCCCCATTATTTCTTCCTCGGCCCTCTCGACCAGGTCCTCGGCCAATGGTGAAGTAGCCGAGGTTGTTTCCTCGTTGGCTTCTCGTGCTGGCTCTTTCTACTGAGGCCCTGTGGCGGCCTCGGCTATTAGCCCCCCACGTGCCATTTGATCCAGGATGGGGCCTATCACCTGCCGTCATTCGGCTGGTCTCGCTGAGGAGTTTTACCTCCTCGGTCACTCGGACAAATGAGATCTGGTCTAGGTCCTCATCGGCACAATTCACATGGCCGATTGATTCTATGCGATCTCCCCCACTTTGTCTTCCACCCACTGGAAGAGCTTTTCGTCGAGTGTGGAGGGTATGCATTCATTAGCATGAATCCAGTCATGCTCGAGTAGTAGGTTGTTGTGGCTCACAACATCCATTACAAAGAAAGCGGTCCTCGGGGTCTTGGAGCTGATCGTTATTTCGATCGTCAGGACCTCTTTCACTGCCTGACCACCTCTAGCGAAGTCGGTCATTGTGGTGTTGGTCGGCTTGAGCTCCTCTTCGCTCTTGCCGGTCTTTTTCAAGAAGGATGTGGGCATGACGTTGACCATTGCCCCGCCATCCACCATCACGCGGCCTACCAGCCACCCTTCTACTGAGGACTGTATATACAACGACCTTACGAATCGAGCCTGGAAGGCCGACGGCTTCTCAAATACCACCACCTCGGCCTCCACCTTGCGCTCGGTCAGCTGGAGATCTGCTACGGGCAAGCCCTCGTCGTTAGAGGTTTGCTCGTGAGCGTCTTTTGGGGACGCTATCGCCTTGAATGACATCGGCAGGGCATAGACCATGTTGATCCCCGCCGCATCTTCATCGACCGACATGGCATCGGTACGTGCCTTCTTCTCTTCGGCCTCCAATTTGGTCGAAGATGGGGTTGGGACCTCTTCCTCATCGTCCCTTGGTGGCCACCTCTCGCGTCTAGCCACCCTGCCTAGGTTTCACTTGGAGGCTACCTTGTCTTCCAGTTCCTCTGGCGCTTCAAGGTTGCGTCTCACTGTAGTCTCTAGCTTTTTCAGGCGAGCGTCCAACTCCCGCTAGACGTCTTCGTCTTTCGTCTTGGCCACCATCGATTGAAGTAGTGGCGACTTTCCTTGAGGCGGCGCAGTAGAGTCTCCCGTCTCATGATCATGTCGCATTAGCGCAGCTGGAAGCCGATGCGTGGGTCGTTCCTACCTCAGGTTTGGCCACGGCCACTGGGTCGTCATATTCTAGTTCCTGGCGTTGACTTGCATTCTCTACTACCGACGCTTTTGTGTCTTGGTTATGACCGGCCCCTGCCACCGAGCTGGTCCCTTGGAGGTGAATCATTGTTCGACCGACACGTTTGCAGGTGGCTCCACCTTCCTAAGGTGCTCCCTGAGGATTTCCCTTCTTTGCCATGGCTTGGGCTATGGCTGGATTCTGAGCTCCTCCACCAGCTGGACGCCCAGGGCATCGACTTCCCTCTCGGTGAGCCAAGGGAATTCCGCGTCAGGAATCGAGGGGGTTTCTCGTGCCCCCGGCGTCATGCCTCCGTGGTAAAGAGGTCTTTGCTTCGCCCCCCACCAAGGGTGGTCGGCTGGCCTCTTCGTGGCCCTATCGGGCCGAGTCTCTGGTGTGGCCCAATCCAATACAGGCGTTACGAAGGCCCGTATGTCTGTCCTTCTTCGGCCTGTTGGCCGAAGGCTCTTCGAGGTGCCCCCAGGACCCGGCTCTCCTCATAGCCATGGTTGGGGCACTACTGTTGTGGCAGGGCCCGTGGCTCCTCATGGCCGGCTGGTGCCAGCCTTGTCCTCTCTTGGCAGTAGAATTCACGCAAAACTTTCTGGATGGGAAGGTTTTGCATGTCTTTCTTATCCTCCCCTTCGGAGGATTGATCGTTAGATACTTCAGCCGAAAGTAGGTCCGTCCTATGGTCATAGCGGTTTGCACCTTCGCTGGGGCCAATGAAGGCGAACCATCTCTTCACGTCCTCGGGCATGTCGAGGAGGAACACGTCCCAGTCTTCATTGGTCATTTCAACTTTGAAGTGGATGCAGAGCCAAAGCATGTTTTACGCCGAATTCTCTCTCTCGGGGAGCTCAGGCCCCTGCGTCGACTTCTTCCCTTTCGCATCAACTATGTTTACCTGAGGAGAATAAGGGTAAGTATCAATCTCCATATCTTTCTTAGTTTCTTGGTCGGCAAAAATGATCCGACCCGCAGTAATTTTATTTTGAATTTGTTATTTAAAGGCGATACATTCGCCTGTTATGTGGCTCCATGAATGGTGTCGCTTGCAATACTTTCGCCGCTTGAGCTCCTCATACGGAGGGATCGACTCGCCCTCCTGGAGCTTGATTTGACCGTCTTTGTGCAACTGATCAAAAATTTAATCGGTCTTGGACGTGTCGAAGGTGAAGGCGTTAAATGATGCCCGAGCCTTAAACTCTCGGGTCTTGCTTGGCTTAAGCATTTGACATGTATAAGGCTCATGGCCCGATATCATTTCGACTGCGTACACTTCGGCCTCCTCAACCGAAGACTCGTCTTCACTGAATCCGCTCGGCTTCCCTTGATCCGAGCCTTGTTCAATGAAGGAGACATTATGCTCCTTCGATTTCCTCTAGTCTTTTCCGCGGTTCTATTTCGACCGCACTTGTAGTAATCGTGATTTTGAAACTAAATTTTAAAGTTTAAATAATTTCCTGAATTGTTTAATTGGCAAAGATTAATATTAATAGAGTAAATAGGACCCTGAAATATCGACTTTTGATCGGAGTCTGATCTCGAAAATCTGAGATTACCAGTGCGACCGTCTCGTCGAAACAGGTAAGATTGATATTCACCTATTTCCTATCCGACGGTCGGATCTTCCGCAAAACAACGAAGAAGAAGCGGGGCCCACAACCTAAATTGTGAATAGTAGCCCCTGATTTCGGTCCCCTCTCGACCAAACGTCGGCCGATTCACTGTCTGAAGTCCGAACATAGCAGTATAAATAGTCGATTCTAGCTAATTTTGATGTTCTGAACACAATGGCACTAACGAAATTCGCGTTTGATGACCCGTGCGTCTCTAAATGCGCAAAATACACCGAAAAATCAGGTAATTTCACTAAAACCTTAATATTTTATGAGTCAAATGGTGAGAGCCTTTTAGGTAAGGGTTCTTATCGCATTTGTGATTCACAGATAGGAGCTAAGTGTTAGAGGTGAGCTATATAAGGGGTTATTTGCAAAATGCTCAAAGTTATGCATTAAAGGTAAGTTGGCTTTTGGTCTTCTTTGGAGGGAGCACGAGGGATCAGATTTAGTTATTGGGCTCCCCTCACTCATCTGCATACTCCAAACAAGTCCCAAGGTGCGGGGGTGGCCGAGGAGACACATTCCTTCATCCTTGGCCGAGCTCGGGAGAAAAGAAGGAGGAGTGCACCCAAAAGATTTCAAGTTGGTCCCTGACTTTGCTGAGGAGTTCTCCTGCTTCCTGAGAGTGAGCTCGAGGGAGTTTGGAGGCTGCACAACGCGGGGAAAGAACCGGCTTCATCCTTGTCTTCACCAACTCCAGCGAGGTAGGTTCTCTTCCTCCTTTGGTTTTTAGCACCCGAGACCATGGAAGTAGTCTCTGTAGGTTCTAAGCATGCCCCATGACAAATCTTAGCTTTCGGGATGTCCCCGGTTGCCGGCGGGAGAAATATCACCGCCGGAACCCTAAATAGCTCCGCCGCTGTCGTGCGCCGCAACCGTTGGCTCAAACGCCGAATAAAAATGATGGGCTTGGACTGTAGGACCTGTAGATCATCTCTACAAAATTTGGTGGGGTTTGGTTAAGTGTGCGCGTCACAGAACTAAACCCTACTTTTCGGGTTATTGTGCTTCAGCCGAGCTCTTTGCTCCGGTGCCGGCGTCGCTCCCCACCGCCGGCCACTTGACCGAGAAGCTTCCTGGGACCAAGATGAGTCCATCCATGCTTTTGCATGGGGCCCATGAAGCCCAGGTGGAGTTCCACCATTAATGGTGGAAGCTCGGGTCGAGCTTTCTCCGCCGCCGTGTCCTGTCATCGGGCATGGGTCCAAGGAGCTTCTTGGGGTCGAGAAGCACCTGTAGGTGCTGTTGCATGTGGCCCAGAACCCGTAAATGGAAAATCACCATTATTGGCCTATGGTGCTCGAAGCTTCATCTTCTTCTTTTTGTTTTCGGCCAACCGAGGGTGCAAAGATGCCCGAGCTTGAATGAGAAATGCTCCTGCTGCCTTGTGATGCTTTCCAACCAAGTTAGAACCTCCTAGATCCGAGTTTGCTGCCGAGGTTGCTGTTTTGGAGATGGTGGGTTGCATGTTAACTATTAATGGCCACCAAGTGTTTGAAGAAATGCCTGAAAGAGCTCGAATTTGGTTTTGGCCATTTATGACCATCTAGCAAGTGAGCAATTGACTCCACATAATCCCCTGAGCTTGATGCTCACTTCAGTTGCAATTTTGACTGAGTGGATCAAAGTGTGGAGCATTCATGGCCATTAGAGAGCTAGGGACTTGGATCTGTTGATCCAGCAGCAACTAGGCTGCACTTGAGTGAGCCCTAGAGTCCCTGAGATGTTCTGAGCATGATGCTCAAGTTGCTTGGCTGTTTGCACAAGCAGAAATTAAAGTTCTAGTAATTAGAGGCTTTTGTGAGTCTATGGTTGGATATGTGTGAGTTGTTCCCTGATCAGCATTTGTGATTCAGGTTGGCACAGTCTGACTCTAGTCTTCGAGCATTCTGTTGGAGTCAATCGTTCGCCTGCAGACAGGTGGGTTTATCTTCGGTCCGGGCTTTATCATCTCAGCCCTCTGGGGTATCGTAATTGGTCGGACCCATGTTCTTGTGGTAGCCTAGTATTCATTATTGAGCCTGCTCCTTTTTGCTTGATCATTATCAGTTTTATCGCTATGCCTGATCAATTATTAGCTCGCTATCTGTTTATGCTTCTCAGTATATCTTGGACTTTTGTCATGCCTGATTGGTCATTAGCTAGCATTTATATATTATCATGCTGATCATTATATCTCGATTATTCTTGGACATATGCCATGTGTGATTGGACATTTATTATATCTTGCATTCAGTATTGCATGAGTTGAGACCAGTTTTGGCTTCCAGTTATTGCATCCATGTTGGGATTTCCGGCTTGTAGCCGATTATCCTGTCTGTGGACCATGAGCTTGAGCATTCGCATGATGATCGCCCGCACTGCTGTACTTCACGAACATCAGCGAGGTCACGCCCCACGTGTATGTTCTGTACCGGTAAAGTGGTCTGGTGATGGACCCGTGACCCCCCGGTTAGTGCCCAAGGGTGTCAGAGTGTTGACTCCCAGGTTAGTGCCCGAGGGTGCCGGGGTATGTCAGCCAGGTTGGTGCCAGGTTAGGCGTTTTCCCTGAGGTCTATTTGACCAATATGGTGGCTATAATTGAGTAATTGTTGGTTCTATCATTGATACATAATTGCCTGTTCAGCATGCTTTCCTTCATATATTATGATTGCTCAATTTTATTCAGTACTTATATCAGCATGCTCCTAATATGATCTATATCTACTTTGCCTATCATTTTGATTATCCGTACCATGATCTATATTATGCTTACCTATCATGACATCTTACTATCCGCTAGTTATTGTATGCCAGTAGGTACGATTTGCTATTTCTCGGCTCGTCGTGCCCACTGGGATACACTGTCGATGTATCTCACACCCCCTGGGTGACCATTTTTTCAGGTCGGTCGGGTGCTGGGATGTCGGGACGTGTTGGTAAGGTTATCGAGATAGCTTTGACCCGTGGCGGCCGCTGCAATTTTATAAATTGTAAATCATGTAATTTAATTGTAAAGTTATTGTAATAAGTTGTTGTAAATATTTAATCATCTTTAGAAGTTTGTAGTTTAGACTACTCTGATATTGACTGCAAATGCTGAGCCGTGCATGTATAGAAAAGGCTCAATCCAATGGGGATTGGAAATTTTCTATACATGTGGTGATCTGTCGTGCTCTTGTTGGTTTTAAATTCTGATTGAAAAAAAAAAAAATTTAGACTCTGTTTTTCGAACTCGGGGCGTGACAGCACTTCTTTATTATTATTCTTGAATTACTCGTATTGAGCGACCCAGACTCCCAAATCGAAAAGTTTGGAAAAATGACGACCCTCGAAATGGTCACGGGTCTTGAAATGGAGGCCATTAAATGCAATTTTTGTGAATTCGGCCTCCGGCATCCTGACGAAGCATCGGTTCCTTGCCGTCTTAAAGCGGTTGTGGTATTCCTCAACTATCTCTCCAGCATTCTGCCGATACGATGATGTATCAGCAACCGATAATTCAGGCACAGCCTGATAAAATTGTATATAACTCTAGTCATTTTGTACACTTTTGTTGTACGAATCATTTTAGATATTTCCAAACAGTTTTAGCATATCTAAAAGTAAAAACAAATAATAAGAAGAAAGAAAAAGATTTACACCTACAAATGTAGGAGTGCATGGTAATTTTACTTGTTTATGTATAAATGGACTCTATAGGCTTTGTTTAGTAGTGGGATAAGAGAGAACTAACTATTCCATCAATAAATATAAAATTGGAAACTAGCTGGAACTAGTGTAGAAAAGTGTTTGGTTGGATTTCAAGATAAGAAAAATTGTGTTTGGTATGATAATAGATAATAAAAAGAATAGAGTATAGTATTTAGTTAAAATAACGTTTTTGCCCTCACCTTTTATGATGTATTAAAACAAATTAAAATTTCATTTTGATTGTTTTAAATAGTTGATTGAAGAAATTTAAAAATTAGATAAAATCAAAATCAAAATCAAATAATAACAAATAATTTTTTTTAAAATTGCCCACAAGATAATGATTTTTTAAAACAAATAAAAATTTTACTTATATGATTTTAAATATTTGATTTAAGATATTTATCAAAATTTATATTTTACTTGTATATAAAAAAAATTATAAAAAAATTATAAAATTTTAAAAGTTTATAAATTTTCAAAAATTCAAATTTTTTTATATAAAAATTGGTATAAATGTTAAAATTTTAAAAAATATAAAAATTTTAAAATTTTAAAAAATTAAAGTTAAAATTTTAAAAATTTGAAATTAATAAAATATAAAATTTTATAAATTTTATAAATTCATTAAAATTTAAAGTTAAAAATTTTTAAATCTAAAAAATTTAAAAATTTTATAAATATAAAAATTTATATTAAAATTTTGTATAAATTTTAAAATTAATAAATTAAAAAAAGAATTAAAATTTAGATTTATTAAAAAGTAAAATTAAAAATTTTAAATTTTATAAAATAAAAAAAATAAAATTTAAATTTTATAAATTTAAATATCATAATAATCGAAAAATAAATTTAATTTTTTTTTTTTTTTAAAAAAAAAAAAAAAAAAAAAAAAAAAAAAAAAAAAAAAAAAAAAAAAAAAAAAACCCGTAGGTGGCCACAAGGTTGGGTTTGGAAAACCCATCCTTGTTCCCAAGAGGGTGGGGGGAACTGTAGTTCCCCCTTATCCCCCTTCTGGATAAGGGGGGAAATAAGGGGGGACTGCAGTTCCCCTCTTCTTCTTTTTTTCTATTTCGGGGGATAAAGGGGGATAATCCCCCCTTATCCCCTCCGCTCCCTCCCCCCCCCCGGCATGAGCATGAGCTTGAGCATTCGCTTGATGATCGCCCGCACTGCTGTACTTCACGAACATCAGCGGGGTCGCGCCCCATGTGTATGTTCTGTACCGGTAAAGTGGTCTGGTGATGGACCCGCGACCCCCAGGTTAGTGCCCAAGGGTGCCGGAGTGTTGACTCCCAGGTTAGTGCCCAAGGGTGCCGGGGTATGTCAGCCAGGTTGGTGCCAGGTTAGGCGTTTTCCCTGATGTCTATTTGACCAATATGGTGGCTATAATTGAGTAATTGTTGGTTCTATCATTGATGCATAATTGCCTGTTCAGCATGCTTTCCTTCATATATTATGATTGCTCAATTTTATTCAGTACTTATATCAGCATGCTCCTAATATGATCTATATCTGCTTTGCCTATCATTTTGATTATCCGCACCAAGATCTATATTATGCATACCTATCATGACATCTTACTATCCGCTAGTTATTGTATGCCAGTAGGTACGATTTGCTATTTCTCGGCTCATCGTGCCCACTGGGATACACTGTCGATATATCTCACACCCCTTGGGTGACCATTTTTGTCACGCCCCGAGTTTTAAAAATCAGGTCTGAAATTTTTTTTTTTTTTTATAAATCAGAGTTCGCAAACTGGGCGTAATAGACCGCCACATATATGGGAAATCCTCTATCTAGATGGACGGAGTCTGCCCTATACATGCACGGCTAGGCAAGTACGATGTTCATCAATCAAAGATCAAATAATATCTTAACTACACCAACAACATAATCAACTTAAATAGTCCAAAATGAAGCATGCTAAAGTAACTCTCTAACATCAGTTTAAATGTCAAAATAAAACAAGAACTGAAATACTACGATATGATAATCAACTACTAATCATCGAGATCTCAATCACAGATATATCATCAGGGGGACAGCTCTATCGTGACGGACTCACTCGAACGTCCCGACATCGCAGCACCCGACCGACCTGAAAAATGGTCACCCAGGGGGTGTGAGATACACTGTACATGTATCCCAGTGGGCACGACGAGCCGAGAAATAGCTAATCGTACCTACTGGATACTAAAATGTGCGGATAGTAATAATCGATAGGTAAAGCTGAAATAAACAGGTAGTGTCTACTGATAATCAATAATCAATGGCTAAAGCTGGAATAAGCAGATAATGTCTACTGACAATCAATAAGTCAATGGATAAGCTGAAATAAGCAGACAATGTCTACTGATAATTAATAAGTGCTGATAATCATGATATAACTGTAATAATCCAGCATAAAGGAACTGCAGATAAGTAATACTGGAAATCATGATGTAACTGAAATAATCAAGCATAAACTGAGCAGCGATGGTACAAGGTAAATAGCTACAAATGAGATCAATGTCTATCATGTCTGTATATCAATCATGGGTCGATCATGCATATCTGAATATATAAGCAAGTATCTCTGGATATAAATGCAGTATAACAAGTGGCCGATATGATAGAAATCACCAGGTATGATCAGACCATGAAAATCTACTGTACTGGGATATAGGAAATATCTGAATATATCAATCATGGGCCTGTCATGCATATCTGAATATATAAGCAAGTATCTATGGATATAAATGCAGTATAACAAGTGGCATATATGATAGAAATCAACAGGCATGATTAGACCATGAAAATCTACTGTACTGGGATATAAAAGCTGACGAGCAGGTATATAGGATATGTCCAATGAGATCAATGTCTATCATGTAAGAATATGAGGCATATAGGCAAAATCATCAGGGCTAAATCAAGAACAGGGGTCCGACTGGACTAAAGCAACCAGAGGGCCGAAAAGATAAAGCCCGGACCGAAGATAACCCACCTGAATGTAGGCAGATCCTCGTACTCCCGCTCGGCTACTGGGAGGCTGGTGCTGAACAACTAGGCCCTGAATAGAAACTGTAGTCAGCAACAGACTCACACATACCCATCCCGACAACACTACAGTAACGCAACGCCAACACGGGACAATAAAGCCGATTTACGGAGCAAGGTCCGATTTCCGTTCAACAAGAACCCACGGAACCTTAACAAAATGCCCAGTAGATATGAACACACTGTCTAAAGACAGTCAGCGTGTCCCGACTACATCTAGGTCCTTGGTACATCTTAAATTTGCATAATAACACTATATTATTACTCGTTTCGACTCGTTCTTGCAATCTGGGAACCCAAAAGCTGTACTGTAAATTCTGTCGCGTCCGTTTCGACGACACGAAGCTCGTGCTCACAAGCTTGGGCTGGCACGGGACCTGAGGGCAAAATTGGCCCATAACTATTTTGGCTCAAACATGCAACTATGCCATATCTTAATACATATTCAATTATTTTGGGAACTACAGGAGCACGGCACTTAGTGATGACAGAGAAGAGTGGTGCTCACCTGCGGCGCGCCGGAGGGTGGCCGGAGGAGTCACCGGAGCAACACCCAAAACCAGCTAGAGCTCGATTTGTCCCAGGTCTAGTGCAACCCTGCTCTGTCTGGGTAGATGGCCGGAGCCCGGAGTGCCGGAGGTGGCCGGGGGTCAAGGTCGGGTGCAACACAGGTATAACTACAAAAATCATCATCCCGACGTTAAGACTCCCATGCAACACCACCATCCAACTTAAAAAGATCAACTGAACTTACCTGCACAGTTGGCCGACGTCTGGAGGCGACGGCAACGTGCGGCGGCGGAGCTCGGTCGACCTTGACGAGCTCTAATGGTGGATTCCCCTCTGAAGCTTGAGGATCCCTCCCCCTTGGATCAGATGGCCCCTCTCGAGTCTGTGAGGGTTGCCAGGGGTGCGGCCGGCGGCATCGGGCAGCGGCGGCGCCGGGCGGTGAAGCGCGGCCAAGGAAGAAGGAGACCGGATCTAGGGCAACCCCGATCGGCCTCGATTTTCGTCCGATGGTTCTCCTACTTTGTGGAGATGCTGCAGTCGACGAGAGGAACGATCTCAACATGGCGGATCATGTTTCAAATGGTTGGATGTAGCCGCGCTTGAGATCGGCCAAGAACGAGGTTTTACGGCGAGATCTTGCTCCCGCCGGCAACAGGGTCGACGGCGGCGACACGGGCTGCACCAAGATGGTCCCCTCATCGTCAGAAGACTACCACATAGGTCCTTTGGCCATTTAAAATAGAAAGTTTGCAAGAACTAACCTCGTCGGAAAAGGGAGAAGGAAGAGGTCCCCCGCCGGCGGCGTGCGGCGGTGCAAGGGTTCGGGAACACCTCAGCTCGGTTTCGCAGTCACAGAGAAGTTTCCAAGTGAAGCTCGGAGCCACCCAAGTCCTCTGGGAGAAAACCTTCACCTTCCCAACCGAGATGAAGGGAAATCTCTTGGTTCTCCTTCCTCTCCGGCGACGAGACGGCGGCGGCCGGTGCGCTACCACCGTGGAGTGCGGCAGAAGAGAGGAAAGCAGTTGGAGTTGGCCGCTGCTGGGTAGAGCTACGGGGTTTAGGGTTTAAGAAACCCTAACCGAGTTGGTGCTTTATATAGTGTATAGCACAATTGCTGTTTCACCCTCCAACACTTAATATTTGGATTTTAGGCCTTCACAACAAACTTGTCGCACACTCTAGTCCCTCTCCAAGGAGTGGCACGCAAAACGAGGCATAAAATATAGGGACATTGTGCAAAATACCGCATTTTTCACCTTATTTCACGCTTTTCGAGACTCTAGGGTCGTCGAACGGAAATTCCGTCAGCGCCATTGTGTTCAGACCGACGATACAGTTCAAATCGACTACCTGGATTGCTATGATCGGAGTCCAGACAGCGAATTGGCTAACGTTGGCATTAAGGGAATTTTGAAATAGGGTTTACTATTCATCTACTGTTCACGGCACTATTCACTTAAGTCGCGGGTCCCGCCCGCTTCTTCGCTGATTTCTGGAAGATCCGACCGTTGGATCTGAACTTGCTTAATATCATTTTCGATCGGTTCCACGAGACGGTCGCACTGGTGATCTCGGATTTTCGAGATTAGGCTCGGATTGAAAGGCGACATTTTAGCCTCGTAAACTGTGCAATTTACACAGTGGCAAAAAGGTCAACTGCGCTCTTGTGCCAAAATCAACTTGACATTTCCTTCTTTTCTTTTATTTATTTACAATAAAATTTCAAGTTTTTACATCTCTACCACCTAAAAGGAAGTTTCGTCCCCGAAACTAAATACAACTAGGAGTCAAATAAATGGGGAAAATGCTCCATCATGGCTGACTCGCGTTCCCACGTGGCTTCGCTGGGATCGAGGCAGACCGGTAACAAAGTCCATCGTGATCTGCTTCCAAACTTCCAAACTGGTACAGGAAGCGGTTGCAGTTTTCCCACCGGTCTCTGGTGTTCCGCCTTCACCTGCTGGCAAACTAGGCACTGCGCCACATGGTTCGCCACATCAGCCTTCATCCCAGGCCACCAGTAATGCTGCTTCAGGTCCCGGTACGTTTTAGTCCCACCAGGATGTACCGTATATAAGGACCGATGCGCCTCAGTAAGGATGTCCTTCTTTAATTCACCGTCATCTGGAACACACCAACGGCCCCTGCATCGGATAGAGCCATCAGCGTGCAGCTGGTAATCGTCAGTCTGTCCCAGTGATATCAGCTCTCGAACCTTCTGGAAGGAGGGGTCCGACTGCTGTCACTCCTTTATGCGATCAAGCAGGGTAGGCTGCAGTACTATCGCTAAAAGTCGAGCGGTAGACCCCGAAGGAACGATCTCCAAGTCTAGACGCTGAAACTCAGAAATCAAGCGGTCCTGATCCGTGATCATTAGCAGCTCTGGCGACACATGCTTTCGGCTCAAGGCATCCGCTACCACATTGGCCCGACCTGGGTGGTACTGGATAGTGAGATCATAGTCCTTTAGCAGTTCGAGCCATCGGCGCTGCCTCAAGTTAGCTCCTTCTGAGTAAAGAGATACTTAAGGCTTTGGTGATCAGTAAAGACCTCGCAGTGGACTCCATAAAGATAATGCCTCCATAGCTTGAGAGCGAAAACCACCGCGGCGAGCTCGAGATCATGCGTCGGGTAGTTTTGCTCGTAGGGTTTCTGTCACGCCCCAGGGTCGAAACTGCGACCCGGCTCGCCAACAGATCCGCCACCTATGCCAAACCCGCATAGGCGAAGCGTCCTACCTGCAAGAGAAGTACTACAGCTAAATAGATATCAGAGCTAAAAATAAAAAGTCTACTGTATAACTAAATCAATCACTGTACAACTGGAAATAATACAACAATGTCCGTCTCCCAAAAAGATAATCATACAATATCCTCATACACAAACTCAGAACTCAACCGGGAGGTATCTCCAATAAATACATCAGTGTACAGGCTCTCAAAACAACAATCCTCACTACAACAGTCTCTCAAAGGAGGAAAAAATAAAATAACTAATCTACTGAAGCTCTCCTCTGAAGGGGTACCGCTACACTCCAACGACGGGTAGGGAACTAGCTCGCGACTCCCTCGCTCGGTCAGAAGGATCAGCAACAGGAACAACAGGAACCAGAGTAGAAGTTCCTGTGGGAAAAGACACCACGACGGGTGTGAGAACTACGTCCCAAGTAGTTCTCAGTGGGTGCCGCCAACAAGCCCGACGGTCTGCCCACTAAGTCCACTAGAGGCATAAAGTAACATAAGCAGTGCTGTAAGGAAAGCTGGAAAAGTAAACTCTACAGCTACTATGCCTCTACCTAGATGCTCAAGGAGTGGAACAGAAAGAACATGATGCCACAACTAACTCTCATCTCTGATCACCCAATCTGAACTGACTGCCTCATCAGGTCCAGTCAAGCCTGCGCCAACCTACTGCCGTTACGTCCCGGAGGAGCGGACTTACGTAGGACGTCCATGACTGCCAACACCAGCACAGCCAGAGGGACAAATGCAACGACAAGTCGCAAAAGAAAAGCTCAATCTCACGCCGGTACACAACCCGGCCTCGCCTACTCCGGAGTGGCCCTCGAGGGGAGCGACCCGCTCGAGTCAAAGTAACCCATCTCAAGTATCTCTGTAAAGTATCTCTGTAAAGTATCTCTGTCAAGCCAAATGCGGCTCATGCAGGCTATGATCCACGATCAAACAGATCGGTAACTCCAAGCTCAAACACAACTCAGTCGGAAAAAGAACCTCGACTCAAACAGCTAAGTCGGAGAACCCTCAACGACTCAATCTGATAAAGCACGACCATGGCTGAGTCGGGAAACTTCCACGACTCGATCTGCCAGAACCCCAAGATCCTCAAAGCTAAGTGGGAGAACCATCTCCACCACTAAATCAGAGAAACAACCTCTAGATCACACTCTACCAACTCATAGCACAAAGTCGCATCCACTGCGAACAACTGCCTCTACAGGCCAACATCGCATCCACTGACCCGAGGAAGGGTCCGGGAACCCCGAAAGACTAGAACCTACAATCCAAATCAAACAAGAACAGGCTTTAGGCATAGCCTCTCGTTGTTCTCGTCCCAAGAAGAATGCAGACCTTAGAACCCAGACCACTCGAATCATCTCAGGTGGTTAATTTATAGGAAAAGGTGACATTTCTTACTGAAGCCCTTTGATCTGTAAGAAATCCATATTTCATGATTTTTAGTTCTTTTTAGGAAAACAGTTGAAACCAAGTTTTATATCCAAGCCTCGAAGGGCTAATGCCTTCGTCCAATCAAACATGAACCGACTCCGGCGACCCTACGATGCTTGGAAGAAACCATTTGGTTGATAAAAATCATATGAGTGTCCAAAAAGGTTCTGGGTTTAAGGTCCTGCTAACACTGATCTACCGCTGCCACTAACACAGCGGCGACAGATAAAACAAGAAAAAATAAAACATCTCGGGACCGCCGTCTACCCAACGGCTCCCGCTACAGAAGAACAACCAACTACATCTACCAGACTCCACTCTGCTCCCAAGCACGAGTGTAACATGCATCCCACACTAAAAGATAACTCCTGACCACTTGGCCCACTACCCGGGCGAGGAAGAACACTATGTCCAGGAAAGTAGAAGTGTGGATGTCTAAAGCAGAAATAACCCTAGCCCAAGTGAGGGTTTTCTACTAGTCTGGTTACACATGCAACATATGACGGGGTGCTAGGTCAAGTTCCAATAACTATAATTTACAGATGGTAGAAAGCAAGGAGATGACAATACCATCAGATAATACAAGGAATAGCAATTCCTACATTCTAACATGCTGCACAAGCATTTCACTATCATGCATAGTCCTACTATAGCAGATTTAAAGCACAGTCCATCAATCTTGGAGACAAGGCCACCCACCTGAAAATGCTAACTGTCCGGAGTCGCACAGCTGAGAAAGCCCAGAAACAGATATCTCTACACACCCACCAATCCAACAATACAGGAACAGTGATCAATACCTCCTGGGTACAAAAACACAACCCAAAGTTACACTTAATTCCATAAAATCCAAGCATCACAAATCTGCTGGGAACAGTCCCCTTAATGCGAAATTTTCACCTGTAAAACGAACTCCAAAAATTCCAATAAAAATATCACAGCGAGCGTCTCGTCGAGACCTTCGAAACGGGTACCTGTACGCCCAAATCCGAGCCCCGTAGGCCGAGTTACAAATTCCACAGTACAGATGCGCAAACACTCACAACCACACAACTGTAAACTCAAACACAGATAAAAGGGGAATAGTATACCTTCGGGCAAGCCTCAGAAAAATCCTGGAAAAATACAATGATAATCCTTGCGACGAGTAGATCCAAAAAGTGTATAGGCTCATCTCGATCCGACACTCGGGTGCGGAGATAAAATTCCGGCAAGGGGCCGCTGTCCAAAAACTCCACCAGAAAACAGCGGCTTAGAAATGCCTCGAAAACCGTGTCATAAACTCTGAATCCAGCAAGATGATCAACACGAAAGTCGAAGACGTACCTCTCGTGATTCCAACGCCGCAGAAATCGTCCAAAAATACCGACGGAGTAGCTCGGTAGACCTCTCAGATCAAACTGCGACGATAACGGGCCTCCGATGAAAAATCGCCACACTGCGCTCCGATGCCGAAGTCGTCGACGCCGCGGCTTCCAAAAAATCCGGGCCTCTGCCAGAAGATGCGCAAGATGAAGATCTCCTACATTGCTAAAGGGGCCATGGGCAGGGGAGCTCGGGAAAGGGGGCAAAACTCCCCCACAAGACAGCTATTTATAGGCCCAGCCCGAAAATCCACCTTTGGACTTTTGGCCCAAAGTTTCGGGCGCCCGGTACTTCCGGGCTGCTACAGTAACGGGCCGGGCCCGTTACTGTGTGCGCCCGGAACGCTCACGGGCCGCCACGTGGCCCAGCACTGCTCCCCGCGCCCGGCGCACCTGAGCCAGCGAACCACGCAGCGCCACGTGTCCAAGCATTGTGCTGTGCTCCGCTGCGCCCCGACCAACCACGTGGTGCCACGTGGCGCCCCCACGTCGCCCCCGACCGCGCCCACGCCGCGCCCACGTGCGCGACCGCGCCTCCCGCTGCCGCACGTCGGGCACGCGCCCCGAGGCACCTGCCTCCCGCCGCGGTGGACCGCGCGCACCAGAACCCGCCAACCAAAATCAGCCACGTGTCCGCACCCGGTCCACCGTGCACCCGCGACGATCCCGTGGACCGCGCCTGCTGCGCCCGCCAACTGGGAGCCGCCACGTGGCCAGCCCCCCGGGTGCACGCCTCCGCGGTGGACCGCAGCGCCTCCGCCGCCGCCAAGCCGCCGCGCTCCGCCGCCCGCCGCCGCCGCCGGCGCCCCTCCGGCGGCCGGAATAGTACCAAACACCTCGAACTCCGTGCCGGGTCATCCGGGCTCCGAAAAATACAAGTAAATAGTCCATCTTGACCGTTTTCGCGCGCTGAATCCAAATCCGAAGTCCGATTTGCCAAATTCCTCTTCTAAAATTTGCCGAAAATTCCCGGAGAAGTGTTCTTACTCACATTTCGCGCTGAGTCCAATTTTAATAACCATTTCGCGCGAAACCACATCAAAACATCCGACGGGGTCCTCCGATCACTCACGTGATCCAGGTATACACCCGAAGTCCATCACTTGAGTCCAAAATTGGTGCAGAAACACCCGTCGACATGCCACATAGGCCTCCAGAAGCTGCTAATCGCACTGTAGAAGCCCTGCGGAGATCTGGGTCACCACATCCTCCCCCACTAAAAGAAAGTTTCGTCCTCGAAACTAGCTCAACCCAAAAGGTGCCACAAAACACGGGTAGGTACATAACACTGCCGTCTCCAGCTCTCAAGTCACCTGTCACTCCCCGTGATTACTCCACAACAACAACAAACAACCGGTACGGCATGGCCCAAACTTGCATAATTCTCTCATCTCATGAGCCAGAATTGCAACGGCATCCCTCGTACCACAAGTACTCGCAGATCTCAAAGGAAACGAGTCATCACGGGTGAGGAATCCACAAGCCTAACACTCCTGAGCTGAGACGTGGAAGGAAAAGGCTGGGGGAAAAGAGAGAACAACCAATGTAGCACGCACCAAAACCGCTCCTAGTGCCAGCTCAACCAGGCGATCCGAAACATACCCCATACGGTCGTCCAGAGAAAAAGAAGCCCTAATCGGCTAGGGTCCTCGCTCAAACACTCTCGGATCCTGACCAATCGCATGGACTGCTTATCACCGCAGCCTACCGTCAAAAGGGACCCTCAGGGACACAACCTCGAGCCCTGTTCCGCAACGGTACCACCCAGCGCCAGCAACGGAATCATCAAACTCAACCCCAAATAGCTCTCCGGTTCCAGGTATCCGCCACCCAGTGGCCCTAGCGGGGTGATACAAAATGCTCAAGAATAACCCAATGGTAACTCCACCAGCCACTATGGGAGGCATCACTGACACAAGTCCATCCCCCATCTCTGGCAAAGCTGCAATCGGCGCTAGTACCAGTCACATCATCCATTCGCCATGCTCTTCCTGGCACTGCCAAATTCCAAAAAAACTCCTCACCTCAGCAATAAATGTTGATCTCAGCCCAAAACTCAAATAGCAATCCACATTGGCCAGAATTCCACCGCCCGCCCTATGGCTAACCAATGTGACCCAAGAAGGTAAGCTTCTAAGCTAAACTTGTGTCTCAATAATCTGGCATACAGCTTCATCCACACAGCATGGTAACCCCATCCACCAGTGTCCTCATGCTCCCAGCTGCTCAGGGAGTAGATCATAATATCCCTGGAGGATCTAGTTACCAAAGCAATCAAGTACAGCTGGAGCACAATTCCACAAACCAAAAGAGTGGTAGGGCGTTAATCAATCCAATTGGCCTTACTAAAACACTAATGCCCCTACCGTGACCTGAAACACCATCTTGGCGAAATACTCAGCCGTAAGATTCCAAAATCTGTACCTGCATCAATCGTACAACTGCCCGGAGTATAATTCCATCAAAAGGTCCAGAATAATACTTGGACCTGTCTACACTCGACCCAATAAAAGGGCCCTCATAATCGTGTATCAACGATGTGGCATCACCACCGTATATCAACGGCGTGGCACTTAGGTCAAACAGACCCCTCGATCCATCAGATCCTGCAACTGCACCATCAGCTCTCACAGCTCTACTGGCAATATCCAATGAGGTGCTGCCGAGGGTGGCGCGGTTCCCCGAACCACGCCAAACTCAATCTCTATCTCCCTAACCGGCGGCATTATCAACAGCTCAGGTGAAATCACACCCGGAATCTCGTAGCAACAGAGATATCTTTGGGTCCCGGTGCCGCCGTAAGCACCTCTCACACTGTCGCTATAACCATTGTGCTCTAACGACCTCAACAACCAAATCTCCTCTCGTCTGCCTCGCAGAAGGTCAAAGTCCTCACCTCCCGCAGTCTAACATCCTGTGGCACTGTGCCAACAAAACCCAAGCACTAGGTCGAAACGCCGAACTGCCATAATTACCAATAAGTCCACCCGTATAACTCGCGGCCTCAACTGCATAGGACATAAACCACAAGGGAGCACAACTGTCTCTGCTCACATTGAGGCGCGAATAAAGTCATCCGCAGATAACAAATCACGCTACCGTTGCGCTACTCTGATATAGATGCTGATGCTGCCATCGGGGTCCACCGATCTCTGGCATCTCGAAAAATTCGCCATCCAGGTACGGAGATGAGAAATGCTCTGCCGGTCAGTCTGTCCTCCATCACCCGACGCCAAGCGCCGATATCCAGAACTCGCCTCTGGGGCCGATCCCTATCCAAAGAAACTGCAGCGTCATGCTCCACACACAATGCCTACCCATCGAAGCGTCAATAATTCAAAACGGAGGGACCAACTAAACTGAAAGGTATCCTGGCGCAAACCATTCCCCGTCAAACATATCTAGCGCCTCGTCCCTCGAAACCTGGAGCGTGCAGTTCGACAACTGTATAAACTCCCTAGCACATGGAGGCTCTCCGAGAGTCTCTCCATCACACCAACCCCAATTCTGCCTACAAAGGCTCCAACTCAAACCTATGAATCGGGATGGTTCAGACTGCCGGGACTGGCTCCATCGATCAATGTCCCTAAGCTCAGCTACTATCCACTATCCACCCTGCCTCGGTGCCTCGGCACTGCTCGTCGCGGGGGGTGCTCGCTCATCGGGCCCACTGGTACAACTGAAGATACCACTGCATAGGAAGAGAGTACTGGAGGACACTCAAGCGGTACTGTAATTAACTGTGCTCTCAGCTCCAACAAGCGCATCAACGTTCCATGGCCTCCTGGCATCGGACAGCCTCCGACGTCTGTGCCATCTGGATCCATAACTCTTGGGTCTCGCTCTGCTGATAGCTCTGCCTCCGCTGCTCGGGTTACTAATCAGATGCGGAAAGCGCATTCCTCATGCACGACGTCTCACAAGCATCGTAGACCACTGCACAATAACAAACATCAGGACACAACAACCATACGACCCAATCCAGCGAAAGTCTAAGACATGTTATCAATTCCACAGCATTATGTTGTCTGCAGCCAACATAATCGCTAGGAGCATAAACATGCCAATCACTCATCCCGTCTCATGGGAGAGGTACAAACTCCGATCAGGACTCTCGCTAAAAGTCACGACTCTCACGTAGTCATCCTAATGTCCAACCACAAGCCTAGGGTGTCTAAGTCCTCAATGACCTACAACCTAGGCTTGATACCACTCTAATCTGTCACGCCCCGGGGTCGAAACTGCGACCCGGCTCGCCAACAGATCGCCACCTATGCCAAACCCGCATAGGCGAAGCGTACAAGAGAGAAGTACTACAGCTAAACAGATATCAGAGCTAAAAATAAAAAGTCTGCTGTATAACTAAATCAATCACTGTACAACTGGAATAATACAACAATGTCCGTCTCCCAAAAAGATAATCATACAATATCTCATATACAAACTCAGAACTCAACCGGGAGGTATCTCCAATAAATACATCAGTGTACAGGCTCTCAAACAACAATCCTCACTACAACAGTTCTCAAAGGAGAAGAAAATAAAATAACTAATCTACTGAAGCTCTCCTCTGAAGGGGTACCGCTACACTCCAACGAAGGGTAGGGAAAACTAGCTCGCGACTCCCTCGCTCGGTCAGAAGGATCAGCAACAGGAACAACAGGAACCAGAGTAGAAGTTCCTGTGGGAAAAGACACCACGACGGGTGTGAGAACTACGTCCCAAGTAGTTCTCAGTGGGTGCCGCCAACAAGCCCGACGGTCTGCCACTAGTCCACTAGAGGCATAAGTAAACAAAAGCAGTGCTGTAAGGAAAGCTGGAAAAGTAAACTCTACAGCTACTATGCCTCTACCTAGATGCTCAAGGAGTGGAACAGAAAGAACATGATGCCACAACTAACTCTCATCTCTGATCACCCAATCTGAACTGACTGCCTCATCAGGTCCAGTCAAGACTGCGCAACCTACTGCCGTTACGTCCGGAGGAGCGGACTTACGTAGGACGTCCATGACTGCCAACACCAGCACAGCCAGAGGGACAAATGCAACGACAAGTCGCGATAGAAAAGCTCAATCACGCCGGTACACAACCCGGCTCGCCTACTCCGGAGTGGCCCTCGAGGGGGAGCGACCCGCTCGAGTCAAAGTAACCATCTCAAGTATCTCTGTCAAGTATCTCTGTAAAGTATCTCTGTCAAGCCAAATGCGGCTCATGCAGGCTATGATCCACGATCAAACAGATCGGTAACTCCAAGCTCAAACACAACTCAGTCGGAAAAAGAACCTCGACTCAAACAGCTAAGTCGGAGAACCCTCAACGACTCAATCTATAAAGCACGACCATGCTGAGTCGGGAAACTTCCACGACTCGATCTGCAGAACCCCAAGATCCTCAAAGCTAAGTGGGAGAACCATCTCCACCACTAAAAGAGAAACAACCTCTAGATCACACTCTACCAACTCATAGCACAAAGTCGCATCCACTGCGAACAACTGCCTCTACAGGCCAACATCGCATCCACTGACCCGAGGAAGGGTCCGGGAACCCCGAAAGACTAGAACCTACAATCCAAATCAAACAAGAACAGGCTTAGCATAGCCTCTCGTTGTTCTCGTCCAAGAAGAAGGCAGACCTTAGAACCCGACCACTCGAATCATCTCGGGTGGTTAATTTATAGGAAAAGGTGAAATTTCTTACTGAAGCCATCTGATCTGTAAGAAATCCATATTTAATGATTTTTAGTTCTTTTTAGGAAAACAGTTGAAACCAAGTTTTATATCCAAGCCTCGAAGGGCTAATGCCTTCGTCCAATCAAACATGAACCGACTCCGGCGACCCTACGATGCTTGGAAGAACCATTTGGTTGATAAAAATCATATGGTGTCAAAAAGGTTCTGGGTTAAGGTCCTGCTAACACTGATCTACCGCTGCCACTAACACAGCGGCGACAGATAAACAAGAAAAATAAAACATCTCGGGACCGCCGTCTACCCAAACGGTCCCGCTACAGAAGAACAACCAACTACATCTACCAGACTCCACTCTGCTCCCAAGCACGAGTGTAACATGCATCCACACTAAAAGATAACCTGACCACTCGGCCCACTACCCGGCGAGGAAGAACACTATGTCCAGGAAAGTAGAAGTGTGGATGTCTAAAGCAGAAATAACCCTAGCCCAAGTGAGGGTTTCTACTAGTCTGGTTACACATGCAACATATGACGGGGTGCTAGGTCAAGTTCCAATAACTATAATTTACAGTGGTAGAAAGCAAGGAGATGACCATACCATCAGATAATACAAGGAA